>OX336424.1:46823966-47058186 GCA_946903255.1 Schistosoma spindalis | reverse complement strand
CTGAAACAAAATGGTTACAATTCTCCTGAATAGTTGAATAATATCGCATCATGTAATACGAAAAATAGTGCAACTTTCTAAACTGCAAAAAAATTGTTCACTCGGATTCCTCTAATGCATCAATATCACTGGTGATGGAAACAAAATAGTAGTTCATTGTTGCGTTATTCTATACGCATATACATTAAATACTCATCGTCACAATGCGTATTCCTTGCTTGTTTGTTTCACTGGCTTTGCTGACGGAATCCTTGTTTCCGCATTATTACTTTTTCAACTTCCGTCTTCTAAGTACGCTTTTTTTACTTTAACCGCAGTTATTCAACCTGCTTATCACACATTTTATCGTGATTATTCCAAAAACATTCCAGAATGTTATCTGATCGGTCATCATTGAAATGATTCCTGATATTTTTGAAGCTCTGTAGAATATGAAACCCTGGAACTAGCAGTCATTTCTGGTGTTGGTACAGATATGTGCTTAATATCTTAATAATCTAAACCAGGATGAGTACTTAAAAAAACAGAAAACATGTGACATCTATGTCAATTAGAGAAGATCAACGACATAGGAAAATAGCTTTGTCGGTGTATTTCTAGATGAAGTGGTCTTTCTCATGTAGCACGTATAAAGTGACTTGTATGGTGTATTCGTACAGGCTAATGCCAGTCATTTGAGGAGATCTTCAGTCCCGTTTTTGATGTCTTCGTCATGATTTCTAAGCATTGTGCCATTCACAACGACGAGGGAGATTTATTCTTCATAAAAAACTATCATAGGTTATCAATAATAGTATCAGATATTTTGAAAATAAATTCAAGTGGTGAATTTATTTTGATACAATCGGTTGAATAACCTTGGCTTATTGTTCTGAATATAGTCTATCCATTACCACACCCTATTTTAGTGGAAATGGTATAACAACTGTAGGCGACTTGCACTGCAATTTCAATGATTGAGATCATGAGCTAATTGAAGTTTGACCACCATAGAAAAAGACATTTTCATGTGATTACGGTTTATTGTGCAAGTTGTTGATGTTGATTTTTAACATCATGGAACAGCAAAACATTGGACAGCTGTTTTGTACCATGAAAAAGTTGCATAGTAATGCGCTTCTACATTTCAACTGCGAATTGAACTTGAAAATTTCTGCATAAAATTCTAGGAATTAACATGCAGTCCGCTGAGCATGAGTCGAATAGCTTAGATTTGTAAATCTCAGATATCATTTATTGCATGTTAAGGTAACTCACTATTAAGCAAATGTTGATTGAGATTTTATGCAGTTACTCATACAAACTGTGACAAATTTTGTTACGGTGATAATTTCACTGATTTGTCATTAGTAAGTACAGATTCCACAACGACTCTAAGTATAATTATCATTGATTATTGGGGTTAATTAATGACATATGGTTAATCAGTATGTAAATTTTTATGTCTGGTTGTTATTAAGTGAAATATTTTGTGTCATTCAACCATGATAAATATAGTGCGATCAGAATGTTAATGAATCATTTATAATTGAAATTTTTATTGCAACTTGGATTTGTGGGATCCGTTGTGAAATAATTTAATAAACATACCATATAGAGACCAATAGGTGACTTCTTCACGGTTGACACCATAGACATAATTTATCAGCATTCTGACATCCTAACTTTACCAGCAACAGAATTCAAACGACTATTACTCATGTGTACAAAAATGTTCAGTACCAATTCAACAATATTATATACCGACAAACCGATAGTGTAGCAATGGGGAGTCCGTTAGGTCCTGTTCTAGCAGACATTTTCATCGCTAATCTCGAGGGGACCTAGTTCAAAGTAGCAATTGATGAAATGATGTATTATTCGAGATAATTTGATGATTCCTTCATCGTGTGTAATAATCAACAACATGCAACAAATCGGTTAGGATGTTTCAACGAAACTCATCCAAATATCTATTTCACTATGAAACATGAAAAAAAAACAACTCCCATTTTCTCGATATCGCGATAAACGAAGGAGAGATGGTACAGTTGAACGCTCAGTTTATAAGAATGACACATGGAATAGGACTTAT
The DNA here is from genome assembly GCA_946903255.1 of Schistosoma spindalis. Lineage (NCBI taxonomy): Eukaryota > Metazoa > Platyhelminthes > Trematoda > Strigeidida > Schistosomatidae > Schistosoma > Schistosoma spindalis. Next base: position 47,056,112 of record OX336424.1, on the reverse strand, counting down.
CTCAATTTCAACAGCTTTGTCCAATGAATTACAAAAAGGCACATGTCAAAACTCTGTTTCATAGAACAGAAAGAATGTGCACATCCGATACACTAGAAGAGGAAGTTATGAATGTCAAAATGTGTTTAAGGAGTAATGGATACCCGTTGCTGTTTATTGAGAAATATGCAAAACGTCAAAATAAAAACCCAAAGAAACTACAGTAAAAAATTCTATTTTTATTCAACTCAAATTCAAAGGTGAAAATGTCACAAGGTTAATTAATATGAGACCAAAAACCACATCAACGAGAACTTATCCTGCAGCTTAAGTGATTTTCTTGACCAAAACAACGTACTCTTTGACAAAAGTAAGGAAGATATGTATCCCTCTCATGTTACCATCAGTGGTGTATACAAATTTACATGTATCTGCCAAAGCAGTTACATTAGTAGAACAGAAAATGCAGCCTTCATCCGATTCAAAGAACTTATTTCGAAGGATTTGAAATTAAAAGGACCAAAAGCATTCAATAGTGCCATCGTAAGACATCTCCTTGACACAGGACCCTAAGTTTATACACTGACGTTCTGCAAGTTGATCAACAAACAATCATACTCAGACTTTTCCAAAGTTGCCGAAACGATAGCAATCAAACGTCATAAACCAGATCTACGTATACAAAAACAAACAGTAATAAATATTTCTTTGCCCCGGTAAAATTAACCCCCACTATTTATTTATTACGTCATTAACTATTTCAACAATTTCTGAATTCTAAAATTACATGATTCACGACCGATTGATTTCAATCCACATCTTTCTTTATTACCACTAATCTATTTCTAGTTACTCCATTAAATAATCATCTAATGTGTTTGTTTAATTCCATCAGTTCTAATCACAATTTCAATGTTCTGGAACCTTCCTTCCCAAACTTTATCCATTTGAAACAAAATTATATGACCTCATCAACTCTATCGGAACCTTCACTACATCATGAAACATATATTGATCCTTAATCATCCTCTTACGTATAAATATGTCATTGACATTATTAACTCTGATGAGAACATAACATACTAAAATGAATTCATATTATTCAGCACCAATCTTTGTTCTTGCTCTAATTAGGAATTAATCCTCTAATGTTCTCTCACGGAGAAAATCATCCCAAATCTGTTGCGAATTCAGCACGAATTTTATTAATATTTGACATTTCAAAATGCATCGTTCTAATGTCAAACCTGATTGCCTCCACCCAATGTCGTAATCCTCTTTCAGTTAACATTCATCACAAACACATCTGATAAACAGTCGAGTGCATAAATCCAGAATATCAAGTAAGGATGAGTTTCTCTGTCCCATTGATTGAAATAAAACGATACACAGAACGTGATATGGAGTTTTACTTGATGATGATGATGATGACGATGATGATTGTTCACAGTCTCATATGCAATAGACCTTTGAAATATCAACCAGTCGAAACTAAATGTATCTAGACTATTAACGGGAGTTCCATAGATACACAAACTCCGAATGTGGCAACTAAAGAATTAAGTAAGATAACGATCACTACACTTATTTGAAATTAGATGGTAAATATTGACAGAGTTTAGTCATAGCTGATGCCAAATCTAACCTTAAATGACAGAGAATATTATTCACCGTTTTTTCTGTTAGTTCCTCGGTGTTTGGCAGTCATATGAGTGAATCATTAATAAACGACATTCCTTATTATAATCGAAGTAAATATTACGTTCTCTATACAATAGATAACATCAGATGACTTGATTATTCAGATAAAATATGGTGACATTTCTACTAACAGCAAATGAGGTCAACAGACAGACATTTGGAAACTATACTCTCAGATGATGTTCACCATTATTTTCACTAGCATTACTTTAAGTATAAAATTTTTATGATAAAACGATTAGTAGCTTAGAGGAAATGAAATAGATGTAGTGATTATATGTAATATACAAACACATAATGGTGATTAAATCGTCAGTTTACGGACCTCAGTGTGAACGGTTTCAAGTACACGTACGAAGCACATGTTATATTCCGGTCTAACAGATGTCCAGCTGACTTAAGTGAAGATGATGAAATACAAACAAGCGAAACAACGAACAATCAGTGATATTCATCATGGAACTGAAATCACGCATCAATATCTCTCTGATAATCACTAATTAGCTATGTCAATCGACATAGACTTTGTGAAATTCTCCAGGAGTGTTCGTTGGATTACATTCAGCTCATCATCATCTGTGTCTTCAAAGCATATTATTCTGGTTCTTCAGGGAAGTTGTCGGATCAAGTTACTCTCCCTACGCAGTGCATTTAAATCTGCAATGTCCACGTTAATCCATCTCAATTCTTATTATGCTTTAGTGTATTTGACAATTTTGAAGGCCGCTCTATTTTATCATAGTATACTACTACTCCTAATCAGTTTTTACAGTTTCCAACGGAAATCGAGCAAAGTAATGCCGTCAGTAATTTGATATGTTCTAATCTACGTTTACAGTCTTCTGTGAAATTCATATAATTCCCTTTCTGAACTCGGTTATCAACAGGTAAGCAAAGAAAATTCTTGTATTCTATCACAGTGATCTAACATGACTTTCTTATAGTCGTCATTATTCAACTGATTCGTGTACACAATCAATTGATCAGAATGTCAATGATCAGCTAACAACAAGTGAGCGAAATGATATACTAATTCGTTTCGTAAATACAGTGTAAAAGTGTGGCTGTGTACTGAGTATTCAAGGTCAATTTCATGTGCGTACTACTTTCGCTACCTTGGCCATTGGTATTAGAGTTCTTGCAGGAGAACTGTCTTTACATTTGGTTCACCATAAATGAATAATAAGCAATCCTAAGGATAAGGGAATATAATACTCATCTGGCAACTGTCAGACTGTCTACATGCGTGACTAAGCAAACAACCAATCTTTATCATACTGGCTCACACATCAGATGCATAGTGGAGCTTTCATAATTTTGCTTGCATACATGGATTCTAATGTGTTCACGTCTCGTTCTACCGGGAGATATACAAGAACAAAGATATGAATGAAGGGGATGGTTAGCATTCGATAAGATAACATTTGCCAGGCCTTGGGAGAACATTAGATGTCTATCTTCAATCATATTTTTAATGATCTTAACAGACTATCCAAACACAATGCTAACTGCTTTCATCATTCTTCACAAAACAGCAAAGTCTTTATTTCACAAACGCGTGAACGGATAATTGAGAACAGTGAAGAAGAATAAGTTACATGCAACAACTAACAAATTGTGCAGTCAAATTGAGTACTTACAACATATTCACTTGTAACAATATGCAAACTACACAAGAAGATATGAGTAGTGACTAACAAATAAGTTCTTAACTAAATCCTACTTATCCTGAACAGTCTAGTTTGCTTTATATAATTAGATACTGGTTAACAGCATGGAGGGCATAATGTATCATTGAAATTAGTTTAGATGCTGATTAATTGATAAAATCACACACTATTGCCATGTTCAACTACAGACTGTGATGCTCGAAGAAAACAACATTCGGATTACAGTGAAAACCCTTCTTAAGTAGAACAACACATCTCTACTGCACCAAGAGAAAATACATTTGCACATCTACACTTGGCATTATCTAATCACAGTGATTTACTCATATATTTAAATTCAGATGAAATTGATATGTATGCAAATAATTCGTTAAGTTACTCAAATTAAGACTAGTTCTTAACTTGTATGTTAAAAAATTTATTAGTTTTCAGGTATAATAATCACTGTGTCTTGTCCAAGAAATCGTTCTCAATCTTCAACAGTTCACTTTTAACAGAATGAATTGTCTCTCTTCTATGACAATCTTTGACGACCTCAATCTACATAACTGGACACTATCAGTTCCACTTCTACATGATGGATACTAAATGTATTATCTGTTTTAATATGAACTTGTATTATTAGCCAGTGGTATAATATGGTGGTAAAACAGCGTGGATGTGACTTCGTTTAGATGTTATATTCTCATATAGAACAATGATGAAATCACCTTACAGAATTTTGATCGAAATAAAATTCAAGTGTAAAAGTGTAAATGTTGATATCTATTCGAAAATGGTTCATATCGATATGTAAGTATTCAGTGAGATTCTAATATACATATTCAGTCTCATCATTTTCATTACTCGCAAACAATTAGTCTAAATCAAACTCAACCAGTTGTGAAAGGCTTATATGTAAGATCCTCTTCTTTTATAGTGAGTTGAATAAATTATATAATGGACCTACTAATCCATATGTTTATATTATTTAGCGTGCTGATACACAATTACCGTCTAAATATTATGATAATGATGTCAATAAATTTCTTATTAATGGTGATGGTTAGTCAATAATTTTCTTTGAACCAAAATTCTTACTGAGTATTCTTGATCACAATTCATTCCATGAATCAAAGTTGATCACATTGTTCAGTAAACCAGCCCAGTGCTCCTTGTGACAATCAAACCTTCCTTGGATACATTTTTTGGTTCAGATTGTCAACCATGTGACACCTCACAGCAAAGCAAACACAGTTCATGCAATTCGCTCAATTCTTTTGTTTATTTATAAATCATTTATTCATTCCATGTAAAATTAACAAACAATTTGCATGTTTTCATTAAATAAATTCAGGTGGGATAAATGTATTTAAAAACAATGAAAAAATTAGGGAAATCTCAAATTATTTAAACAGGTTTTCGTCATCTGAAGCTGAGGTTTTAGTAAAGAGTGAGTTCTTTTATTATTGAGTCGTAGTTTGTTTTATTTACTTTTCTCATGTTCATTTTGAGTAAATGATATCCCAATCGACACGACACTTTTCTGTAAACAAAGCAAATCAAACTGATCAAATGTGCAGTAAGAAGCGATGTTCTAAGTGAAGTCTGTGTGAACTATTGAAGCTTACAAACTATCACATCATATTTGATGTCCTTCAATTCTTTTCCAGTAACTACTTGTTTTATAAATGTTTATTGTCTCTGAGTCGCTGTCTGTTGACTGTCGAATACTGAACTCCATCTCTGCCATTATATTCATGTGACTGTGAGCACCGAATGCAGACACTTCCTGTAAGAACTGATTAATAAACTTTCATGAACAGTTCGCTAGTGCAATAAGTTTTACTCGGACTTGAACACCTAGAACATCACGTTTTCATACATTCATATATATCAGCTGTCCGAAATGATGAATAACACAACCTAAGAAAATGAATTTGTTTAGCTATTGTCAGTTAGATATTGGGTGGCTCTTGCTAAGTGTAAAGCTCTTGAGACAAATACTACAGGAGTGAAATATCATTCTGATTTGACTAGATTGAAACGTTCATCCAGTCGTTGAAATGACAATACTCTTTCAAACTTCCTCATAGGAGATGATTGAGCATGTCGCCACACCATTCATTGAAAATCTCGCAATATTGATGATAACTTGTTTGCAAAGGCAGTTCGTGGTAAAACGTACATTTATTGAAAGAGATAGATATTGATTATACATGTTTTTGATTATCTACTTTTATTTTCATTATTTCAGGGGAACTCATTGCTGTCAAATTTTCTCTTAAAGGAAAATATAATGGTACAAGTAAGTTGGTACATATGAAACCTGCACACCTAAATTTTCACTCATTGTAATCACTCACTATTTGTGCAATTTCATTAATCTCAGAAAATGAAAATGTAACAAACTGTTCCTTTCTGGAAAATGAGTGTTGAACCACATATGGAATTCACTCATCATTTGATTACATTGATTGAGACTTGAAGCCCAGTTGACATGAACTGAAAAATACCAGATATGACATGTGGAAAATTGATCGCCGTAAATAAATTAGAGCACAATCGCAATTCAGTTTCGTTTAAATGCTTCGATGACACTTGACGATAATTCTGTGTTTCAAAACAAATGATTCGTGTTATATATTCGTCACAAAGCCATTCCTGTGCACAGCATATTCATCTACACATCCATTCATCGCATATTTATTCCTATATATGATCCTTTCCTTTGGAGAAATCGTCAGCATTACACATTTAAATCTATTAGTTTCTCATCTACAAGAAACAAACACGATGGTCAGAGTTTACAGGTCAATAACTACAGTAGTAATACCGATTGAGAAACTAAGCATTTGACACTGATTTTGTAGGATGCATGCTCGTTTTATTCACATGAAGTTCACACCAATGTATTGATTGCAGATCCAACTGAACAAGGCATTTTCCAGTATTCAGTAAATATACACCAAATTTGATCACATAGTAGGTAGGCATGTACTGTGTTGCGTGTAACTTTCAAATTCTTAGTATCGTTAGTCTTTTCATTGTAGAGGTTACAGCCAAGATAACTAATCTGATATATCCGAATGGGAAGATATCTATCTATTATGAGGACGTAAGTTACAAAATTGGATGGAAATATAACTTCAATATAAGAACTTGTGATCATTTTACTATTTTGTGTTTATGAATACTGTCGAATGTATTAAGCTACAGCGAACACGATAGCAAGAGATCAACATTTTGTGATGTGCCAACAGACAATTTGACCATGCGATTATTCCTTCAATGACACAAATCATTCTAGCACTTGTTAAAAACAGTGAATAATGAGAAGTGAAGTGCTATCAACTTTGACAAAGATGTCTTCATGCCAAATGGTACGAACCAGTGTGTGTGTCAGAATACGGTATGTAAAGATTCGTGTTCTGTCAGACTGTATTTCATCTTCAAATGGTCGGCTTTTTGGAACATTCACTAATGAATATTCTGAGCTCAGCTTCCTTGAAGTTGTCTACAATCAGATTTTATTAGAACTGACCTAAATTTCATCCCAAAGTATGCAACCATATTTCATGATAGACGGGTAAGTCATCAAACTTGGACGAAATTGACAACCGAGGTGATTCAGAATATCTATGTACACCAGATGGAACGCATTTCTAAAGAAAGTGAGAATATCAGTATACGAAATTAAATTGTGGTTATGATCATTGGAACGAAGATCCATTTCTTCAATGATCAATTGATTTCGATATAGAAGGTTATGTGTCGATAAATCTCCACTGTATTTTTTTCAGATTCCTATGAAAATTCGCGAAAATGAGCCAATGTTAGGGGTCAAAAAATACCTTTTATGTGGAATAGGTAAGAAACTTTGCAAAGAATGATGTTAACAGTTCGATGTACGGTGATGTACAAAATCAATCATCTGTTTACTGAGGCTCACATAACTAGCTATCTCGAGTAAATAATTGAGACGTATGATCGTTCTTATCGCGAAAGTGTGGACGAATAATTAGAGGCGTCTCAGATTTATGGAGACTGATTGCTTGAACGGGGCAGGTATATGAACGACGGAATTAGGAAGAAAAATTATGGACTTAATTTTTTACGCAATTACTCACAGTACGACAGTCACGCTTGCCACCCTCATTCGTATCACCTCTCAATGCGAATTGAAGTGTGTTTTATATAAGAAAGAGATAAAAAGGTGTAACCTGAATCACACAGTGCTCAACCCTATGTGTTTTTGAAAGATGAAGCTGAGTTTCAACACGAGCATTGACTGAAAGCGAATAGGCGGAATACAGTGTTTTATGATGGCATGTGAGAAAATACACCAAATGTTTGGTCAAGTAATATGTATTGATCAGTTGAAATGTAATACCGAGTCTTAAAAAAGCGATGATAATTGTCATTTCTGAATTGCTTGTTTGAATTCTCTCACCGGAGTTTTGAGCTGCAACTGATCTGTCACTTATTGATTCATGCGCGTTCTGTGATGATTGCTTCGATGTTGTATTTGGTCACGAGCATTGTAAGCAAAGATGGATGATGCTTAGCAATGCAATCGATCACCGTCATAAATATCGAAGGAAAGATTCAGTTAAATAAGCAGGAATGAAATAACCTTTCACGTATCGTACAAGACATTTGGTGTTTGGACTGAATAGTTCATTGAATAACCATACGGCGTTTGAAGTGAATGATGCTAGGTTCCAGTCTCAGAGTAAACATCAACTCCAAGATGCAGGAATATCAAGCTGAGACGTTTTGAATAAGGAGAACGCTAGTCATCATTCGATTTTGATTTGCTGCTCCCATGTTGTTTAATTGTAAGTTGAAATGTGAAAAAATGTTCAAAGAGTTGAATGTAAATTTAGCAGTTGTTCCACTGATTTCTTCTTTAGGTAACATTTGAAACCTTCAGCGATGTAAACCATAAACTTTGTGAATGTTAGATGATCACAACTGCATCCGTCTTGGGACATTACTAGGTTTCTTAATTTGACCGCTCCTTAACTGGTGTAGACAACTTGTTATACTGAAAAAAGAAATCTTAATTTTAACAGTATTTTTCTGTTTGATTTGTCTCAGAAGGTGAAATAGAACATAAGATACCTGTTCCTGTAGAATGGATCAAAAGCGGCACTTTGGTGGAGTATGAAGTCATCGGGGGTATGTAAAACTTTATTTTATCTTCATTTACTATTTTCACACTTGAATCGGTCCTTTTTATTTCAACAAGTTGAAAACTTTCATGTGTAACTGCAGTCAGCTATTAAATGATATCCAGTTATCCGTCTCAAATGAGGTTTCACTTTACAATTCTGTTAGTAACTACACGTCGATTCATTTTTAAAACATCAAAAATAATACTTAGTTTGTATGATTATTGAAGTCTTCGCTTAGGTGAAATCAGCTTGTAAACAAAATCACAAAACGACAGATGAGATGATATTAATCTCGATAATGATTATGTGACAGTTATTTGGTTGTGCATTGACAAGGCAGCTTCTATTTTTTTCCCTTGGTACGTGTGATATCGAATTTTTCTGAGGCATTAAAATTACAAGAACACTCGATGTAATTGCGATGACCATGAGAACGACTGAATAGTTCCCGAAATATCTGCTTTGTCATACATATTCGATAAAATGAAGACAAAGAAATGTGATGTTTCCAAACTACAATTCGTCATAGACAGTCTCAGAATTAATGACTTATTTCGCAGTGTGAAAATGGGTACTTTGTCATCAATACGAACACTCAGTAATGTAAAACAGATTTCAGTTCACCAAGTGTTAAGCCACTACAAAAACATTTCGAACACTGAGATAATCATTCCATTCCATTCCAAATCGCCCTTAATCTTCGACGAACAAAGTATTATCTTTTTGATGGTCGAATTTTTGTTGATCCTACTAGTCTGTTGTATTAACTAACAGAACACAGACTACAGTGAGGCCACATTCTTCGATATGCTTTATCATAGTAGATCGACTAAAATCTTTTCAAGTAAAATGTCATTAATAACTGGAAAGTCAGTGTCTATCTTCATTTAATATTCAACTGAATTAACATAAATGAAATGAATTTTCAGTCTGAGAACACTTGCATTTCTAGCACTGATTTCATGAAAAGGAAATGTGCATCGATGCAACATAAAATGCAGTACGTTTGCTGAACCCAGTGACAGCATCAAGTGTACATGTGTGGATGTAAACAGTCATTGAAATCTGTGAAGAATGTCTGTCAAAATTCATCGTTTTTGCTTGACATTCAAACTTGTTTCAATCAATCCGAACGTGTCGTTGTGAAACATGATTGAAATTGAAAGGATACTGAATATTGCACTGTGCATTGTAATGGAATAGCCGCTTACCAGTGTAACCACCATCATGTCACTGAGTTATAGTTGCATGTATTGTAATTCTCTTCACTTTTGTTTAAAGATTCGAAATATAATATCACCTGAATAATTTAACAGCAGTTTGTCCAATACACAATTCATCTGAAGCATGCGAAAAAGCAGCCACATCGAATAAAACATGTATTTGATGTGAGAAATGGAACACGTGCATAGACATTAATGATTAGGATAATCATTTCTTTAAAGTAAATGAATGCCATTTTAGGGTAAGTACTTGTTGAACTGATTGTCAAATCGGTGGTAGATGTTCTGAATGATTGTACAAATGCACATTTTGTTACTATTTGTCGAATTGTCTTCTATCACTCTTATTGACAGAAATGCGTAATGAATTAATCAAAAAAGTGCTTCGTGTCTTGTAATGAATGCTATTGTTTTGTTTATTCAGAAGAGTTCGTATGATGACGACGGGACAACTGAAGTTCAGGTTGATGGAAACCTCGAAGAAACTACCGGAGAAACTGATAAGTACTCAGTAAATATTTGATATTTAGTTATAAATGATAATGTTCCGCCTATTCAGGAGAGCTCGGATGTTAACGACGTGAGTACACTAACACTCATCAATCACAAAAGAACAACACTAGGGACCACTGAAGTTCAGGTTGATGGAAACCTCGAAGAAACTACCGAAGAAACTGATCAATACTCGGTAAATATTCGATATTTACTAATAAATGATACTGTTTTGTTTTTCTTTAGAATCGGACTACTAAAATAACAAAAGAAAATAGACAGAACAAATCGCATTGGTACCTGTATGTAATAATTCCTTTGGTCGTCTCGATTGCTGTATGCAGCGTATATGTAACCTGGAAACTTTTGCATAAAAGAAGAAGTAATGAATAGTTCTCAACAAAGTCTCATGACCAATTTTTTTTCCGTTTTGTATTTCAACAAACAGTTTTGGATTTATTTAATTCATTTCAATGACTTGTACAATTTCTTTATGGATAATGTACATTATGTGCTTGCTTACTTACCAGCTGATATATTCTTGATAATAAAGTACCGGACATTGATTTTTAATATTTGCGTCATTGTCTTCATTCATTAGAAACTGACTTGTTTTACGAGAGTTTGACAAGATTTTATTCTTGAATGTGTAGAATTGTGTTTACGTGATTATGTAATTATGTCAATCGACAATGAGACCGTTTTGAATGTTCGTCATCATGACGCCTGACTACTGAAAAGTATCATTTGAAATATACAACGGCCTATTCTATCGGAATACAAAATGATTCGCTTTCATCTTTCGTTACTTTATTATTTATTGTTCAGTAAATGCTCAATGACAAACTATGGTTAACTTGGTGTTATATAACCTGATTGTGATTCCTTCCACTTTTTGGTCGTTGACATCAGCAGTATGTGGTCAATAGTTTCATTGAAATCTTAGTCTTAAAAATGACCTATTTTCCCGAAAACGTCTGACGCTTTGATCAGAGAGTTGATATTTGCTTGTGTAAAATGCTGTAGAAGGATAAGAATTCAGAGTTACACATTGAATACCAGTTTATCGGAGCACACGTACTCCACGGTTGTCACTGTAGATGGTTTTATTCAACTTCATTGGTCTGAAGTGTGCTGTGAGACTCATTTAAATGATAATTGTCCACAGACTTTTTGAAGACAAAATTTAGCAGTTTTCACAACGGTTCTCACTCCTTGTGGTCTATCGAAACTCAATCAACTAAAATTTGGTTTATGTTACTCCCCAGACATATGTCGATAAGGGATGAAGAGTTCAATCACTGAACTTACAGTTGTTGAGGTTTACCCAAATGATTTTAGTTTTTGTGGTCAGCAATAAATATATTTTGACTAAAGACTTACTGCTGTCCTACGTCATCTGCTTGAGGTGAAGCATGTCGTAAATCGAAGTAGGTGTTCATTGTGTGTACGCCGTTTCGAAAATTTGCGACATTTTATTGAACGTCATGATCTTGAACTCGATATACAGCGACTAGCTCCACTTATAAACTAAATATTTCCTTAATTGCTAACAGGATTACATTTTTTTTCAACATTGTTACTGATCTGTTTCCGATTTTTCCTATCGTGTCAACTGTGTTTTTATTATTAATAATGACCTGAGAGTGAAAAATCAACTTTTTTAACGTGGTCAAGACGATGAAGCATTGAAAAATACACATGTCCACTTAATCATGAGTAATAACGGTTGAACAATCTCAAAGCTTCTCAGTAGTGACCTCGTACATAGTTATAATAATTTAAAATAAAATGTGTTATATGTTCATATACGAGAGGAGTCACTTCAAATAACATACTTCATTCAATCATGTACATATCAGTAGGGCGACATCTTTCTTTAGGGTTGCTTCAGCTCATCAATATGCGAAAATTCTCGATTTCAAGTCTTGATATTTCGGTGTGACTACTGAATTCACAAGCTTTTGAAAACAAACTGGCTTGGTATCAGATGTTTGAATAGTAAACTGCAAACCCTGAAATGACATTTTTTTCTAACGAATATTGCTCATCCCAATTTATACACGAGTTGGAGTTGGGAGTTTGGAGACAAGAAGAAGTATGTTGGAAAACTTTGATTCATAAATCTTACTGACATACTGAGGATACGAACATAAATCTTTGTGACATGTGTATTACAAAGATGGTTAGTAAACGCAATAAAGGTGTTAAAACCATGTCGCTTCGAGAGCCAATAAAACTAGTTTGTCATCCTTACAGAGAATGGCTCAACACGATATGAAAATTATAAATACTGAGCAAGCAACTAGAACACTATCTGTAACACAAACAAACAAAAAAAGCGAGCTCATATTCATTACCAGGAGAATTCCGTTTCTCACCAGTGTTAATGAAGGCACAGCACCATAACTACATGTTTATTTACCTTGAACTGGACTCAAGCACAAAGTGGAATGTGTCACCAAAAATGATTAAAGATTTTCAAGTCAGATGATGTTAGTGAGTCTACTTTAAAACAGTTGGTAACAAGATATCTCAAACACTCATCAATTCACAAGTGTCCTCAATGAAACATGAACTCCGACAGCCGATCGATTTAATACGCGGTACCTATATTTGTCTAGAGCTCAAAATGCTTCTTCATTTCTGTGCATCGTTTTACACTTAACATTGATAATCACATTGAAGTGATTAAATAAAAGTAAGGAGAATTCATTGAGGAAAAGGTTGTTTTGACAAAATCATTTTCTCAAGCTGTACAATCATATTTAAAAGGGCTATTATTCAATCGTTGTAAGTGTCACATTTCTAATCAGTCTTTCATTCAACTGCATCAACGTTATAACTTGTATTCCTTGTCTTCTTCCTCGAGTACATTAATACGTTTTGTAAATGAGTGAAAAAAGGGGGTTTTTAATGTCTGTTTAATACTGTGACGAGTAGAAATTTGTATTGTTGATGTTTGGCTATCGATGTAGGTCGCTTCTTATCAGTGAATAAGTAAATAAATGAACAGCATTACTTTGCACAGGTCTAATTGATAGAGATCAACATGGCTTAATATATAGACCTATAATCATTGATCACATTATATATTGACAGTGTAATAAAACAAACGGATTGACTTCGCTAAATGTATAATGAACGGTTTGTGATGCGATGACTCAACGACATCTAGAAAGTTTTAGATTCAATCATTTTCGACAATATGACTACGTATTTCTTCAAAGCTTTTACCTTACGAGAAACAGGCATTTGATTTTCTCTAGATTTTATAAGTTGCACAACTTAAACCATTCGACGACGAGATTAGTCGGAATAGAAAGTTTAAACACCATCATGAAATCTATTTTCAGACTATTATTAAAAATAATACATTACACGCTATTATTATTCGCCGGGATTAAACAACTTTCAACAACGTGAAACCAGATGACTGTTAGGTGAACAATGGAGCATAGTTCATTTGAAATGTTATTTCAGCATTTTCATCATTCAAGTGCAAACCTGAATCCACTTGTAGCTCCTCTTGAGTTAATGCCAGAGTCAAGCCTGTGTTATAGAGTAAATAATGGGTAAAGTTTCTGCACACTAATCGTATATAAAACAACCTTGCTAAATATCGCTTATCACAATTAATATTTTGAACCAAATAAACTATGACATGGATGTTGAAGAAACTTTATTTGGAAATGTGATGACGTCTCATGATGAAAGCCGACATTGTTCATAAATCATGAGGCCAATGCCCCTTCTAACAAACCGAACAACAATTAATATAGGTAAATGGAATGTTGCAAGAATGTGGGAGACCAGAAAGACTAATCAAACTGCTAAGAAAATGAGCAGATACAAAAAAGAAGTGTTTGGAATCAGTGAAACCTAATGAGATCATGCTGGACAGAAAAGAATAGATCCAGGAGAGATGCTGCCGTACTTTGATAGCCAGAAAGAAAATGATGCGCACATACAGAAAATCGCTTTGATGCTGCTCAAAAAAGCACGAAAAGCACTTATGGGCAGCAGCACACACAGAACTTACACTAGATGTCATCATATTGATGATTGAAGAAATCAGGATGGCTATCTGACAAAACAAGTGTAGACAAACAGCAGTACTAGTCAATATATTAGCTGAAGCACAAAAATCAGGCACAGAGGCAACTGCAAACATACTACACTTCCTATTCAAGAGGTTTGAAAGATGTGACAAGCTTTGATAAACTGGAAAAAACCAAATAAAAGCAGTCTAGGTAAATGCGAGAACTATGGAGGCGTCATACTAATATACGTACAAGGAAATGTTTTCAACACAGTGTTTGTGAACCGGATGTGAATTACAGTAGACGTCAAACTTCGAGATCAACAGGGTGTATTCCTAAAGGTTCGGTCCTGTACAAACCGAATCGCGACACCACGAACCATCATTCCATAGTCAATTGAATGAAACTCGTTAGTAAACGTCGAATCCATCGATTATAAAAAGGCGTTTGACAATTTGGTTGGTAAAGTCTTACTCAAACTTCCTCGACACTATGGTGTACATCAGAGAATCGTCAACATCATCAGGAATTCATCGCAACGTGTGATGTGCGCTACTTATATTGATATAAGTAGTACATGACGCGAGTTAAGAACATAATGTCTGGCAGCAGAAGATGGAGACAGATCAAGAAAGAAAGAGCAGGGACACAAAACAATTTGTATGAAAACGCATGAACAATGAAATCTGAGACAATGGATTGATGTCTGCAACAGGAACAGTCAAGTTTGAAATTACGGATTGATATTTTGCAAATTAAGCATTTAATATATGGTTCTCAGATTTTATCAAGATGCTGTGTAATTATGTGTTTTAATACATTCGATTGTCCCTTTTGTTGTTTTTATTTACTACACACGGTCTACACTGCAAAGTCGTGCATGAAGAACAACGGACCGTTGCGTTGCAATTGAGAACCGATATCAGACAATGTGGCTCTCATACATACACTAACATCTGATGGTTCACAAGGTTATGAATAGATTCACATCTGAGAGAAATACGGAAAATGAGAGACAGCTCGCAATCAATTGGAAGATTTTAACATACAGAACCCAAAACAACTGTCAACCAATATCAAAGTCTTAAACTTCATTACGAAGGTCAAGGCAGTCCGATTGCATGAAGCTCAAATTTGGAGAACTACCATCACCGTAAACAAAGACGTACAAGTACTTCTAAACAGTTGTCTACCCAAGATACTCAATGTCCGTTGACAAGATACTATCAGCAACAGCCTACAGCGAGAGAGAATAAACTAATTTTCAGCAGAAGGGAAAATCGGGAAAAGTCACTAAATTTGAATAGAACATATAATTTCTATACTGTGAAAGTAATAATTACTGAATTCACACCAGTTTACAGGCGTGATCAATTTGATGTCAATTGTATTATTAGATGCACAGAACAAACATGTGACAGAAGAAAGTTTTAAGTATATTGGTTCAGTAGATGTTTAAGTAGTATTCATTCGATATCACGAGATTGCCAACTAATATACCTTATTACAACCATTAACTGCCTTCCGACTTTTGTCCTACCAAGAGATTCAACCTAATAACTGGCACAGTCTCAGTGTGGTGGTGATCATAGTAAACCGCAACTTGACGCCACGCTACAACACTACAAATGTAACTCACACAGTACACACATACTTCAACTATTCAAAATGCTACGTTTATTTTACCATCTTTTAGTGTAAGTATGAAGTAATGATTTCTTTTGTACATAATTGCCTGCTTGATTTGAATACCAAACACACTAAGTTCGTTCGTGCTCATCTAGTATATCTGAGTTATTTCTGGAGTTTTTAGTTTATACTATGATTCAAATACTCCAAATCATCATATGCTTCTTCCTGCATCAATAATTTAACTTATATTGCAGATATTTCAACTAAATGAGATGATGAGCCGAATAGTTTTAGATGAACATTGAAAAGCTGGAAGCAGGAAACGACCGTTCCGTCCAAGTCAGAGACACCCCAATAACATTTTACGATCATGTTCAATCAATAACTTTAATATACGATCCCACTCAACATGATCTGTCGAATAACCCCCTCACTATTATTACCCGATTTACCATTCCATAGTCGTTTTGCAGTTAATTATTTACGGCCTACTTCAATCACAACCACCTTCCAGCCTAATCATGTATAATTTTCATTTTTCATCTTATAGTTTAATGTGTCGGAGTATGTATGTTTGCTTGTAAGGCATTGTTAGTTAACGCTTGTTACTTCGAGAGATGAGGGTGTGTCAATTAACGAGTTAACAGTTGAATCGTGGTAACTACCACTTCTTGTACATATAAATGACTAATTTTAGTTCATTAGTATCGGGAAACCGATTCATGTTTTTTGTCACATGATAATAATATATTCATTCACTGCTACACGAAATTACGAAGACACATTTAGGAATCGTCATTTCTTTCGGAAACGCTAAGAAAATACTCATAACACGCTCTAACACTTCATCAGGAAACGCTTGTCAAACTGATCAACAAACACTACATTAACAAATGAATTACAAAATGGATTCAATATTTATGTTCACATAAAGAACACTTTCATAATCACAAATGAATTATTTCAGTCCTCTACAAAACGATGTTTGCGCATAGAACCAAAGAAATCTCTACAATCTATGCCGTACAATCTAAAGAACACAAGAACAAATGGAGGCAAACCAACCATCATATACCGAGTAAATTGTTGCGGTTGATAGGAGAATTACATTATACAAAGTAAACAAAGTGATGAAGCAACAATAACTAGAGATGAGAATCCACGACATAGATTCTTTGAAATCAACGCACGTGAATGACTGAAGATTGCGGAAAAATTGAAATACCGGATTGACGATACACAAATCATTCATATTTTAAAAGCTGAACAAATAATATTAATTTGAAAGGGTTATTTAAGTGCCTAACTATTTTCCAATAAATTTGGATTCAGAACAAGCACATTGAGTGCTACGAAAGAGTCATAAATTTATTAGAGTAGACAATCTTTCACTGTTTTCACTGAGTTATCGCCTCAACAACATACACGGTTGAACTACACAGAAAACGGATTCTCCCTAGAACTCCAGGAAATACATCACGAAGCCAGTCACAAGCGAGCACATGATGATTATTGTTCAAATGGGGTTTCGACGATACTGTAGTTATTTTAAAAGTTGATTTCATGAATCCATTAAAGCTAGATCACCATGTAAAACCCCATTCTGAGAATTCAACTGTTAACGAATAAATTTCACCGATCAGATCAATAATTTCAGATCCACTTGAACTGTCTTACTTCATTATGGATAAAAAACTGTCTTGAAATAATTTGGTTTCAGATGAAAGTTGATGTTGAACTCACTGCATTATTTCTAGCTTGAAGTCGAATCTAATCCACTTCATACAGAGACGTATTCAGAAGCTTAGATTTACATGAATATACCCTCATCTTTGATTACAATAAATAAGCTACTAGCAAATTGTAAGTAGTAAAACGTTCAAAATTAAGATTATTAGGACTAAGTAGATTATTTCTGCCATTGTCAATTTATTTACACTGGGTGGGATTAATTTCCCATAGACGGTGGTCGGTGCTTTAACTCCATGGATTACTTGAGATTACACATTAACACCGTTGGATCCTGGCTGGCTCAGTTATTTATACGTTATGTGTTCGCGGGCGATATCGAAGGTTCCGGTTTCTAATCCCTCGTTCAGAATCGTCAGTGCGTATTATTGATGAATCTCCGATTTTTAGTGTTGGTCTAACTATGAAGTTCTTTGAAGAATTAATGATATTTATGTATAGTTTTGAAGAGCTTTGAAGTTAATAGACAATATACTGATACGTCTTTTTAATTAAACGTTGAAAAAAACTGATTTTATTACTCCTTCATATTCTACGGAATTCCTCTTCTCTGATAATACTATGGTGTGTGTTACTGATATCGATAGATATAAGTAGTATGTATCATCAATAGAAAGTGAAATGTCTGGTGTCAGAGGGTGGAGAATGTTCAAAGAAAAAAGAATGGGAACAGAGAATGGTTAGTATGGAAACGAAGTAACAATAAGGTATGTGACAATTGATTGACACTTCACAAATGAAATACTCACTGTATGCTTCTCAGATGTTATCAAGAGATTCTGTAATTCAATGTCAATAGCGTTTGTTTGACCCGTTTGTGTTCTTGTTCACTACACAGATAATGTCGTCTATCAAGCTAATGGAATTCAGACATATAAATCCCCAGATTCTGACATTACCTTACACGCAATCTTTCTTTAATAGATTACTACCACTGACTTAAGCACTTCTATGAAACCAGCGTTCGTCTTGATGTGCTAATAAGGCAAGTCAACTTGGACTGATCCATATATGTGCCTGATTCTACGTTGTAGTTGACTGACTGACTGACTGACATTACCTCTTAAGTTGTCGTTTTCTTCACATAAACTGGAAACAAAAGAACAATGAAGTTGGAGACGATTGATATTTTGTAAATAAAGCATTATTTTTTACTGTATAGTTCTCAGATTTTACTAAGGGATTCCGTAATTATGTATTGAAATATATTCGATCGTCCCATATTGTGTATTCTCATTCACTTCAGTAATAATATTATTCATAATAATGATAATAATGATAATAATAATAATAATATTAATAATAATAGTGGTAATAGTATTAGTAGTAGTAGTAGTAGTTCCTGTTGTTTTTCTTATAGTCATCGTAGTCGTAGTAGTAGTAGTCATCGATGTTGTTGTTGTTGTAGTATTCCGCAGTAGCATTATTGACATTACTAGTAGTAGTCGCTGTAGCGTTAATAGTAGTAGTAGTCGTAGTCCTCGTCGTCGTTGTCGTAGTAGTCGTATTAGTAGTATTGACTTATTAATGTTCAAAATCCATGAAGGTAATTTTATATCTGCTAAAATTCTCATTATCAAATGGATAGATATCTGCGTATAATTCAACATTGTTGAAAAACATTCGCCACACGGGAATTAGCCTTATGTAAAAAATTAATAAAAAGAAAAACTTAAGGCGGGGGACTGGTAGTTGTGGTGGTGGTAGTGGTGTTAATGATCAGGATGATGATAGTTTAAATAAAAAGAAAAAATGAGAGAACAGACATGAATAAACATGAATGACCATCTATATCGATGTTAAGAGTATAATCCATGGGGAATTTATTCAACAACAACCACAAGAAAAACAACAGAAATAATCAATAATTTCATCAGAAATTTTTCTTTTGAATTATCTTCTTTATTTTTATTTTCTTCTTATTTTTTTAATTTTTTTTGTTAGAATGAAATTTATTTAATGAATAGAAATTATGCAAAGTTTGATGTGCCCGCGAAAAGAAAAAGAAAGAAAAGACGAAATAAAGTTAGAAAGATTGATTGACATTGACACTGTTAGATAATGGCCGATTCTAGGGTCTAGTGGTTAAGTTTTCTCGTGCGAGACCGAAGGTCATGGGTTTGAACTTCACGGATGAGAACGTGGATGCGCAATGTTGAGGAATTCCATACTAGGACGAGAAAGCTGGCCAGTGCTTCTAGGTTTTTAATGATGGTTTAGCTTTCGTCGATTCATGAAATCAAGTATTAAATCAAAGAATCATACTTCTCTTGACCACTTCAATGTGTATTCTATTTACATGAGTTGAGCAGTTTATTAGTGCAGTTTTCATCATCGTTCTGAACATTGTTATCACTTAGTTTGTCTGGGATGCGCACTACTGAAGAATCTCAAAATAGGTTGAAATGGCCGTCCAGTGATTTCAGATTTATCATGGTGGTCTAAGTTCAACCGATCCATGATCTCAACTATTGAATTTACTACAATCTTCACGAACACCCCTTCTGAATTTGTTTGTGTTGAATAAAATCCAGGGATAATAATATATCATAATGATTCCTCTGGTATTGTGGCTTTCGGAGGTGAATATATAGAAATTATTGCTATTTACCCTGCCTTAAAGTTGACATCAGTTTTTGATTAACAAATATGTAAATAACATAACACGAGAAGGCGTGACCAGTGGAGCTAATCCGTATCGGGTAGAAATACCTATCTATGTCAGACAATGGAATATGATCATGAGGTTTCGTGGATTGTTTAAAGTTAGTCATTAACACCGTGCTTCCATGTATTCAATGGTGGTCTAATATTGATCACTTTATGATGTCGATCGAAAACTAAATAATCTCCGAAAAAAAATACTGTTAACATGCAACCATTTATTATCTAATGAATTATAATGAATTACTCCTTGTGGATACAACCTGATAGGTACCAAACCTAAATCAATCAAGTGCTTCCTACGATTTTCTTGAACTTTATTCGATTAAATGCAGTTATTCGTGATTTCTGTTAGCTTTAATGGATAACATCGTACCGTTTATATGGAAATAGATCATGTTGAGAACTAGATTGAATGAAATCATTTTAGCTTGTTGTTCATTTGTTTTACTGACAATGCACTCCCTTATATTGATCAATTAAATCAAAAGTAAGACGGTGGTTGGAAGTAGTCACCAGGAAACCAAAGATCCAGATTTCATGATATTTGACAATGATTGACAAGGTTTACTTATAATCTTAACGGAACTGATCCTTTTTAACAGATTCTATCCCGTATCATCCAGCTTCACACCTAGAGACGTTGTCTCAACATACTGTAAATAATGTCGAATTACTTAGATGAGTGGTTACATTGCAACTTATTTGATAGGATTCAATCTGCACCATGAATAACCTGACATACATGACATTAATCGCCATTCAGTGATCAATCAATTGTGAACTTACAGGCGCTGTTTGTGATCTCAGAAAGCATTCGTATAAACTACGGTAACCTAAAATTGGTTATTCAAAACGCTAAGCCAATCTAGTTTATTGACTTTAGTTATGAATAAGCACCTTCAGAGATTTGATATTCATCACTTTCAACATTCTCACCAAACTGTTTTGTTCGTCAATCTATAACCAGATAACTGATTGGTCAGATTTCTATTCATTCATATTGATTTATCTACTGATTATAGATTGATATGAATACCATGTGCCCAGATATTCTTCTAACTAACTTACAGTTTCCTTGACTTCATCTAATTCTCAGCACTGATAAACAGATCCACCAACACTTTAAGTAGACATAGGCAGTGAAAGCATTGTAAATCAACTATACAGATCGAGAAAATAAGTATCATGAAAGTATTTACCTAGATTATACATCTTCTTCATTATTTTCATGGTCTATTTCACCAATGAATGTTGTAATAATACCAAATACTTTAACAAAACAAAGACAAAGTAACACGCATAAGTAAGGGAGAGCATCGAGAAAACAAAGTTAGCATTGTTGGAGTTTCAGATATGGAACTAGAAACAACCATCAGCCAATCTGAATGTCACAATCTTTAATACGACCGTCAAGACAGTCCTACTGTATGCAGCTGAAACGTCGACAACTACCACAATCATCATCAAAAAGGTACAAATATTTATAAACAATTGTCTATGTAGGATATTCAGTGTCTGTTGATGTTGATATCATCAACATTAGTCTATTATGGAAGAGGGCAAACTAGCTTCCAGCTGAAGAAGAAATAAGAAAAAGATGTTGAAAGTGGATGAAACATGCTTTGACGAAATTATTAAACTAAATCACGAAGCAATCACTAACTTGGAAGCGTGAATGGAGAAGGAAAAGTGGAAAATCAAAGAACATCATACGCTGAGAATTAGGATCACACATGTAAAAGATGAATAGCAACTAGAAAAGACTGGAGAAGATTATTCTGAACACTTATTATGTTTATTTCAACACATAGATTTTGATACAAAGGGGGCACAGATATATATGCACCACACAAATCTCATTAGATTTATGTGAGTATGTGATATTACTCGGGTGCCCAAACCAAAGCAAGTATTCTTCTTAGGGAGCCACACTCAGAGCCTTCGATCTAAAGGTCCGATTCAAAAAGCAATGGAGCATCGTAAGAAGATGCAGCCCGGTGGTGGCCGGTGACCAACAATTGGTTCACGCGCCACTTGTTCCCTCAGGATACCGTAGCCTATATGCACTATTGGTTTGGAATCGGGTTTTCCAACCCATAAGGTAAACTCTCCGTTTCAACTAACCCGGTTCAAACGACAGACATTCGCTTTACTTCCTCGTAACAACACCACTGCCACGAGTCGGAAATGAGTAGTACTTCCCTACCAGAAGCTATTTACATGTAGCCATATGAGAGCATTTTGGGAGAGATAGCGGACTCTCTCCGCTCTCGGTTGTATCATGGCATCTGGGGCCTATTCATAACAGGGATGGATAAAGAATACTGGTGGTTGACCTATGCTTCTCCGTGAAGACAGTAACAGAGGCAAGTTAGATTGTCATTAAAATTTGAGTTGATTGTGTTTTTTTAGTTTACAGGTTTTCTTAATGTAGCGTTTAAAAGATGATTGTTCTGTTAATTTCCTATTGTTTTTTGTGTCTCATATCATAATTAACTGAACAATTGAATACATCCCATTGATATAATTTTATTACCGTTAGTTTGAAATGAGGGAACATATTCGAAAATAATATTATATCCATATTTGATTATTCAAAAATGGCGCGATATTGTTCAATATTCAATAATGCCCTGATACAGAAAAGAGTGGGGAGAAATAGATTCACCTCAAGAAATGCTATCGCATGATCACGTGTGTACAACTAGTGACAAAGAAGGATTACTCACTGCCTTCTCGCGGTGGTGGTGTATTTTAGAAAATTAAGAGGACGAAGAGCGAATGTCTGATGCTTTAACCGGGTTGGTGGATATGGAGAACACACCTGTAGAGTTTGAAATCCCCGATTCAAAACCAGTGTTGTACATAGTCTTCAGGACCCTAATGGAACGAATAGCCTATGAACCAATTGTTGATCACCGGTCGCCATGAGACTGAATCTCCTTACGAAGCTTCACTGCCTTTTGGATCAGACCTTTAGGTCAAGGGCTGCGATCGTGACCCCTTAAGAAGACCACCTGTTTCGGTTTAAGCACTGGAATATTATCTCAGCCCTCACAAATCGAATGATTAATGGAGCGCATATATGTTCGGTGCCTCTTGTACCAATTATTATGTGCTTAAATAATAATTAATGATAATAATGAGTGATCTGATGGTTAGTTTGTAACACGTATTTAAAGTAAATTCGCTTGATATTGTATACTTGAATCTCCCCTTTGAGGTTAAGTAAATCTCGTACTATATTCCGCTACTAGCTACTATCCATCTTTGCTTATCGTGCTTGTGCATTAAAGCAATATCGAGGCGATGCGCACAATATGTACGAATGCCAATTGTAGAGATTGATCAATAGTAGTCCTAAATATCAGTGGGAAGATTCAAGTATACGTCAGTAAAAAGTCAATTTAAAATTTCACCCAATTTCACAAGCAGACGGCTATAAGGACTCAGTAGCTAAGTGGATAACTTGATCGAACAGCATTCTCTATCCCACTCTGTATTGAGCCTTCTTCTCTAGTTCTATCCAATTTTTGTTCGTTCTTCTTATGTCCATCTCTTTTTCCCGGCGTGATGTGTTCTTTACTCTGACCATCCTCCTTCAGCATTGAAGATTCCATTTGGGGGCTTGCCTTGTGACGTAGTTTGATGCTTTTCTCAATACGTCTTCTATCCACTTTCAGAGATTCTACCTGATTTCCACCTCTGCTGTCATCTCCTCTGTTCTTTTCCACAGTACGTTGTTGCTGATAGTGTCTGACCAACGGATCTAAAGCATTTTGCGTAGACAGCTATTATAAAAGGTTGAATCTTTTGGATGATGGCCTTCGTTTTCCCCCAGGTTTCCGCCACATACAATAAAACTGTTTTGACATTTGTATCGAAAATTCTGACATGGTGTCATTTTGAGTTCCAGAAGCATTTCTGGGGCCACTACCGTTATCAAGCCTGAATAAAGGAGGAGGGTTTGGTGTGGAGTGAGGGACACTATCCCGTAGAAAACCAACTCGACAAGGAAAAATGCTAATTAAACAAAGTTATTCAGACCAGTTAAACTCTACCCTGGGAGTCAGAAGGTCTTCATTTAGAAGAGTTGTGTCGCCTTTTGGCGAAGGCCGAATTCCTTCGGAAGACACGAGACCAATGCCCCTTCTCACAATCAGAGCAATCATTTATTAAGGTACATGGAATTCTCGTTGTGGAGTAACAGGCGTAATTAAGTAAGTAAGTAAGTAAGTAAGAGACTGATGTTGTGTATTCAACAGGTAGGCAGATCTAGTCAGGAAGAAGGAGTGTAGACTAATTACACCAGTCGAATATCATTGATTTGTCACAGTATCAAGATAGTATAAATCGTATTTCGATTGGCGAATAAACCACAAAAGTTGATCAAACCTGCGTTTAATTAATTAACTTTATTTATACTACGAAACTGTTTAGAATTCCAGACAAATCAATCATATTTCACCAATGGTTACAGTAAAACTTTGTTGCGAAGCTCCAACAAACAAACATTCATACTTTATCACATCACTAATTTTTATCGACATATTGAACATCTACGAAATGATTACCATTCAATAAGATTAGGTATGTTATGATATCAAGGTGGTCTGTTTGAATATCTGAGCTACTTTTTCCTCCCTTCTATTTGGATATTTCAACAAATTATCTGTTTTTCTGGTTTGTTTTTATAGATCGTTATGCCTATTTGTATCAGGTTCGTTTGTGAAAATTTCACGGCCTTTCACTGTACAAGTTAGGAACGAGTACAATCAGATACATTGTGGTTGCTAGCAGTGTTCAACGATAAGAATATACATTATTCAAATGTCGATTAGTAAATTGTCATCATCTAACTGACGTTCACTCAATACTCATCATCAAGATCGATCAAGAATATTGAATAAAGCTAATGATATATAACACAAATGATAAGTAGACCGAACGACCCATTAAACTTCAACAACTGAGATGATTAACATTTATATTACTCACACTTAGCCATTGATCACATCAACGTAGTATATTGGATTGGATAAGGATAAGTTGAAAAAATAAACTTTTGAATAGACCAGTGTACGAGTTTTTAACTGTTGAAGAGTAAGGATTTTTTTAAAAATGTCGTTTCCAACTATACATTTTGACATTAACTTCCAGCCTGTTCCTTCTCATGGAGGAGTATAGACCGCTCACTAGCATACTCTATTGAAACTTATCTTTATCAATCAGTAGATGTCAACCTACATAAGGGTAAAAGCAACATCCTCAAATACAACACGAAGAACATCAACTTAACCATACTTGATGGAAAAACACTGGAACAGGTGGAAACATTCACGTATGTGGACAGTATCATCGATGAACGCGGAGGATCTGATGCAAGCATAAAAGTGTGGGTTGTAAAAGCATCCTTAGAAACGAAGAGCATATGGAAATAAACACAACTGTCAAATAGTATCTATATCACGTTCTTCAATATGAACGTCAAGAAAGTCTTTCTGTAGGGAGCTGAAACATGGAGAACTACTACAACCATCGTCTTGAATGTACAAGTATTTATAAAGAATTGTCGATAATTGGTGCTCAATATACTGTAGCGTGGTGTCGAGTTGAGCTTGACTATGAACACCGCTACAAGAGACTACGTGCCAGTAACCAATAAAATCCCCGTAGGCAAATATCAGAAGGCAGATGATGATTGTAGTCGAGATTTATTTGTTGGCAATCTCGTGGTATCGAAAGAAAACCGAGGTCGTGCCAGAGGAGTACAGATGTGATCGGCAAGAAAAGTACGTGCGTAGAGTCAGAGAGCGCGCAGAAGTAATGGAGTACAATGACAGACCAAAATGGCTGTTATTAGCACAGTTAAACAAACGAGCACAGTAAAACAGTCACTGGTACAATTGGTTATAATAATAATTGTTTTCATCGAACCAATCATGTTCTGTTGACAAAAGTAGGTCACTACAATACTTTGACCGGATACCATCAGCAATAACCTATTGTGCGACTAAATAATCCAGATTCAATCTGAAGAAATTAGAAAAAACACCTCATAGGTGGATAGAACATACATCGAGGAAATCACCAGACGGCATAACTAAGCATGTGATACATTGGATTCCTGAATGGAAACAGAAAAAAAGAAGACCAAAGAGCACACTACGTCAAGAATCGTAAGCAAACATGAGATAAATAATTAGCAACTATAAAAAACGACAAAGGGTTATCGAACACATTGCTGAGTGAAAAAGGTTGGTGGTTGGCATATGCTCCTCGACGAGGTGGTGATAGGTGTTAGTAAGTAACTCAGTAAGTAGATGTATACATATACATAGTCTAACAATAATTCATTTTGACACTACCTAAGTGTGAAATAACCATGTTTAATATTCAATAAGTTTTGATAGTTCAATTGTAAATGATGTCAGTTCTAATTAATTTAAGTAGGTTGTTGATGTAACAGTAAAGTGATTCCCTTTTTCCTTTTCATTTCTATAAGGAAACATTAACCCTTATGTAATTTGATTCTTTATTTGCCTTTATACCATTCAATGAGTGAGTGTGTATGTGTGTGTGACAGAGTGGGGGCAGTTGAGTCAAATGAACAATCATTCATACCGTAATAAACTTGTGTATATAACTCAATATATAAAAGTAGTATATAAGTGTCTGACTAAAATTTTCTGCTATATGCACAATACAATAATGAAATGTAATGTTGTATGATATCGTTAGATTAGTTAGTTAGAATATAAGAAAAATATGTAGCTATCAGGACTCAGTAGCTAAGCGAATAATGCGATGGCGCTTGAATCAGAACCTTGCTTGATTCGAGACTTAGAGTCAATATCAATCATGAGATGCAGCTAACGAGTCCTTAATAGGACGAATTGTATGTCCTGGATCCCACTGCTAGCAACTATTCATCTTTACTTAAGAGAAAAATATGGTTCAGAAGATTAGTAGCTCTGGTTGAATAGAGTTTGTTTGACGAAACAACTTACTAAGTAAGTAAGTTGTTATTGAGATTGCCTAGGAAACTTGTTTGTTCAACGTTAAGCATACGTTAGTTTTAAATAAACTACTACTACTGCGCTATGTGCTATTGATATCGCCAAATATAAGTAATATGCATCATTGATCGAAAGTGAAATACCTGGCAGTAGAAGGTTAATGTCGAAGAACAGAGAATGATTGGTGTGGAAACAAAAGAACAATGGAGTCTGGCTCTCAAATACTACTAAGACGCTCTATAATTTGGTATTCAAATACATTTGATTGTTCTCACCTGTGCTCTCGTTCATTATACTACTACGACTAATAATAATACTCCAAATTTTGCGACCATGACTACTACTAGTACTACTCACACTAGTGGGAGTATGGACTTCAACTGTTATGTAACTTAACTATCATTCTCTATTGATAATAGTGAACATCCATTTTCATTTTGAACTCGATCAACTTAACGTATAAGCTTCTAGTTCAATTTCACATTCAGGATGAGACAACTTTCAAATTATTTTTTTGGTGTGAACTAACTATTTTACAATCAAAATATGAGTTTACTATTCAGCTACACTGAAAAATGATGTAACATACTGTTATCTGATTGATCGCATCTGAAAAATATATTAGGAAGCGGGAAGAAACGAAAATAACTGCTTCGTATAAGCGAAAACATACTGCTTTGGCGGTCGAACCCAAAACGTCCACTTATACGAAATTAGCTATACAATATTAACTAGTTTTCACTGATTGTTGAGTGAAAGTCAATTTTTTTTCTATTTAGATCATGAATTTATTGATATTAGATCATCAGTGAAAACCTGAATGCACTGGTTGACCGTTTCGTCTTATTATGAGATTCCTTAACACTGCGAATTCACAAACCCGCTCTCGTGATTTGAGCCTAGGGTCTTCAGTCTCATACACGAATGCTTAACCTTTAGACCACTGAGTTGCCCTGTATCCAACAACAATAATGTTAAACCTCAATCAATCCACGGAATTGCCTGAATATCTTCCATTGTACTAAAGTAGATACCTACATCTACCCGACACAGTTAGGCTCTACTGGTCACGACATCTCAGTAGAGCTTCGAGAATTCCATCACAAACTTAATCGTTAGTGAGCGTCGTGGCTGCGCACTGCTAAGGAGTTCCACAATAGGACGAGACGGCCGTCCCGGTTTTCCATGGTGGTCCAGCTTCAATTGACTCATGATTTTGACCAGTGAAATTTCTAAAATCTCCACAAGACCCCCTCTGGTAATAATCATTTATTCACTGGTGAGTAACTTCAACAGATACTCCTGACGTTCTAGTGACCGGTAGAGTTCAACCAGGTCTGTTGTGAGACATTAACTTACTGAAGACAATGATGTACGGTGGCGCAACTTCGTGGATTGGATGAAGTTAGACATTATCACCGTTTGACGCTGGTCGGCCTAGTGGTCTAATCATCAGGCGCTCGCACGCGAGATTGATAGGTCCTGGCTCTGAATCTCGCGAGACGTGATTGTGGATGTGCCCTGCTGATGAGTTCCATGCTAGGATGAAACGACCTTTCAGTGCTCCCAGACTTTCTATGTTGGTCTAGCTTCAATTGACACATGATTCCAACCAGTGGAATTCCCAAAATTTCCACAAAACCCCTTCGAGGATTCCCTCACAAAGCTGGTCACTAATGAGCTGTTCAATAATTACTGATATTTGTTAGTTATTGAACTAAAATCATTTTTCTGATATCAACTCTCCTTCTCATTTTCCATCATCTTATCTTTTCATTAAAATTGATGTAACAGAGAAATATTAGAAAATGAAGAAAACTAAAATCAATAATATCGAAAAAAAGTGAGAGAATAATTGAAATCGAAATGGTTTCCTGTGTCAAGTCATTTTGGAAGGAAAAAAAAACAAAAACAAAAAAAAAGATTCCTTTTAACAATCTGTATTCATTAGTAATGGGAGTAAAAATTAAAAGAAAATAAAGAGTAAAATCAGAGAGAAAAAAACTTACACATTTCACGCCACCTATCATCTACTATGTTAAATGTGATAAGTAAGAGAGAGAGGGGGAGGGGGAAAGAGAGAAAAATAACAAAAAGAAAGAAATATGCAAGTTACTATTTATCTGATTGAAGAATAAATGAGTAAAGAAAACTAAAATGAAAATCCACACACACACAGAGTGAAATAGAATCCGTTAATGGTAACATTCGAGAAAGAATCGTGTGTGTGTGTGTGAGTGTGCATGTGAGGATGTATGCTGGCGAGCGAGCGAACAAACAAGCGAGTGAGTTACTGAGTGAGTGAAAGTGCGTGTGTATACTTGTACGTGAGAATATGGGTGATTATGCGTGTTACTAACTCATTTGTTTATTATTAATAAAGTAAACAGATAAATATCCCTTTAAATATTCTTTAATGTTGATATTTAATTTAATGAAATGATTATTTTATATAATGAATGACTGATTCAATATGGTTTGTGTTGGTAACCATTGTTCATTATATGAAAGATTGAATTGATGAGTTGAAGTAAGTTATAGCATGATGGAAAACATGGAAGTACTAGATAGTGCACGAGACTGAAGATGTTGAGTTGGAATCTTGAGAGCAGGATTGTGGAGTTGCAGTGCTGAATAGTCTTATATTAGAACGAAACAGCCATTCAGCAGTTCTAGGTTTACTATGGTGGTCTAGCTTGAAGCAGTCTATGAATTCAACTATTAAAAATCACTACAATTACTACATAACCACACTTTCATAATAATCATCATGTGCTCACTAGTGACTGGCTTCATGAGGTATTTTCTAAAGTTCTAGTTAGTAGCCGTAACCAATGGAGTTCAATCAGCTCTGTTTTCAGATAGTAAATCTTTGAAGATAATGGCGGACGGTGATGCAATTTCGTGGATTGGTTGAATTTAAACATTAGTTGAACATGTTATGATGAAACGGCTATCAACTGCTTCAAGAATTTCCATAGTGGTCTAGCTTTAATTGATTCATGAACTCAACACTATTCAGTTTAAGGTGCCTATACATTGAGTATTACATGACATCGTGAAGAGATACATCGAAATTGAGTGTTAATATTGAGCGATAAAATAAACTGTAACTGTAACAAACTGGATCTAAAACAGTGTAAAATCTGAGATTTTTACAGTACAAGGAAGACGATCAAAGTGATGGAATTTATTGATTTAAATATATAAACACCGGTACAAAAAGACACCAAATAAATATAAGACACACAAACCATTCGATTTGTTTGAGTGCTAGGATACGGCTCGGGTGTTCAAACCGAAACAGGTGGTTTTCTTAGAGGGCCACTCTATGCCTTTGACTTCAAAGTCTAATCCAAAAGGCAGTGGAGCAACGTTAAGAGATGCAGTCCCATGGTAGTTGATGACTAATAATAGGTTCATGCACCACTTGTTTCTTTAGGATCCTGGAGCCAAAGTGTACCATCGGTCTGAAATCTGGATTTTCTAACTCTCTAGATGGATCCTCTATATCCAGCGACCTGATCAAAGCACCGGACATTCGCTTTTTGTCCTCTCGATTTCATGGACTACAGTAATGGCGGGAGAAGGCATTGAGTAGGAATTCCCTAACAGTGGTTGTATATACGTGGCCATATAAGAGGATTTCATGAGGGAGAGTTAACTCTTCTCACTCTTGAACGTACCACGGTATTAAAGGGCTAAGCAATGGAAGATGAATAGTTTCTTGACCTACATCTTCGTTAAAATATCTACACGTATATTACACTCGATGTTGAACCGGTGAGCCCAATAATTTATGGACGATCTATGAACGACGTTAGACTGACCTTAAGACTGTCCACTTTGTAACTAGAATCAAATGAAATGAGGGTCAAATGGATGAGTGAATTTCGTGCTAAATTCCAAGATCTGTTATCTTATACGTGATTGGTTCACCGTTGAACCTTGTTTTTCTACACTGAACTAAATGATTATTTTTAGAAGATATAAGGTTGCCTTTGATTAGTTCTACTTTATGATTCTACAGTCATTAATTGTTTATACAAATCACTGAAGAGTTAGATTAATGATTAAGGGGTTCGAATTTCAACTATTAAGTGATAAGTTGGAATCCGGCTGAGTACTATCATCAACTCTTGAGTATTAAGTAATAGCTTAAAACTGAGTAGTCAGTTGTCTACTTGATGAGTTACATTACTATAAGTCTATGCAAAACTAGATGGAACAGTGAATATGGAGTTAACTTTTGACCATATTGATAAGTTCAGGACATGGAGTTCCTTATTGATGACCACCGATAATCACTTTGCATCTTGTCATAGTACAACTGATATCGATTCATTTAGACTAACAGTTGATTAATAGAATTATATCAGCACTAAGAAGAATTTGACATATATGACATCGTTAACTACTTAGTTATGAATCAATCATTATTTTTAGGGAACTGTTGAACAAATCTAAACCCAGAGTCCAACTCTAGTTTTCTTGTCGATTTCTAACAAACATAGTCAAAATATGTTCATTTCATAGAATATCAAAGTATCCATGGCAATTCTATTATCAACGAATTCCTGGAGAATAGGTAATATATACTGTTGTTTAATGCCAAATGATAAACATCCACATTAAAAGCATTTTTTTGGAATTTTAACATAATTAACGACAAATTCTGCATCAACATGTGAACTGATTAACTGTGGGTCTATTTGAACCTAACGGACTTTCATCTTATTTATCTGTGTTTCTGAAGAGTCTCAGACTGAGACAAAACCATGTCTTGACCGAACTGATTAACTTCAAAACTACTTCAGCCTACCATACATTCGTCTCACTCGCCAGTGTTTCGAAAAGTCTTAAAATGAGATGAAACAATGTCTTGATTGAACTGATTGACTATGGAACAATCTCAACCTACTAGACTCCCATCTCATTTGCCTGTGTTTCTGAAGAGTCTCGGAATGAAACGAAACCTTGTCTTGATTGTAACTTTTATTGAATGACGACAAAAGAAAAACATTGTCCACAACAACCATAACTCCTAATAACTCTATATATGGGATACAATTTCATTATGACTTATTAAGATAATAAATAGGGGACATTTGTTGGTTTGTCTGTTTTTTTGCTTGACTGTGATGGATTAGTGTTTCTTAAAGTTTATCTTAATTAAAACTATTTGTCTGGTTCGTTTTTTTCTTCTTTCATACATCAAATGTGATCCGATTGCATTCATTCATTCTGTATTATCATGGATATTCAGTATAGAATTATTATCAGTTATCCCTTTGTATACAACGAACGGCATAATCATAAATACACTTCTGTATAAACCTATTACACACAAAATGTTTCGGATTAAATTACCTATCCTCATTTGAATATGATCCACTGTCTTCTCTCACCCCCTCACTTTCTCTCTCTCCCTCTCCATTCTTGTGTACATCGTCTTTGTACTATGAATCGTATCTATCGGTACATATGAATGAATGATTGATTGATTTTTGTTGTTGGCCATTTTTTTTTATTTATTTCTTCTCTTGCGTAATTATTACTGAAATGATGTATATTATGATTATGACCATTAAGAATACATTAAGGAATGAAATTATAAATAAATTTTGTTGTTTTTAATTTGTACGCTAGTGATATCGACAGATATGAGTAGTATGTATTATTAATGGAAAGTCAGATGACTGGATGTAGAACGTTAAGAAGATCGAAGAGAAAAGAACGAGAACAGAGAGTGGTTGGTTTGAAAACGGAAGAACGATAAAGTCTTGACAATTGATTGAGGAATTTACTGCATGGTTCACAGATTTTCTAGCAAGCCTTCACATGGAATCCCCAAGGCCAAAGGAAAAGAGAAAGACTAAAAAACACATTACGTCGAAAAATGGAGACAGACATTAGAAAAATGAATAAAAATTGGATCGGAGTGTAAAGGAAGGTTCAGGACAGAGTGGGTTAGAGAATTCTGGTCGGTTGCCTATGCTCTATTGGGAGTAACAGGTGTAAGTGAAGTAAGTAAGTCACAGATTTTACTAAGACGTTCTGTAATGTTATGCACGAATGCATTTGGTTGTCCTGGATTGTGTTCTTGTTTACTACACTATCTATGCTGGGATGTTGGACCATTTGAAATTCACATAAAATATTTTATATAAACAGAGATCGATAGTGTCTAGCAGTGGAATACGGAATGTTCGTTTCGTTTTATTAGAACTCTTCAGCTGAATGTACATGTATCGTAGAGTCGATTTTCATTGTAGGACAGTAGCTAAGTATATAACATGATGGCATTTGAAATGAACGGTATTGTGTTTCACAATAGTGTTCCACAACTAGTCACGATATATCGATGCATATAATACTTGTGACTTGAGACAATATCTAGGTAATCAGTACAGGATGTACATATTACTTACAAGAGACTGATCAATTGCACTCATCAACATCAATGGGAAGATTCAAGTAAACAACAATACCAAATGAGTTTATTTTATATAAATGGTAAACTACTTTTTAGTAGTATAGATTCGTTTTAAAAATATTGAAAGAGAGATATGTGCAACGTCAGTTATGAGTTATAACTTCCATTTGAGTTATAATGAATAAATGATACAGATATTCGCCATAT
This sequence comes from Schistosoma spindalis, assembly GCA_946903255.1. NCBI lineage: Eukaryota > Metazoa > Platyhelminthes > Trematoda > Strigeidida > Schistosomatidae > Schistosoma > Schistosoma spindalis. Next base: position 47,022,135 of record OX336424.1, on the reverse strand, counting down.
TGATCAGATTTTCCTATTAGACGGTTGATTGATAAACACTCATAGTCTTTCTAGATCAAACCTCATAGCATTGTACTGTAGTGACCTACTTTTGTCAACAGAACGCGATTGGTTCGATGAAAACAATTATTATTATAACCAATTGTACCAGTGATTGTTTTATTGTGCTCGTTTGTTTAACTGTGCTAATGACAGCCATTATACTTACTCTCCCGTTGACTTCGAACTTGTACGAATCTGGTTACGCTCAGTAACCACACTTGTACTCCTTTGGCACGATCTCGGTATTCTTTCGATACCACGAGATCGCCAACAAATATATACGACTACTACAATCATCTGCCTTCTGATATTTTGGCCTTTCGGGATCTTATTGGTTAATTGGCACGTAGTCTTGTAGCGGTGTTCATAGTCAAGCTCAACTCGACACCACGCTACATTTGGTGAGCAAAATTTTGGAACACGCCTCACCTTCGGTCAAATCTTCTGCAACTGGTGAATCCACATCTACGACCACTTGGCAATCGCAACCAAACCTTCCAAAGAAGTCAATTTTGGTGAGTCTATTGTTTTATCTATCCACGTCTGTCATATATTTTCATATTAATTTTTAATATATAATATATTTGACATGACGGATAACGATAAGAATAGTATTAATATAATAGACTCCGATGTACGCGTACCGAATCCTCGGCACTTTTTATTCGCGTGACGATAAATTCCACGCCTTATTCGAGAAATTCCCCAGATTAACTAAACCATTCGAGGAGATTTCATCGGTGACCAATCGTGTGGTACACCACATAGTCACCCGCGGACCACCAGTCACGGCAAGACCACGCCGACTGGCACCGGACAAATTAGCCTTCGCTAAACGTGAGTTTGACAATTTACTATGTGCTGGTATTATTCGTCCTTCTCACAGTCCTTGGGCCTCTCCTTTACATATGGTGCGCAAAAAGGATGGGGTTAGTTGGAGACCTTGCGGCGACTACCGAGCATTAAACGTAGTTACGCGCTTTGATAGCTACCCCATCCCCCACATACACGACATCACGGCATCGCTCAAGGGCACGACTATCTTTTCTAAAATCGATCTGGTACGAGCATATCACCAGATCCCAGTCGCTCTTGAAGACATCGAGAAAACTGCTATCACGACTCCTTTCGGTCTGTTTGAGTTCCTACGAATGCCATTTGGATTACGGAATGCTGCTCAAACTTTCCAAAGGTTTATCGATAGCATAGTACGAGACTTGGATTTTGTTCACGTCTATATTGATGACCTGCTGATCGCATCATCAAACGTAGATGAACATTATCAACACCTTACGCTATTATTCCAACGTCTTTCGGATAATGGAATAGTAGTCAACCCAGAGAAATGCGAATTGGGTAAATCAGAAATAATATTTCTGGGTCACATCATCAAACAAGAGGGTATTCTGCCTTGCGAGGACAAAATTCGAGCAATCAAGGAGTACAACGTGCCGTCCTCAATCAAGGAACTGAAGGCTTTTCTCGGTTTGGTTAACTTCTACCGACGTTTCATCCCTCACGCGGCAGAACGGTTACGACCATTAACCGATTTACTACGCGGTAATCCACGCAAATTAGAATTGAACGATACCGCACGTACTGCATTCTCAGAGATCAAAACGGCTCTCGCCGAAGTTACACTCCTCGCTCATCCTGACCCATCAGCCACGCTTAGTATAGCGGTTGATGCATCGGATTTTGCCATAGGAGCCGTTATGCAACAGAATATCTCCGGTAGTTGGCAACCCCTTGAATTTTTCTCACGACGCCTTACTCCCACGGAGACGAGATATAGCGCTTTTGGTCGCGAGCTGCTTGCAGCCTACTGCGCCATCAAACATTTCCGGCACGCAGTAGAAGGACGTCAATTCATCTTATTCACCGACCATAAGCCCTTAACGTATGCCCTGCATACCAAGTCTGACCGCTACTCACCACGAGAGTGCAGACATTTGGACTATATCTCACAGTTCACGACAGACCTTCGTCACATTAAAGGCGAGTCGAACTATGTTGCCGATGCTCTTTCACGTATCCAGACGAATGCAGTTACTTTACCGGTGCTCGATCTTCCTGCTATGGCCGCCGCGCAAGCAAACGATCCTGTCTGTACAGAAGCACCACAATCTTCGTCCCTTCAGTGTCAGGAAGTACCCCTAGCTACTAGCTCAGGTACTATCCTATATGATACGTCTACCGATCTTCCTCGACCCATCGTACCCTCTACCTATCGCCGTCTCGTCTTCGATGCCCTTCATGGATTGTCTCATCCAGGTATCGCAGCCACATTACGTCTCATCGCTGCACGATACGTCTGGCCGTCCATGAATAAAGATGTTCGTATGTGGGTAAAGCAATGCTTACAGTGTCAACGATCAAAAGTGCACAGGCACGTAGCTGCCCCCATTGGCACGTTCGCTACGCCTGATGCTCGCTTTGATCACGTTCATATAGACATTGTAGGACCATTGCCACCATCGCATGGGTATGATCACATACTCACGTGCATTGACCGTTTTACTAGATGGCCCGAAGCTATTCCCATCACGTCTATCACGGCGGAGACAGTTGCTCACCGCTTCGTAGAACGATGGATAGCATTGTACGGTTGTCCCTCGACTGTCACGACTGACCGAGGACAACAATTTGAGTCCGCATTATTCTCCTCACTGACCCGGCTGCTTGGTACGGAGCGCATACGCACCACCGCCTATCATCCAGCATCGAATGGTTTAGTCGAAAGGTTTCACCGCCAACTTAAAAGTGCTCTCCGAGCACACGAAAACGACAATTGGTACGAAACCTTACCGCTCGTTCTCTTAGGCATCAGGACGAGTTTGAAGGCAGATATCCAATGTTCCGCCGCTGAACTTGTATACGGCACGACATTGCGTCTGCCTGGGGAATTCTTCACACCGCGGAGCAGTAATGATTTCGGTAAATCAGACTACGTCCATCGACTGTCTGCATTTATGCGAACGCTGTCCCCGTGTCAACTCGAATACAACATCGACAGGTCGCTCTCCCTCGAGAGTTATCTACCTGTTCACATGTTTTCATAAGAGTAGATTCGGTACGCAAACCTCTACAACAGCCTTACGAAGGCCCTTTTCACGTGATCTCTCGTCACGAAAAGACCTTCAAGGTTGATCGACACGGCCGCGTCGAGATCGTCAGCATTGATCGTCTCAAACCAGCACACGTCGATGACAGTGCCCTACCCGATAACTTGAGACTCAATGCTAGACCTACCAAACCTTCTAGCGGGATCTCTACGTCTACCTCGGATCCCACGCTAGATACATCAGAGACCTCGTTCTCACGTCCCGGTCAACAGCACGCGTCATCTGCACCATCTACGGACGAGACTTCCGTCTCACGTCCAGATCGGCAGACCACGCCGCCCTTGACCTCGGATGAGATCGCAGGCTCACGAAGTACGAACGAGACCACTGTCTCACGCTCCGGTCGCCGAGTACGATTACCCGTACGCTTTCGCGACTAAACGCCGTCAATAACGGATACGGTGTAGGATTATTCCTATACTACACGCATGCTACACTTTTCTATTTTTGATTTTTTTTCTGTATCCTGAGCCCACGCCTCCGACCATCGTCCATTTGATAACGTCGACTTCAGTCAACTTTGGCGAAAGCTGGTTTGGCCACCCACGCTCTAGTCAACGCACTCAGTCGATTATCTGGTCTCGAATCCGCCTGGCATACGCTTGGTAGTTATGGTCGCGTCCGGTTTCTTGGCTCAACGTGGTTTCGTCCTACGTCTGCAGCGTTTTCTGGTCCACATCCCTACGAACGCAATCTTCAGATCCTGGATACAAACCACTCTGGTGTGGTATGCTAATTCGACCAACAAATTCAGCACACTTCTGGTACCGTTCTGCGCAAAAGACTTTCGTTGGCAACTCGAGGATCAATGATCACTTCCTGTTCCGCCAATTTCCTCCGTCCTACAACCGCAATTCTGCCGATCAGTCCCACGAATCAAACCGCTAACTATCGAAAGTGTAAACCCTTTCTAGCGGGGGGCTCCTGTAGTGACCTACTTTTGTCAACAGAACGTGATTGGTTCGATGAAAACAATTATTATTATAACCAATTGTACCAGTGATTGTTTTATTGTGCTCGTTTGTTTAACTGTGCTAATGACAGCCATTATACTTACTCTCCCGTTGACTTCGAACTTGTACGAATCTGGTTACGCTCAGTAACCACACTTGTACTCCTTTGGCACGATCTCGGTATTCTTTCGATACCACGAGATCGCCAACAAATATATACGACTACTACAATCATCTGCCTTCTGATATTTTGGCCTTTCGGGATCTTATTGGTTAATTGGCACGTAGTCTTGTAGCGGTGTTCATAGTCAAGCTCAACTCGACACCACGCTACAGTACTATGAGGAATACTTATTTCTTATACAGAACAATTAATTTGGATAGTATATCATTCGCACTTCAGTAGTTGAGATCATGAATCAATTTAAGCTAGACCATCATGAAAAACCTGGAAGCACTAAACGGCCGTTTTGTCCCATTGCGAGACTTCCCAGCAATGAGTATACAGGACCCAACCTCGCGCGGTAGAACACAAAACCTATCGGTCTCGCGCGCGAACGCTTAATCTCTAAACCACAGAGCCGGCATCGAACGGTGTCGAACTTCAACCATTTCACGAAATTAAGCCGCCGTACACTATTGTCTTCAGTGAGTTACCATATCACAACAGACCCGGTTGAACTCCATTGGTCACTGCTTTTCACTAGAACTCCAGGATATACGATTGTGAGCATCACATTTAAATGTGGTGGTGGATGATTGCGATGGAGCTTTATTCTCTGAGCTGAACGGTGGAGCTTCACCAATATTCTGTATATTGTACACTCAATTATCTGAATAGACAATTAAGGAGACGAAGTGAAGGAAGTGGAGAGGAGAGAGCAAAGCGAAATGATATTCAGTGTAGAAGGCGAGTAAGCCATCTCGATTTAATTAAGTGTGTATCGATATTTTTAGTCAGACAGAAATTGAGTTAGAGACATGTGATGAATGGGATAACAAGTGCATACACATACGCTCATATGATAACACTGAAATTTGATAAACGAATGATGAGTAGGGTCAAAATTACTTGAGAAGGATGAATACACTAGCCTGTCCGGAAGCTAGAATAAACTATGTGGGCTTGCATAGTAACCGACACTACTGAACGAACACTACACACTATAAATAGGAAACCGCAATTTATACAACAACCGGGTCATTTATGATGCAAAACTATGCAACAGCTGTATAATTAATTAGCAGTAATTTATGAACGGCAAAATGTACATAAACAGTCGGTTACTCAAATCAAATCTTACAATTGGGGGAGCATGAAAATGCCGTAAACTAAAGTTTTGATATGTACCCAATAAAATATACAATTCCGCCTGAAATTCCTCTATAGCTCTGCCAGTCCGTAACCCGTATAAAGGAGGAGGATTGGATATCGGATTAGCTACCTCAACTCGTAGACTTCTACCTGGAGTTCGTTATGATGATATTATTAAGAATAACGATGAAAGCTCCATAATCAAATCATCCAGCTGAAATAACAAACCTCCATAAAAAAACTTTTGAAAGTGTTCCAGATATGAACGTCATCAGCTGAAACTTGAGATAGAGTTCTACTAGTTATCGATTATCTTACAAATAGCAGATGTGACTCACAGATTAATAAACAAGTATGTTAATGATTATTGATTGTACTAGTAACCACTATACTTTCATGCTTAGATATCGACTTACGAATCAATCCTTAGTTGTTAAGGTTCTCCTGTTCATCCATCATAAAAAAACACAGAAATTCTACCTTGGTGATTACTTTATATACAGAAAATGCGAATATTTATTGATTTATTTCCTGATCTTGAGAATATGGAAGTTTCAGATTAAGATTCTTAAAATCAAGACAAATACGCTTGTTGCTCTATAAAGATAATAAAGTCATAATCGATCATTATCAAGAACTCTTTCGAAAATTTCTAAAGAACATTGATCAAAGTATTATTAATATTTCCTAGCCTCTGTAGACTTTTTGATGGATTATCGAAATTGAATAACGTCGGTTTGATCAGTTTCAATCAGACCATAACTCTGAAGGATGTATTTTCAATCTCAATGATACAGTATCAATAGTCTGAGTATTGAAGATTCAGCTACCGCGTGCGATATCTTAGATATGCACTGCCGCTAAGGAACAAAAAGGCTAATATAGTGATTCTGATCAACGCATGAATTCAATTATTAAAAGTTACTCTTATCTCCAAAACCGCCATTGCGAACATAAACATCATGTGCTTACTAGTGTTTAGTTCTAAGAAGTTTTCATGGAGAAACCATGACCAGTGATGTTCAATCCGTGTCGGATAAAGACAGGAATCTACCTCAGACAATGGATGAATGGTTGCGCAGTCATGCATTGATCGACTGATGTTAGATATTAACATCCTTAAATGCCGTCCAGGTTTAAGGTTTAAGTGTTTGTGCGCGAAACCAAATCTCCTGTACTGAACTACCGTGTGAGTGATCGAAGATATGCACTACCACTGAGGTGTCCCATATTAGAACAATACGGTTATCCAGTGCTTCGAGAGTTGGTCTATCTATAATCGTCTCATGAATTCAACTGTTCCATAGTTTACCACGGTTGATCTTTCTATATCCAACTCTAAATCATTGATAAATGAATTTCGATCATTCAAAACAAAAAATTGAAATTTTTTTAAAAAAAAAGAAAAAAAAAGAAAAAGAAAAGTCAACTAAAAATGTATCATTGATTGTGATTGATTATTTTTCTTTTCTTTTTTTTTATTTTTTTATCACTAAATCTGTTAGCCAAATTAATCAATCAATGAAGTAATTGTAATTTTTATTTTAATTTTTTTCTAATATTCTCCTATTTACATCCTCCTCCTCATCATCATCATTTATCTTCACAACATCCTGTTTTAGAAACAACCATGGCAATAACGAGAACAACAAGAACAAAATGAAAAACAAATAAGAAAAGAAAACAAGAAAAAGAAAAAAGAAAAAGAAAAATAAAAGAGAAAAAGAAAATCACATTCTTTAAATTTTTTGTGACATTAAAAACAATTAACTAAATTTTTACAAGATTAAAATAAAGAAAAGAAAAAGAAAAAAATTAGTAAAAGAGGAAATCTTCATTTGATTTATTCTTATTTTTATGTAAAATCTACTTACAAACCTCCATTCATTCATTCATTTAATCATTTAGTCAATGTGTCCATTTCCTGTTGTTGTTGTTGTTGTTCTTCTTCTTCTTCTTGTCCTTCATCTTGTTCTCGTTCTTCTTGTTATCGCTGATGTTGTTGTTGTGGTGGTGGTGGTGGTGGTTGTTGTTATTCTTGCTTCTGTTTAAACGACACGTCTTGCTTCGAATATTAAATCGAACTAAGAAATCACTAAAAATAAATAAACACGAAGGAATTATGTTTATCATTTATATGAAATCAACAATAAAAAAGAGAAACAATTTAGTAAAAACAAAAAAATGAAAGAGAGAGAGAGGGATTAGTTAATCAGTTAACATGCCCCCCATCTCCCCTCCCTCTCTCTATCTCGTTCTAAGTGTGTGTGTGTTTATGTGACACTGTGATTATCACTGTGCGTGTATAAAAAGAAAAAGTTAGTTGGACTGAATTTCGTTTTAATTTTTTCAGTTATTTTTGTTGGTTTATTCACATGCACATATTTGAATTGTGATTTTTCCTAAGAGAAAAAAAATTATTCATTTATTTATTTGACATGATTGTTGTTCCTGTAAAGTTCTGTGGTAGTTAATGTGTACGTTGTTGGGTGTTTGGGTGTGTGTGTGAATGCCACTTGATAGTTTCTATGTGAAGGTAAACGTTGGAATTCAGATTCACCTGTAGAAGAAGTATAGAGATAAGTCTTAGTTTGATCATTGTGTTTGATATTCCGTGATAATTTTTGGGTTTATGTTTTAATGAAATGGATCATTCAAAAGATATTGAAAGAAATTCACTTGGTATTATTTGATTATTTCTCAACATTCACGTTTTACGACTGTCATTGATCTATCTCATGTTGCTATATGAGCATCCTGTGTGGACTGCCTCGATATTACTTTAATTTATAAGCTTTGTAATGAAAGACGGATAGTGCCTGGTAGTGGAATTCAGTTGACTGGATATACTTGCATCCAGAGTTAAAGCGAAAGGTACTGGGTTCGAGTGCCAGAGCGAACATCAACTCTGGGATGCTGGTGCATCCAGTTGATGAGTCCTGGATTTCACTGAAAACCACTATACATCTGTGATCATAAAGTAAATCCGTTGAACTTTACATTTGACTCTAATTAGATCGGACGAATAATTGCTATTTAGATATACATATCATCAATCTTCGTATATAATCATCGAATTAACATGCGTTAGTGAATAACAGAATTAAACAAGTCAAATATGAGAGTGGATTTTCGAATAAATATATTTTGTACAATCATTGATCTGGACAGACAATCAAGGAGACGAAGTGAAGGAAGTGGAGAGGAGAGAGCAAAGCGAAATGATGTGCAGTGGAGAAGGTAAATGAGCCATCTCGATTTAATCAAGTGTGAATCAATATTTATAGTCAGATCAAAAATAAGATAGAGGCATGTGATGAATAGGATAACAAGTGCATACATATACGTTCATATGATAACACTGGAGGTTGATAATCGAATAATGAACAGGGTCAAAATGTGACTTAAGAGAAGAGATAAATTGGCCTGTCTGGAACCTGACACTGCAGGATGAACATTCAGTCAGTCAGTCAATCAGCTACATCGTAGGACTAGGCATATATATGCATCGGTGCAAAATGCTAAATCTCATTAGCACAACCAGATGAATACCAAATTCATTGAAGTAGTTACTTCAATGGTAGTAATGAATAAAAGAAAAATTGTGTATAAGGATATGATACAGGAAGAAAGAATTAGTTCGTAGAAAGAAAGGTATAAAGTATTTTTAATCTCATGGTTTAAGGGAAGACAAATAGTGTATACACTTATGCCTTTGGACATAGTTCTATCGTTCTTTAATCATTCTTTATATATGATAGTACACTTAGTATATATAGCCGTTCTCACCCACTCAATAAACTACGAATACTCAATACTACAAATCATTCAGAGAGTAAATTAATGGTTGACAATACTCTGATTTAGTTCATACAGATCATATTTCGCTCTGAAAGATGACATTTCATAAGCTGTCTCACTCAAGGAAGCGTGCTAGATGAGAATCGTAAGCGTGAGGAAAGCTACTGTGAGTAAATGAATTAGCAGTATACGGTTGTGGAGATTATCAAGTTTTTGATTGAGATCATGAACTGATTGATGTGCGACCACCATTGAAAACCTGGATGCACTGGAGGACCGTTTCGTTCTATTATGAGACTTCTCAGCAGTGCTCACCCACGATTTCGCTCACGGGATTTGAACCCCTGAGCCCGTCAGTCTCGCACGCAAACGCTTAACCTCTAAACCACTGAGTCAGCATCCAGTGGTGTTAATGTTTAACCTCAACCAATCCACGAAATAGCGCTCACATGGACCTACTAACATTTCGCACTTGTCTTTGTGAAAACATACGATATGTATGAAATTCGTTACTTTTATAGACTGTTGTACGGTACTTAATAGAAACAAGGATGTAGATGGACGTTTTGAGGTATTGTGTTTGTATTGAGAATAGTTTTTCAGACCTAGAACTATCACTGTGTGGTTAAATCCTTGAATGCTAACATTGTAAGCAATTCATATAAACTGTTACAAATTTTGAAGGTTCTGGGTTCAAATCCTGCGAGCAGGATCGTGAATGCACACTGCTGAGGAGTCCCACAATAGCTTTTTAATGGGTCTCCTCAGCAGTGCATATCCATGGTCTCAAACGCGGTACTTGAATGCAGGACCTTCGATCTCGCACGCAAACATCCATATTTCTTTTGGATATCCCAGAACAGTCTAGACAAAGAACAAAATCTATACATAACATTTGCTGTCACAATGATAACTGCGACATATGGGTAAAACCAATTGAATATGAGTGAATTATTATTTGACAATTTATCATAGAGATTTCGATATACCCTCAGTTTACTTACTTCTCCTCATATAAATAATTGAATCAACCTCAAGGAATCGTACACATAGATATTAACGTGATGCATGCTACTTATGTTGACAGATATAAGTAGTATATAACACCGTTCGGGAGTGGAATACCTACAAGCAGAAGATTGAGACGACTAAAATAGAAAGAACGGAGGAGAAAGCTGAAAACAATCAAGGAACAATGAAGTTTTTTAGAGGCTCTTTATAGATATTCCGGCAACGCTATAATTTATGAACGAACCAATCAGATATAAGATAACGAGTCTTAGATTTTAGTGCAAAATTCATTCATTCATTTGACATTATAACTGATATCAATTCGTCATACTTGTTTATAATTCTCATTTAGTTGTAATCAATTAGGAACAATAACGGGGCGGATTAGTATGCATATAGCACACCAGAGTGCTTGTTATCTGTGTAGTTGCGCCACGGGATTGAGCTGTACTATATTGTGTCTCGTTCCCCTGTGAAGTGGGATTAAGCTATAATGCTCGGTTTATAAAATTTAAGCCTGGACTGTGTCTGGCTCTCTTGTTAGACGAGGTTGAGTTGTACTGTTTGGGTTGTCACGTGAAAGTTTGAATGGTGTCGAGTACTCCTGAAAACCAATGTAAAATTACCCTGACCAACAAAAGTATATCATATAACTATATATATAGTTGTAATCAATAAGTATCCATTCTCACTCTCTCTTCAGCGTCAGTCAAAAGTCATCCAGGAATTGAAGGTCTCATCGATGTGTAAATGATACATTTGATATATGATTTCCATAAACTGATCTTCTCCTAATCGAACTGTTGCTTATTACATTATGATTTAATTGAACATTCAAAACATAACAATAACTCATTACGTTGAAACAATAATTAAAGAAAAGAATTCAATGCAAATCAATAGGCAATTAATGAATGAATTCACTTGATCACTATGGTGTTTCAATGTCTTTCCTAATACTGTTTTTTCTCTTGATTTCTTTTTTTTTCCTTTTTCTACAATGTTGATGCTTTTCTCTATTTGTCTCGAAATTATCACCACAATCACCCTTCCACCCACCCATCCACCATAAACACACATAAGCCGCTCTGTTTTTTCTTGTTTTAATTAGATCAGTATACTTTCCACTTGTTAATTATTACGGTGATAAAAGGAGATATGTCAAAAGTATCATAGAAGAAAGAAAACTTTAGTATCTAAGATGACATTGTCTCAAAGCAACTACACACACACATGCACACACCTACACACACACAGTATATACACATATATGTACATTGAATGTGCTAATGTATACGATATATTAAACCATTCAGTCATGCATTACAGATTTCATTGGATTAATAAAGTACAATAATTAGTTGTTTATTCATGTAGTAAGAAATTGTTTCTATCCCATTTTAGTTGACATTCAGAATTGATAAGATTGTCTCAATCTGATTATTATGTAATAAAATGTAAAATATATATGAATTGTAGTCACAAAGGATTAATCACTGAGTGGTGATCAATGTCAAATCAGTGTGAAGTTCTTCTTAGTACAGGTCGAATGCTATCGACACGAGATCGAATCCGTCAGGGAGCACCAGTTCTCTCAAGATAACAGATACACCATTGTTGACGAGTGCCAAGTAGCACAAAACCCGAGTTCAGGGTTTCCTGTTGACTACCTCCAACCATCATCTTATATATGAATTGTATTTAATAGGACGGTTGATGAATAAAGAGGGTTCGATACTGATGCCTAGCTGAGGATTAGTAAAGCAATGGAAGCATCCTACAGTTGTAGAGTATATGGAATTCTAAACAAACTATCTTCAAGTCATCATCAAAGTTACAATCTTTAATACGAACGTCAAGACAGTTAAACTGTAGTTGTTTTCGCAAGATACTCGATATCCATTAGTCGGATATCATCAGCAACAGTTTTCTGTGGGAGAAAATAAACAATGTTCCAGCTGAAGAGAAAGTTGAGAAATTGTCGAACTGTATTATGAGACAATTGCTAAAGTGGAATTGTAAATGCAAAAAAGAGGAAGACCAAAGAACACAGCAAGTCGAGGATTAAAAATAGGCATGAAAATAATGAATAGCAACTGGAATGAATTGGAAAGGATTGTCGAGGACAGAGTTGAGTAGTGAATGCTAGTGAGCGGCCTATGCTTCTCGATGAGGCGTTACTGGCGTAAGAATGTGATTTAACAAGGGAATCTAGAATGTCAATTGAGCGTGCTTGCTTTATTTCATTATTGATATTCACATTGAGACTCGGAAGCTGTATTTCTTCAGTTCAAACACCCGAGAATTATTCACATAACCAATGAGTTTATAGCGACGGATAATAGAAATATAACACCTATGGTTATTTAGACTTATTAGCTTAATAAATAGACCATTAGCGTCTGAAATAAAAGATACTAAGTCTTAGTATCAGTGGGAAACTTAATATTTGCATGCAGGTGCATAAAATTGATGAGTACCATAAAAGACGAAACTCATATACTAGATTTCATGACAAAATTCTGGTATATTGACGACATACAGCTAACCAGTCACAGTTAAGATAACGTCTCATGTACTTTGGTTGATGTTTCAAGCGCAGTTGTATATATAGTGTAGACCGTCATGGAATGGAAACTGGAGAGATGAATTGTGGATGAGCACTGTTACTGAGGACTCTCATACTAGGACGAAACAGACGTCCAGTGTTTTCAGATGTTCAATAGTGATTTGACTTAGATCCACTCATGAATTCAACTACTAAATTTCTACAATCTCCACAAACCCCCATTCTGATAACAATCATCATTTGCTCACTAGTCTCCAGCTGTAAGTTGATTTTATGAGTGGAGTCTAATCCATGTTGGGTAGAGATAGGTATATACTTCAGAAAATGCATGAACGATTGTGCAGCCATTCATGGATATATTGAATGTAGACATCAACATCGTCAGATCTACAAGTAAAGCGTTCGCGTGAGAGAACGTTAGGTCCTAGGTTCAAGTCCCTCATTCAGGATCGAAAATACGCACTGCCAACGAGGTCGAAACGGCCGTTCAATTCATCGAATATTTCCACATTTGGTCTGGCTTTATTCGAATCATGAATTCAACTATTAAATTTCTTTTTCTTTTTCTTTTTCTGTAAACAATCAAAATCAGAACTTCAAGTTTCTGTTTCCGGTGCTGATATATATGTTGCTTGTTTGTTTGTTTTTTCTTTTCTTTTCTTTTTTTCTACAAATTTTTTTGTTTTCAGTTTTTTTCTTTTTTTCTTTCTTCTTTTCAAGGGGAAATTCAATGAATTTTTGGTTTTTCTGAAGAATGACAAGTTAAATTAAAACAAATAGGAATACTTCATGTTATAGTTTTATGTATTAAGAAAGCAAAAGAAAAGAAGATACGAAGAGAAAAAAAGAGAAAAATATGTGTGAAAAACACGGATTTATAAATTGAATTGGTGATTTGATTGAAGCTAAAGCAATTATGGAAAAATACGAAAGGGTGGATGACCGTTTCGTTCAAGTATGAGATTCTTCAATGGCAGTGCATATCCATGATCTCACATGTGGGATTCGAATTCAAAGACTTATTGGTGTTATGTATGAAATGATTATTTTATAGATCGCAAAGCCGAACAGTATCCAGCAGTTTTACTGTCTAATTCCTATCAATCCACATATGTCAGCCACTACACATCATTGTTTTTAGTAAGTAATGAACTCTACAGCAGACATAGCTGAACTCCACGGGTTATGGCTTCTCACTAGAACTTTGATTGTGTTTTAGGTATTTTCTTTTAAAAAAAGAAATAAATGTCAGATTGTATTTGTAATGAAACATGGATTTGTTTCAAATGAAATTGATTAATCTACAGTGATTGTAAAAGTTTTAAAGGTTACTTTGGCACCACGACGGGCCCGAGATGATAGTCAGTTTAACAAATTATGATGGATTAAACTTCAAAATTGTGCATAGGGGTCAGCTGACGGACTCGCCCGAAGTAAAGACTAGTGTCATGCAAGGTTGCTTACTCTCATCCTTTCTCTTTATCCTGGTTATCGACTGGATCATGATGGCGTCAACTCTGGGCGAGAGGCATGGAATACAGTGGACAGCTAGGATTCAGCTAGACGATCTAGACTTCGCTGATGATCTGGCCCTTCTATCGCACACGTAACAACAAATGCAGAAGAAGACGCTAAGTGCAGCAGCATCTTCTGCAGCAGTAGGTCTCAACATACACAAAAGGAAAGGCAAGATTCTCAGAAACAACACAGCATGCAACAATCGAATCATACGTGACGGAAAAGATTTGAAGATGTAATAACCTGCACATATCTGGGCAGCATCATTGGTGAACACGGTGGATATGATGCAGATATGAATGCATGGAAACTTGAAGTACTACTCAAGCCATCATCCAGAACATACAAGTGTTTATTAATAGCTGTCTCAGTAAAATACTTCGGATCCATTGGTCAGATACTATCAACATCAACCTATTGTGGGAGAGAACAAACCAGATTCCAGAGGAGGAAGAAATCAGGAAGCGCTAGAAGTGGGTAGAACATGCATTGAGGATAGCTTCTAACTGCGTCACAAGGCAAGCCTCCACTTGGAACCTTCAAAACTAAAGAAGAGGAATACCAGAGAACACATTACGCCAAGTAATAGAAACAGACATGAAAACAATGAACGAAAATTGGATAGAACTAGGTAGGAAGACCCATCTACTAAATCATCTACGGAATAACAACTTCTATAAGTAAACAAAATGAGTCTAATCTAAATCATTGTTTTCTTCAATTATAACTATGCAACACTATTCATTAGGGGGATAGTTTGTTTTCATTTTTCATTTTCCGAATTTTCAAATGTTTTAATCAACTAAATCATTGAATATTGACAAGCGGAAATTTAAATTAATCATGAATATGTAAAACTACTCAAATGATTGTTAATAATGATTAAGTGTATATATATGTATTAAATTTATTGATTATAGATTTAAAGGGTGATGTTAAATGATTCCATTGAATAGATTACTTACTGCGTTTGTTATTCCTTGTGACGGAGCATAGGCCGCTCGCCGGTGGTTAGCGTTTATTTAGCGAGTCAGTTTTCAACGGGAAAGGGTTGCTAACCACATGTTCAACTTGCCTCCTTTACGCCGGCTTGAGACCCACAGTAGCACCAGGGGCTCCTGGAACTAAACAAACTGTCAATCAACACCAATGTTAGAATTTTAAATACAAATGTCAAGACAGTTCTAATTTATGGTACGGAAACTTGGAGAACTACGGAAGCCATTATCTAGAAGATACAAGTGTTTTTAACAGACACTATCAGCAACAAACTACTTTGAGGGAGAACAAACCAGATCCCAATGGAGGAAGAAATCAGGAAGAAGCACTGGAAGTGAATATGACACACGTGGAGGAAAGCACCAACTGCGTTACAAATCAAGCCTTCACATGGAATCATCAAGGCCAAAAGACATACTTTACAGAAGTCATCAGATCGCATCACGAGGCAATCAGTAACTTGAAATACTGAATGGAAACTAAAAGAGGAAAGTCATAGAACATAGTGCGTCAAGAAATGGAAGCAGACATGAAAAGGCTGAATAGAAACCGGAAAAAGCTGGAAAGGATTGTCCAGGACAGAGTTGCATGGCGAATGCTAGTGAGTGGTCTATGCTACTCCACGAGCGGTATTAGGCGCTAGAGACCTAGAATCACATGACTAAAATTTGTTTGCAATAGCACAAGTGCATCCACTCTTTGCATTGTCTCAAATTCTAATCTTCTGGATTCTTCGTGCTCCTTTTCTTTTTTCTTTCTCTTTTCAAATTTATTTCACTAGATTATACTCCTTGAAACACATCTTCAAACTCTAATGTTTCCGATTACTGCTTATACTTTTACTACATCTACCCTTATGGGATTTGACTCGACAAACTTATCTTTGTGACAATATGATATGACAACTTAAACTGACGTACGTACGTACAAAGCTCTACGTTGTTACTGACTGACTGCCTGGAAACTGCTCCTACAGGTTTATGCATCGTGAGTTCGATCGATAGATCACCAAATCTCTAACTGATGGTATCACTACGTCATACATATTGATAGAGACACAAACCTATAAGTTATTACAGTATACTACAAAGATATATGATTATGTATGTACTATACATTTCTTTCATTCATTTAATGACTCGTCCATTTGTTTCCTTTTCTTCTTAATATAACTGTTACACTTAATAACATTGTTTGTTTGAAGTTAGAAATTAGTACAGTATTCCCTTTATGTTGATTTCATCACCTAGCCATATTAATTACCTTCTATGTAATTGTAATAATGAGAGATAGGAAGTTTTGTTAACAAGTAAAAAAGAGGGAAATTATTCTAAGACAATTGTGTATATACTGATAGGACCAATTAGTTGATACTTGAAATACAAGGATTATAATTAGAAGTAAAATCTCACCGATTTATGTCATTCTATTTAGGTGCTCTGGCAGTTTATTGTTATTGTTCACACCGACACATTAACCCAGTAACTTAAGCATGAAGTGTAAATGGGTTACTCATCGAACTACTGAGACCAGATAACCGAGATAAATATCAATTTAAAGTTGAACTTACTTGATATTTAGAAAGCAAGGATTATGACCAGAAGTGGAATATAAGCGGCATATTCGCTCTATTTAGGTGCTCTGGCAGTTTATTGTTATCGTTCACACCGACGCGTAAACCCTTTATCTTAATCGTCAATTGTGAATTGGTAGCCATGAGATTAGGTCCGAATTCCAAGATGAATATCAACGATGGGTTACAAGTAAATCTAGGAAAATAATCTTAAGCGGGACAACATTGTGGTCTTTGATTCTATTACTAGCCACTGTTTATCCGTTCCATAGAATCGGTGAAATTGAATATTTCAATGCAATCTATACATGATGCACATATATATGTACTAACAAAAACTGATCACTTGTAGTTCTGAATATCATTCAACCCATTAAACGAAACGATATGAAAACATTCATTGTTGTAGGAATGGATACAATGATAGTTCATATCAGAAGAGTTTTTGTGAATATTATATTAATTTCAATGGTTGAGATCATGAGTCAATTGAAGCTAGACCACGATGGAAAACCCCGAAGGACTGTAGGGTCGTTCTGTTCTATTATGGGACTTCTCAATAGTGTGTATACGGGAATCTCGCCTCGCGAGAATCGAACTCAGGACAAATCAATCTTGCAAGCGAGCGCTTAACGATTAGATCACTGAGCTGGCTAGCATCCGACGGTGTTAATGTTTAACTTTAAGTAATCCATGAAATTGAGCAATAAACATAATTCATTACCAAAAGACTTTAGTATTAAATCAATTATTCAAAGCTTACCCATAATGTGGTAATCTTTTTCGA
This sequence comes from Schistosoma spindalis, assembly GCA_946903255.1. Taxonomy (NCBI): domain Eukaryota; kingdom Metazoa; phylum Platyhelminthes; class Trematoda; order Strigeidida; family Schistosomatidae; genus Schistosoma; species Schistosoma spindalis. The sequence continues at coordinate 47,004,442 of OX336424.1, read as the reverse complement.
ATATAACCGTTTTGTGTATATCCCTATTGTGAAGACGGCCTATGGGTGAACTTAAGTAAGCTCTAAGAAGTTCAAAAAGATTCGAAAGTTCTAGCGTTCGAGTGCTCGTGTTGTATGCCGTTTATCAAGAATCTAAATTCTAGATATGACATTAATCAATAATAAGTATGTTTGTTTCAGCCTATAGATCATTTTAATGACAATTTTAAAGTATACTACTCTGTCATATATGTAGTCTGAATGTTCATTTAGCTGGCAGAATACATTAGAACTCAACTTGTCGACAAAGTGAACTTAGCAAACTGTTTCATGGCGAAACTAAAGAATCGACCATGATCAATCGATTTCATCTACTTGTAAGATACATAGACGACACCTTTGTCGTTTGTGACGACAATATTGAATTAGAGGATATCGTACATTGTTTTGGCACATGACATCCTTCCATAGACTTGACGTTAAAAAGTGAGTGAGATCAGTCAATCTCTTCTCCTGATGTACGTCTAATGAGAAGAAGTAGAGGTTCTTTAAAATGACCCATGTTTAGAAAAAAAAAATTAAATGACCATCTGACCAACTTCTCTAGCTGGATTCGTTTACGTAGAAAAAGAAGTCCAATTCGCTGTTTATGTTACCGATTAAATCAGATATATAGCACGGAATGCATTGATGAAGAACTCGCATTCTACTGGAAATCTCTAACAAAAACTGGCTATATAAACAGCTTCATATATACGAATGTGGAAAGAAGTCGTCGTGATAAGAAATGTGGTTGTTTTGTTCCAATTAAAAACATATATATAAGTTTAGAATTTAAAGATGATCAAACTTCTGATGTAATCAAAAATCGTCTAACGACAGCGTTCGAAAGAACATTCAATGTGGCGAAACTGCAAATAATGTTCAGTAGCAAGAAATTATTTTCTGTATCCATAAAAGATATGATTTCCCGACTGGTCATCTCCATGTGCATCTAACAGTATACATGATCTTGTGAAGCAAGGTACAATGGCCGTAACCAGCGATCGCTTTTAACTTGGATACGAGAACACATTCCAGTTTAGTTCTACAAGCTCGAGAGGAAGGCTGTTTGGAGTTCTATACTTGAACACTGTTTTTCGTAATCTTTGAGACTCATTAGCTGGATGTCCTCTTATTCATATGTTGATAAAAAATCGGGCACTCGAACACAGTATTGTATAATTCAAACGCCGTCGTGCTAACTACTTAACTGCCAAACCGTAATAACTACTAAGTCGATTGTTTAGTAGATAACGCAATGACGTTTGAAACGAACGATACTGGATTGGAGTCCTGGAGTATACATCAAAACTTCAATGCAGGTACATATGACTGACGATTTTGAAATAGAACGAAACCCATATTCTAAATTTCATTACATCTAAACTTATAATGCTAGTGACCTGACACAATATCTAGGCAACGTGTACAGGATACATATATGCTAAAGAGAGACTGATCACTTGTATAACTAAACATCAATGAGGAGATTCAAGTAATTAGCAATACGAAGTGAACGTAATATTCAATTAGTTGTCAATAAATAATCAAAGAAGAAGAGAATGAATAACACTTATGAACTCATTGCTCAATGACCATAAACTATATCTAAGTTATTCATGCTCATTTGTCCTTTTTTCTTTCTCTTATTAAAATAAACATTTATTTGCTCTACAAAGGAATAAATAAATAGAAATGTAGCATAATTTCCGTAGTTACTTAATTATACGGATAAATAAAAGAAGGAGTTTTGTATGAATATTATGGTAATTTTAAGGGTTGAGATCATGAGTTCATTGAAACTAAATCATCATAGAAAACTTGAAAGAACTGCATGCCTCTTTCGTCCCAATGCGGGACACTTCAGCAGTTTGCGTCCATGGTTGTAGGGCTTGAATTGATACATGATCTTAAACATTGAAATTACTATAATATTCACAAAAACTGCTTCTCATGGTAATCAACGTATGCTCACTCGTGACGGTCTCCAAGAGGTATTTCCTGGAATTCTAGTGAAAAGCAGTGACCAGTGGAGTTTAATCGCGTCCGTTGTGAGGTAGTGACTTCCTGAAGACAATGGTGGATGGTGTTTTAATTTCGCGAATCATCTGAATTTCGGCATTATCACTGTTGAATGCCGACCAGCTCAGTGGTCTGGTGGTTAAGCACTCACGCGCGAAACTGATATGTCCTGAGTTCGATCCTCGTCAAGTGGGATCATTTGTGCACACTGCCGAGGAGTCCCACAGTAGGAAAAAACGACCGTCCAATTCTTTGAGGTTTTCCATAGTGTTCTATCTTCAATTCCCTCATAATCTCAACTAATAAAATTAAGATAAATAAATAATTTATATGATTTGTTTTACGGAAACTTTCACTTTAGAAATAGTTTTTTTCCGGTTTCTTTTCTAAGGAAACTTTACGAAAGAAAGATTTGAAATGACCTGATAGTTTGTAATTAACTTGTACCTTTTTGATCATGTTTTTGACTAAAAGCACATACTACTACTAGTAGTAGTAGTAGTCGTACGTCGTGTTTGTAGAAGTAATAGTAGTAGACTGTTAATCTCCCTGTCATAGCTGGTAGCTCGAACACTCGTTTTTTTATGTTTTACTATGCTAGGCAAGTTGGTTGAAACGTGATAAGACTAAATGTAGTAACTTAAACCTAAACTCATTCCATTCGATGCATTGAGATTTGTTGGGAGTACAACCTATACCTGCAGAGATACATTCTTTTCGAAATGAAAGAAGTTGGATATGATCAAACCTGAAAATAACATCCCCTACTTTACCCTATGGATTTCCGTCACCGTCATTTTGTCCTTCAAAATAACTAGCTAAAATTCATCAGTATATCTTCAGAAAATGGTCTTGTAACCGTGTTCATGCAGCTGTATCTTTTGTTCCGCCATCATACTTCCACGTCTACAAGACCGCTAATTGTTATATGTTGTACGCTGTGTCCTGCTAATCAAAAACGTATGTATACAATCAATTAGAGAACAGTGAATTATCGACTGGATCAGTGACTCATAAAGCAAGTACGAAAAGGCCAGAGACTTTATTGATCCTTTTACCTGAATAGCCCTGCCTGCCTCTTGAGTCTAGAATGACAATAACAGCTTCCATTATGAAAATCATGTATTTCAGACATACTGGGCTTATATATCAACCAAACAGACCACAGCACAAGACGAAGTAGTAAAAAACATTTGTAAAAGATCTGAACAAAAGTGGCTGTGAATGTGGGAGACAGTAATGAATAGACCTGGCATAATCCAAAAATGGGAAATCGTATAATATTAGTTTCTAAGCCAAAATAAAGCATATATAGAGAGGAACACAAATTTAAATAGTTTAGTCATTTAACAATAATACGGTAAAAATATACGTAAAGCATTCTTCCATTGATGGATCTTTAAAGTTACCATTCATTCACTTGGTATTGTTGTTTACTTGAATCTATGCACTCATGTTTAGGACTGCAATTGATTAGTCACTGTTATTGACATATGTGCATGCCTTGCCTATTGCCTTGATATTGCCTTAATTCACGAGGATGATAATCAAAGATGGATAGTGGCCAGGAGTTAAATCGAGGACGCGCGTTTCGTCCTATTCGGGAATCGTCAGCTGGATGTAGCTCCATCACAGAGTTGATATTCACTCCAACCAGAACTCGGATATCCTACAATAGCTGACTGCAGTTACAAATGAAATTTTCAACTTGTCGAAATAAAAAGGATGGATTCAATGTGAAAATAGTAAATGAAGAAAAATTAGGTTGAACGTACTCCCCATGACTTCATACTCCACCAACGTGCCACTTTTGATCCATTTGACAGGAACAGCTATCTCATGTTTAGTATAACCTTGTGTGACAAATTGAACAGAAAACGTCACTTTAAACTTAGGTTCATTCGATCGGTCTCCATTAGTCTGAGAAGCCTATAATTAGCCATCCACACTTTTGCGACAAAAGCACGCATACACCTTTATTACTTTACTCGAGATATCCTGTTAAGTGAGTCTCAGCAAACCAATGATTGACTATGTATATCACCGTACAACAAACTGTTAACAACATACGTTTAGAAGTGTTCTTCTAGGTTCACATTGAACGTATATTTTGCTTCCGAACATCGGCTCATTTTTGCGAATTTTCATAGGAATCTTAGAAAAACATAAAGATTTGTCAACAGACAATCTTTTATATCGAAATCAAATGATAATTGAAAAAATGGGTCTTCGTTCAAATAATCTTGTGCACACCTACATGACGTTCACCGATAATCTCATTTTCTTTAGAAGTGCGTTCCATTTGGTGTACATAGATATTTTGAATGACACCAGTTGTCAACCTCAGCCAAGTTTGATTTCTAATCTGTATTTCACGAAATATGGTGACACATGGTGAAATGCAAATCTACGTCAGTTGTAATGAAGTGTGATTGCAGACAACTTCAAGGTAGCTGCGCTCAGTATATTCGACATTCAACGTTTCAAACAGCCGATTATTTGAAGATGAAATATAGTCTGACAGAATACGAATCATTACATACAGTATTCTGTCATACACTGGTTCTTACTATTTGGCATAAAAACATCTTTGTTAAAGTTGATTGCATCTCAATTCTAATTATTCACTGTTTTTAACAAGTGCTAGAATGATTTGTGTCATTGGAGGAATAAACACATGGTTAAATAGTCTGTTGACACATCAAAAAATGTTGATCTCTTGTTATCGTGTTCGGTGTAGCTTCATATATTCGACGGTATTCATAAACATGAAATTGTAGAATGATCATAATTACTTAAAACAAAGTTATATTTCCATCCAATTTTGTAACTTACGTCCTAATCATAGACATTGAAACTTGTTGCATTTAATCCAAGCATGTCGATGTGATACTGTTTTGTATTTTTTAGAATGTGACTAACGAAATAACAAAAGAACGTAGTCAGAACAAATCACTTTGGTACGTGTATATAATAATTCCGCTGGTTGTCTCCATTGCCGTATGCACAGGATACGTTACCTGGAGATTTTTGCATAAAAGAATGCGAAGTAATGAGTGATTCTCAACAAATTCTAATAACTGGATTCAAATATTCTAACCAACTTTTTTTATTTTTTGTGTTTCAATAAATCGTTTTGGATCACTTTATTCATTTTAATCGTTTGTACGATGTCATCATAGAACTATGTACATTATGTGCTTCCTTACATAACAATTGATGTACACTTTTTAATAAAGTACCGGACATTGCTTTTAATATTTGCGTCATTGTCTTCATTCATTAAAAACTGACTTGTTTTACGAGAGTTTGACAAGATTTTATTCTTGAATTAGTAGAATTGCGCTTACGTGATTTGTGATTATATCAATCAACAATGAGACCGTTGTGAATGTTCATCATCACGACGTCGGACTACTGAAAACTATCACTTGAAATTTTTACGACGGGCTAATCCATCAGACCACATAATGAATCACTTTCATCTTCCGTTTCTTCATTATTTATTGTTCAGTAAATGCTGAATGACAAACTATGGTTAACTCGGTGTTATCTAAACTGATTGTGATTCCTTACACTTTTTGATCGTTGGCATGAGCAGTATGTGGTCAATAGTTTCATTGAGAGTTCAGTCTTAAAAATGACTTATGTGAAGTTGTCTTAATTAGCCTCCCGAAAAATTCTGACGCTTTGATTGGAGAGTTGATATTTACTAGTGTAAAATGCTGTGGATAGATAAGAATTCAACATAACACATTGAATTCCAGTTTATCGGAGCACACATATTGCACGGTTGTCACTGTTGATCCTTTTATTCAACTTCTGTCAAATGCTTTCTTCAGTTGCATCTGCAATTAATACATCAAGTTGAACTCCATGTCAATAAAACGAGCATGCTTCCCTCAAAACTATTGTCAAATGCTTCGTTTCTGTATCTGCATCAATACTGTAATAATCGATCAACTAACTCTGACCATGGTGTTTTTTTGTCGTATGTGAGAAATCAATAGATTTAAATGTGTAATTCCAACGATTTGTCAATGTGAAGGGATAATATATAGGAATGAATATTCGATGAATTGATGTGTAAATGAATATGTTGTACACAGGAATAGCTTTGTAATGAACAAAGAACACGATTCATTTGTTTTGAAACACAGAATTATCGTCAAGCGTCATCGAAACCTTTAAACGAAAATGAATCTCCGCATTCGTGTTCCAACAGCCAAGTAAGATTGTGACATAATTTATCTACATTGATCAATTTTGTACTCGTCATATCTAGTCTTTTTCGGCTCATGTTAACTGAGCTTCAAGTGTCAATCAATGTAATCAAGTGATAAGTGAATACGATATATGGTCGACCCATTATTTTCCATAAAAGTAACATTTTGTCACATTTTCATTTTCTGAAATAAATTAAATTGCACAAATAGTAAGTAATCGCAATGAATGAAGATTTAGGTGTGCAGATTTCAGATGTAATGACCTACGTGTACCATTATATTTACCTTTTTGAGACCATTTTACAGCAATTAATTCCTTTGATTTATTGAAAATAAAAATAGACAATGAAAAATATGTATAATCAATATCCATCCCTTTCAATAAATGTACGTTGCAACACGGACTGCCTTTGCATACAAGTTATCATTTTTATTCCGAGGTTTTCATGAAATGGTGTGGTGAAATGCTCAGTCATCTCTTATGGAGAAGTTTCAAAGAAAATTATCACTTCATTGATAGGGTGAATGTTTTAATCTAGTCAACTCAGAATGATATTTCACTTTCGTAATATTTGTCTCAGTATCTTTACACTGAGTGAGTGTCAACTGATATCTATCTAACCGCAGCTAAACAAATTCATTTTCTTAGGTCCAGTTATTCATCAATTCAGACAGCTGATAGAAGTGTTCAAGTCGGAGTTAAACATATTACGCTAGCGGACTGCTCATGGTCGTTCATTAATCAAATGTTTCAGGAAGTGGCTGCATTCGGTGCTCATAGTCACATAGATATAATAACATAGATGGAGGTGTATATTCGACAGTCAACAGACAGCGACTCAGAGATATTAAACATTCACAAATCAAGTAACTGCTGGAAAAGTATTGGAAGACATCAAATATGATGTGATAGTTTGTAGGTTTCACTATTTAAAGTGACTTTATTCAAAAATTCGCTCATTGATGAACATTTGTTCAGTTCGATTTACTTTGTTTACAGAAAAGTGTCGTGTCGATGAGATATCATTTACACAAAATGAACATGAGAAAAGTAAACAAAACAAACTACGACGGAATAATATAAGAACTCACTCCCATTCAAAACCTCAGCCATAAGCTGTTTAAATAATTTGGGATTCGTCCATTTTCGTCGTTTCCTCTATGTACAACTATATCGCCTGTATTTTCGTAAATGAAAACATGCAAATTGTTTGTTGATTTTACATTGAACGAATAAATGATTTCTTAATAAACAAAAGAATTAAGCGAATTGCATGAACTGTGTTTCCTTTGCTGTGAGTTGTCACATCGTTGACAATCTGAACAAGAAAATGTATCCAAAGAATCTCTGAATGTCACAAGGAGCATAAAGCTAGTTTACTGAAGAAATCGACCAACTTTGATTCATGGAATAAATTACGAACAAGAAAACTCAATAACAATTTTAGTCCAAAAAATTTACTGACTCACCATCAGACAAAATACGAAACTCATTGGCATGACCATCGTAATAATTAAACGGTATTTGTGATGCAGCCGACTAAAAAGATATAAACATATGGATTAGTAGCTCCATTACAAAATGTCGTCCACTCACGTAAGCGGAAAGAAATTGAATAAATGTGCCATTCACAACTGCTTGGGGCTGATTAAGACATATCTTTTGTGAGGAAAGATAATGATGAGACTGTATATGTGTATGAGAATTCGACTGATCACTTACATATCGATGTGGATTGTTTACAAAAATTCAGATCGAAAACCGGCAATATTTCAGGTCTAGTGACACATTCATTTACTCCAAAAGTTGTTTCAACACTCACTTCATCATCGCGTTCAAATTAGTGAATGATATGTCAATAAAAACGTGTCTGATTATTATAGACTTTTTGAGTGTTTGGTTGTTTCATTCGGATTTGACGAATCAAAGTGACCATTGAGAAGATCAAACTTAATGAGATCATATGTCCATTGTTAACCAATCATAGTGGCAGATGAACGGATCGATATTCAATATTCTTCTTTCTATTAAGAGTATGTGCTGACATTTATACACCGTTGTTTGACATCCCTGACCCCTATTGATGAAATTTCTCTTGGCTGTCATTACAAATAATTTTGAATTAGTGATTCGTTAACTTGTGATTCAAAATATGTGCTCATATGTTTATGAACAATCAGTTTGTTGCCAGTGTTAATCTCATAATAGACTATCAATGATTCATTGTTTTGATTTGATTGGTTAAAATCAAATTGACACAAACTGTTTTGACTGGATGTCAACATTTGCACTTTTACACTTGAATTTTATTGCAGTAGAAATTATGCAAAGCGATTTCATCATTATTCTATGTGACAATATAATATCTAAATGAAGTGATTCTGTTTGACTACCATATTATACCACTACCTTTTAATAGGTGTTCAAAATAAAAGAGATAATACATTCAGTATCCATCATGTGGAACTTGAACTGATTGTGTCCAGTTTCGTACATTGAGGTCACCAAAGTTTGTAATAAAAGGGAGAGGCAATGCATTGTGTTAAAAGTGAACTATTGAAGATTGAGAACAATTTCTTGGACAAGGTACGATGATTATTATACCTGAAAACTAATAAATTGATTGCATACATATAAATTGTCATCTGAATTAAAATATACGAGTAAATCACTGTGACTAGGCAATATCAAGTGTACATGTGCAAATAGGTTTTCTCTTGATGCACTAGAGATGTGTTGTTCTACATTAGAAGGGTTTTCACTGTGATCAAAATGTTTTTAACTTCGAGCATTACAGTCTGTACTCGAACATAGCACTGTTGTGAGATTACATGAATTATTCAACATCAAACTTAATTTCAATGATACATTATACTATCCATGCCGTTAACCAGTATCTAATTATCCGCTCAGGATAGGTAAGATTTAGATTAGAACTTATTTGGTAGTTTCTTCTTATATCTTCTTGTGTAGTTTGCATATTGTTACAAGTAAATATGTAGTAAGTACTCAATTAGACTGCACAATTTTTTAGTTGTTGCATTTAAATTATTCTTCTACACTGTTTTCAATTGTCCGTTCACGCACTTGTGAAATAAAGACTTTTCTGGTTTGCAAAGAGTGCTGAAAGCAATGAGCAAGGTGTTTGGATAATCTTTTAAAGTCAATATTATTATGATTGTAGATAGACATGCAATGTCTTTCTAAGGCCTGACAGATGTTATTTTATCGAAAACTAACCACCCTATTCATTCATATCTTTATCTTTGTATATCTTCTGGTAGAACGAGACGTAAATACATTACAATCCATGTATGCAAGCAAAGATATAAGAGCTCTACAATGCTTTTTATATGAGAGCCAGTATGATAAGGTTTGATTGTTTGCTATGTCATACTTGTAGATAGTCTGACAGATGTCAGATGAGTGTTATATTCCTCCATCCTTACTATCACTTATTATTGATTTATAGTGAAAATTCCCATTTGGGTATTTGACAAATAAAGAAGAAATGAATTTTCAGAAAATTACAAAGTTCAAAAATCAACGAAAAACACAATTAAAAAAGAAAAACCGCATGCAAAAATAGTTCTGCTGCAAGCACTGTTGTACCGATGGTCAAAATGGCGAAAGTGGTTGTACAAATTTCTTTTGAATGCAAAGGTTAGGTTTGTAAACATGGATTGCAATGGCTTCCACAATGTGCAAAAGGCACACTTAGTAACCCTTTGGCGAATTTGATGGAACATGCTTTTTATAGTAAGTCATCAAATTTTATTCAAATAATCAGGTCATCTGATGTTATCTATTTTATAGTGAGCGTAGTATTTACATTGATTATTTTAGTAAGGGATTTCACTTCCTAATGATACACTCATATGACTGTCAAACACCGACAAACTGATAGAAAAAAGATGAATAACATTCTTTATGATTTTAGGTTAAATTTGGCATCTGCGATGAATAAACTCTATCGACATTTACCATCTAATTTCAAATAAGTGTAGTGATCGTTGACTTACTGAATTCTCTAATTGTCACGTTCGCTTTTTGTGTATCGATAGAACTCCCGTCAATAATCTAAATACTTTTAGGTTCGACTGGTTGATATTTCAAAGGCCTATTGAATGTGAGACTGTGAACAATCACTATCATCATCATTATCATAGAAAACTCCACATCACGTTCTGTGCATCGTTTTATTTCAATCAGTGTGACAGAGAAACTCATCGTGACCCGATATTCTGGATTGATGCACTCGAATTTTTACCAGATGGGTATTTGTATTGAGAGTTGATTGAAGTTGGATGGAGGCGATCATATTTGACATTAGATGAAATTCATTTTGAAATGTCATCTGTTGTTGAAATTCGTGTTGATGAACATCTCCGTGAGGGTCAGTTGTGTTTTGAGTAACAAAATGCCTAATTCTCATTGTGCAAAGTTTAGTGATGTGAGTTTTTACCACACAAGAATTATTATTCTCTTCAGAATTGAGGGTACATTTTACTGACAAAAAAATATCATGAAATCTAGGAACAAGACAGAATATTCAACTCAATTCTAGACAAAATAAGTGTGATTCTGTCAATGTCTATGGTTTCAAGAAGTGTTATTTTTGTAAACAATGATGTCACATCTAAACAAATTATAAACTTACCAGCATTAATTATGTGGTTCATGCTGTCAACAAACACAAACTAGTCCTTCAGTGTATGTGTGGTTAATCGTGGACGCACTGGTTCTAATTTATCTGCCAACCATCGTGCAACTTTGTGGTGTGATGGATCGACCGTTGAAAGAAGAGGTCTAAGAGGGTTATCTTGTTTACGTATTTTCAGTAAACCATACATGTGGGGCAAACGGTTGATACCATAGACATGATTTGTGAGCATCCTGACATCTTACCACTACGAACAACAGAATTCAAACAAGCATTACTCATGTGTACAAAAGATGTTCAGTTTAAATTCAACAATATTATATACCGACAAACCAAATGTGTAACAATGGAAATTCCGTTAGGTCTAACCTCGAGGGAACCTAGCTCAAGGTACTGATTGAAGAAATGATGTATTATTCGAGATAATATGATGATACCTCCATCGTATGTAATATACAGCAACATGCAACAAATCTGGTGAAATTTTTTTAAACGATGCTCATCCAAATATCCATTTCACTATGGAACATGAAAAAGAAAACAAGTTCCCTTTTCTCGATACCGCAATGAAACGAAAAAAGATTGTACAGTTGAACGCTCAGTTTATAAGAAATACACATAAAATGGGACTTATCTCAATTTCAACAGCTTTTGTCCAATGAATTAAAAAAGGCACTTGTATAAACCCTGTTTCACAGAACAGAAAGAATTTGTACTGCCGATACACTAGAAGAGGAAGTTATGAATGTTGGAAAGTGTTTAAGGAATAACGGATACCCGTTGAAGTTTATTGAGAAATATGCAAAACCTGAAGATGAAAAACCCAAAGAAGCTACACTAAATAAAAACGCTATTTCTATTCAAATCAAAATTCAAAGGTGACAATGTCACATATTGAAACAATATGAGAATAAAAACTGCATCGACGAGAACGTATCCTGCAGCTTAATTGATTGTCTTGTCCAAAATAACATATTCTTTGACACAATCAAAGTTAGACAGGTATCCCGTCTCTTGTTATCACCAACTGTGCATACAAATTTACATGTATCTGCCAAAGCATTTACATTGGTAGAACAGGAAAGAGAGCCTACAGCCGATTCAACGAACATATTTCGAAGAGTTTAAGATCAAAAGGACTTAAGGCTTTCAGTAATACCATCGCAAAAAAATTAATTGACATAGGACACGAAGTTGATACACTGAAATTTTTTAGGCTGATTATCAAACAATCAAACTCAAACCTATCAAAATTTGCCGAAACGACAGCAATGAAACGTCTTGAATCGTATAATGTATACAAAAAGAAACAGTAATAAATCTTTCTTTGTCGTGGTAACATCAATACCTCCTTTTATTTATTGCGCCATTTACAATTCCTACTCTTTCCGAATTATAAAATTACATCATTCATAAATAAATGATTTCAATCCACATTTTCTGTATTACCATTAATTTATTCTCAGTTACTTCATTACATAATCATCTAATGCGTTTGTTTAACTCCATGAGTTCTAATCACTATTTCAATGTCCTGGAACCATCGCTATCAAATTTTATTTATTAGTAACAAAATTTTATGACCTCATTAATTCCATCGGAATCATCGCTACATCATGATATATATATTCATCCCTAATATAAGTATGTTGTTAATTGTATTAACTCGGATTTTCAAATATTTTAGGTTGTAAGTAGCCGATGAGAACCTATCGAAATAAAACGAGTTCATATTATTCGGCACCAATCTTTGTTCGTGCTCTATTAAGGAACTTATCTTCTAATGTTCCCTCACGGAGATGTTCATCAACACGAATTTCAACAACAGATGACATTTCAAAATGAATTTCATCTAATGTCAAATATGATCGCCTCCATCCAACTTCAATCAACTCTCAATACAAATACCCATCTGGTAAAAATTCGAGTGCATCAATCCAGAATATCGGGTCACGATGAGTTTCTCTGTCACACTGATTGAAATAAAACGATGCACAGAACGTGATGTGGAGTTTTCTATGATAATGATGATGATAGTGATTGTTCACAGTCTCACATTCAATAGGCCTTTGAAATATCAACCAGTCGAACCTAAAAGTATTTAGATTATTGACGGGAGTTCTATCGATACACAAAAAGCGAACGTGACAATTAGAGAATTCAGTAAGTCAACGATCACTACACTTATTTGAAATTAGATGGTAAATGTCGATAGAGTTTATTCATCGCAGATGCCAAATTTAACCTAAAATCATAAAGAATGTTATTCATCTTTTTTCTATCAGTTTGTCGGTGTTTGACAGTCATATGAGTGTATCATTAGGAAGTGAAATCCCTTACTAAAATAATCAATGTAAATACTACGCTCACTATAAAATAGATAACATCAGATGACCTGATTATTTGAATAAAATTTGATGACTTACTATAAAAAGCATGTTCCATCAAATTCGCCAAAGGGTTACTAAGTGTGCCTTTTGCACATTGTGGAAGCCATTGCAATCCATGTTTACAAACCTAACCTTTGCATTCAAAAGAAATTTGTACAACCACTTTCGCCATTTTGACCATCGGTACAACAGTGCTTGCAGCAGAACTATTTTTGCATGCGGTTTTTCTTTTTTAATTGTGTTTTTCGTTGATTTTTGAACTTTGTAATTTTCTGAAAATTCATTTCTTCTTTATTTGTCAAATACCCAAATGGGAATTTTCACTATAAATCAATAATAAGTGATAGTAAGGATGGAGGAATATAACACTCATCTGACATCTGTCAGACTATCTACAAGTGTGACATAGCAAACAATCAAACCTTATCATACTGGCTCTCATATAAAAAGCATTGTAGAGCTCTTATATCTTTGCTTGCATACATGGATTGTAATGTATTTACGTCTCGTTCTACCAGAAGATATACAAAGATAAAGATATGAATGAATAGGGTGGTTAGTTTTCGATAAAATAACATCTGTCAGGCCTTAGAAAGACATTGCATGTCTATCTACAATCATAATAATATTGACTTTAAAAGATTATCCAAACACCTTGCTCATTGCTTTCAGCACTCTTTGCAAACCAGAAAAGTCTTTATTTCACAAGTGCGTGAACGGACAATTGAAAACAGTGTAGAAGAATAATTTAAATGCAACAACTAAAAAATTGTGCAGTCTAATTGAGTACTTACTACATATTTACTTGTAACAATATGCAAACTACACAAGAAGATATAAGAAGAAACTACCAAATAAGTTCTAATCTAAATCTTACCTATCCTGAGCGGATAATTAGATACTGGTTAACGGCATGGATGGTATAATGTATCATTGAAATTAAGTTTGATGTTGAATAATTCATGTAATCTCACAACAGTGCTATGTTCGAGTACAGACTGTAATGCTCGAAGTTAAAAACATTTTGATCACAGTGAAAACCCTTCTAATGTAGAACAACACATCTCTAGTGCATCAAGAGAAAACCTATTTGCACATGTACACTTGATATTGCCTAGTCACAGTGATTTACTCGTATATTTTAATTCAGATGACAATTTATATGTATGCAATCAATTTATTAGTTTTCAGGTATAATAATCATCCTACCTTGTCCAAGAAATTGTTCTCAATCTTCAATAGTTCACTTTTAACACAATGCATTGCCTCTCCCTTTTATTACAAACTTTGGTGACCTCAATGTACGAAACTGGACACAATCAGTTCAAGTTCCACATGATGGATACTGAATGTATTATCTCTTTTATTTTGAACACCTATTAAAAGGTAGTGGTATAATATGGTAGTCAAACAGAATCACTTCATTTAGATATTATATTGTCACATAGAATAATGATGAAATCGCTTTGCATAATTTCTACTGCAATAAAATTCAAGTGTAAAAGTGTAAATGTTGACATCCAGTCAAAACAGTTTGTGTCAATTTGATTTTAACCAATCAAATCAAAACAATGAATCATTGATAGTCTATTATGAGATTAACACTGGCAACAAACTGATTGTTCATAAACATATGAGCACATATTTTGAATCACAAGTTAACGAATCACTAATTCAAAATTATTTGTAATGACAGCCAAGAGAAATTTCATCAATAGGGGTCAGGGATGTCAAACAACGGTGTATAAATGTCAGCACATACTCTTAATAGAAAGAAGAATATTGAATATCGATCCGTTCATCTGCCACTATGATTGGTTAACAATGGACATATGATCTCATTAAGTTTGATCTTCTCAATGGTCACTTTGATTCGTCAAATCCGAATGAAACAACCAAACACTCAAAAAGTCTATAATAATCAGACACGTTTTTATTGACATATCATTCACTAATTTGAACGCGATGATGAAGTGAGTGTTGAAACAACTTTTGGAGTAAATGAATGTGTCACTAGACCTGAAATATTGCCGGTTTTCGATCTGAATTTTTGTAAACAATCCACATCGATATGTAAGTGATCAGTCGAATTCTCATACACATATACAGTCTCATCATTATCTTTCCTCACAAAAGATATGTCTTAATCAGCCCCAAGCAGTTGTGAATGGCACATTTATTCAATTTCTTTCCGCTTACGTGAGTGGACGACATTTTGTAATGGAGCTACTAATCCATATGTTTATATCTTTTTAGTCGGCTGCATCACAAATACCGTTTAATTATTACGATGGTCATGCCAATGAGTTTCGTATTTTGTCTGATGGTGAGTCAGTAAATTTTTTGGACTAAAATTGTTATTGAGTTTTCTTGTTCGTAATTTATTCCATGAATCAAAGTTGGTCGATTTCTTCAGTAAACTAGCTTTATGCTCCTTGTGACATTCAGAGATTCTTTGGATACATTTTCTTGTTCAGATTGTCAACGATGTGACAACTCACAGCAAAGGAAACACAGTTCATGCAATTCGCTTAATTCTTTTGTTTATTAAGAAATCATTTATTCGTTCAATGTAAAATCAACAAACAATTTGCATGTTTTCATTTACGAAAATACAGGCGATATAGTTGTACATAGAGGAAACGACGAAAATGGACGAATCCCAAATTATTTAAACAGCTTATGGCTGAGGTTTTGAATGGGAGTGAGTTCTTATATTATTCAGTCGTAGTTTGTTTTGTTTACTTTTCTCATGTTCATTTTGTGTAAATGATATCTCATCGACACGACACTTTTCTGTAAACAAAGTAAATCGAACTGAACAAATGTTCATCAATGAGCGAATTTTTGAATAAAGTCACTTTAAATAGTGAAACCTACAAACTATCACATCATATTTGATGTCTTCCAATACTTTTCCAGCAGTTACTTGATTTGTGAATGTTTAATATCTCTGAGTCGCTGTCTGTTGACTGTCGAATATACACCTCCATCTATGTTATTATATCTATGTGACTATGAGCACCGAATGCAGCCACTTCCTGAAACATTTGATTAATGAACGACCATGAGCAGTCCGCTAGCGTAATATGTTTAACTCCGACTTGAACACTTCTATCAGCTGTCTGAATTGATGAATAACTGGACCTAAGAAAATGAATTTGTTTAGCTGCGGTTAGATAGATATCAGTTGACACTCACTCAGTGTAAAGATACTGAGACAAATATTACGAAAGTGAAATATCATTCTGAGTTGACTAGATTAAAACATTCACCCTATCAATGAAGTGATAATTTTCTTTGAAACTTCTCCATAAGAGATGACTGAGCATTTCACCACATCATTTCATGAAAACCTCGGAATAAAAATGATAACTTGTATGCAAAGGCAGTCCGTGTTGCAACGTACATTTATTGAAAGGGATGGATATTGATTATACATATTTTTCATTGTCTATTTTTATTTTCAATAAATCAAAGGAATTAATTGCTGTAAAATGGTCTCAAAAAGGTAAATATAATGGTACACGTAGGTCATTACATCTGAAATCTGCACACCTAAATCTTCATTCATTGCGATTACTCACTATTTGTGCAATTTAATTTATTTCAGAAAATGAAAATGTGACAAAATGTTACTTTTATGGAAAATAATGGGTCGACCATATATCGTATTCACTTATCACTTGATTACATTGATTGACACTTGAAGCTCAGTTAACATGAGCCGAAAAAGACTAGATATGACGAGTACAAAATTGATCAATGTAGATAAATTATGTCACAATCTTACTTGGCTGTTGGAACACGAATGCGGAGATTCATTTTCGTTTAAAGGTTTCGATGACGCTTGACGATAATTCTGTGTTTCAAAACAAATGAATCGTGTTCTTTGTTCATTACAAAGCTATTCCTGTGTACAACATATTCATTTACACATCAATTCATCGAATATTCATTCCTATACATTATCTTTTCACATTGACAAATCGTTGGCACTACACATTTAAAACTATTAGTTTCTCATCTACGACAAACAAACACTATGATCACAGTTAGTTGATCGATTATTACAGTATTGATGCAGATACAGAAACGAAGCATTTGACAATAGTTTTGAGGGAAGCATGCTCGTTTTATTGACATGGAGTTCAACTTGATGTATTAATTGCAGATGCAACTGAAGAAAGCATTTGACAGAAGTTGAATAAAAGGATCAACAGTGACAACCGTGCAATATGTGTGCTCCGATAAACTGGAATTCAATGTGTTATGTTGAATTCTTATCTATCCACAGCATTTTACACTAGCAAACATCACCTCTCCAATCAAAGCGTTAGAATTTTTCGGGAGGCTAATAATGACAACTTCACATAGGTCAATGTTAAGACTAAACTTTCAGTGAAACTATTGACCGCATACTGCTAATGTCAACGAGCAAAAAGTGGAAGGAATAACAATCAGTCTAGATAACACCGAGTTAACACTAGTTTGTCACTCAGCATTTCCTGAACAATAAATAATGAAGTAACGGAAGATGAAAATGATTCGTTATGTATTCCGATAGAATAACCCGTTGTAGATTTCAAATGATACTTTTGAGTAGTCCGACGTCGTGATGATGAACATTCATAACGGTCTCATTGTTGATTGACATAATCACAAAATAACGTCAACACAATTCTACCGATTCAAGAATAAAATCTTGTCAAACTCTCGTAAAACAAGTCAATTTTTGACGAATGTAGAAAATGACGCAAATATTAAAAATAATGTCCGGTATTTTATTGAAAAGTGTACATCAATTGTTATGTAAGGAAGCACATAATGTACATAGTTCTATGATGACATCGTACAAACGATTAAAATGAATAAAGTGATCCAAAACGATTTATTGAAACACAAAAAATAAAAAAAGTTGGTTAGAATATTTGAATCCAGTTATTAGAATTTGTTGAGAATCACTCATTACTTCGCATTCTTTTATGCAAAAATCTCCAGGTAACGTATCCTGTGCATACGGCAATGGAGACAACCAGCGGAATTATTATATAAACGTACCAAAGTGATTTGTTCTGACTACGTTCTTTTGTTATTTCGTTAGTCACATTCTAAAAAATACAAAACAGTATCACATCGACATGCTTGGATTAAATGCAACAAGTTTCAATGTCTATGATTAGGACGTAAGTTACAAAATTGGATGGAAATATAACTTTGTTTTAAGTAATTATGATCATTCTACAATTTCATGTTTATGAATACCGTCGAATATATGAAGCTACACCGAACACGATAACAAGAGATCAACATTTTTTGATGTGTCAACAGACTATTTAACCATGTGTTTATTCCTCCAATGACACAAATCATTCTAGCACTTGTTAAAAACAGTGAATAATTAGAATTGAGATGCAATCAACTTTAACAAAGATGTTTTTATGCCAAATAGTAAGAACCAGTGTATGACAGAATACTGTATGTAATGATTCGTATTCTGTCAGACTATATTTCATCTTCAAATAATCGGCTGTTTGAAACGTTGAATGTCGAATATACTGAGCGCAGCTACCTTGAAGTTGTCTGCAATCACACTTCATTACAACTGACGTAGATTTGCATTTCACCATGTGTCACCATATTTCGTGAAATACAGATTAGAAATCAAACTTGGCTGAGGTTGACAACTGGTGTCATTCAAAATATCTATGTACACCAAATGGAACGCACTTCTAAAGAAAATGAGATTATCGGTGAACGTCATGTAGGTGTGCACAAGATTATTTGAACGAAGACCCATTTTTTCAATTATCATTTGATTTCGATATAAAAGATTGTCTGTTGACAAATCTTTATGTTTTTCTAAGATTCCTATGAAAATTCGCAAAAATGAGCCGATGTTCGGAAGCAAAATATACGTTCAATGTGAACCTAGAAGAACACTTCTAAACGTATGTTGTTAACAGTTTGTTGTACGGTGATATACATAGTCAATCATTGGTTTGCTGAGACTCACTTAACAGGATATCTCGAGTAAAGTAATAAAGGTGTATGCGTGCTTTTGTCGCAAAAGTGTGGATGGCTAATTATAGGCTTCTCAGACTAATGGAGACCGATCGAATGAACCTAAGTTTAAAGTGACGTTTTCTGTTCAATTTGTCACACAAGGTTATACTAAACATGAGATAGCTGTTCCTGTCAAATGGATCAAAAGTGGCACGTTGGTGGAGTATGAAGTCATGGGGAGTACGTTCAACCTAATTTTTCTTCATTTACTATTTTCACATTGAATCCATCCTTTTTATTTCGACAAGTTGAAAATTTCATTTGTAACTGCAGTCAGCTATTGTAGGATATCCGAGAATCCGTCTTAAATGACGTTTCACATGCCAATCGTAACTACACATTGATTCATTTTTTAATTATCAGTAGTGATATAAAACCCATTTTCGACGATAAATGATGTCGTCACTTTGGCAAAATTGGCTTGTAAACAAAGTCACAAAACGATAGATGAGATTATATTAATCTCCAAAATGATTGCGTGACAGTTGTTTGATTGTGGATTGACCAGGCAGCTTCTGTTTTACCCTTTGGTACATGTGATTTCGAATATTTCTGAGGCATTGAAATTACAAGAACACTCCATATAATTGCGATTTACTTGAGAACGATTGCCTAAATTTTGATATATCTGCTTTGTTATATATATTCGATTAAATGAGGATGAGGAAATGTGACGTATCCAAACTACAATTCATCATTGACAGCCTAAGATTTAATGAGGTACTTCGCAGCATGAATAATGAGGTATTTGTCATCAATATGGACACTCAGTAAAGTAAAACAGATTTCAGTTCACCAAGTGCTAGGCTACTGCAATAACATTTTGAACACAGAGAGAATCATCCTATTCCATTCCAAATCGCCTTAAATAATCGATGAATAAAATATTGTCTTTATCATTGAAAAATTTTTGTTAATTCATTTAGTCTGTTGCATTAACTAACAGCACACAGAGCAGAATGAGGCCACATACTTTGTTATGTTTCAGCACAGTAGGTCGACTAAAATCTTTTCAAGTAAAATGTCATTAATGATTGGAAAACCAATATCTATCTTCACTTAATATTCAACTAAATTACTATAAATGAAATGAATTTTCAACCTAAGAACACTTGCAATTCTAGCACTGATTTCATGAATAGAAACTGTGCATTGATGAAACATACGATGCAGTAAGCTTTGCTGAACCCAGTGACAGCATCGAATGTACATGATTGAATGTGAACAGTCATTGAAATCCATCCATCATACTTGATATTCAAACTTGTTTCATTCAATCCAAGCATGTCGTTGTGGAACATGATCTAAATTTAATGTAAACTGAGCATTGCATTATGCAAAGTAATGAAAATTCTCCAGTGAATGTAACAGTCACTTAACACTGAAATCACCATCATGGCATTCAGTTATAATTGCATGTATTGTAATCCTCTTTAATTTTTTTTAAAAATTCGAACTATAATATCACCTTATTACTTTGACAGCAGTTTGTCCAATACACAATTCATCTGCAGCACGCTGAGAAGCAACCACATCGAATACAACATTTATTTGGTGTGAGGAATTGTACACGTGCATAGACAGTAATGATAAGGAAAATCATTTCTTTAAAGTGAATGGTTGCCGTTTCAAGGTAAGCACTTATTGAACTGATTGTCAAATCCGTGGTAGATTTTCTGAATGATTGTACAAAAGCATATTTTGTTACTGTTTGTTGAATTGTCACCTCTCACCCTTATTGACAGTAATGCGTAGTGAATTATTCAATATAGTTTTCATGTTTTGTAATAGATACAACTCTTTTATTCATTCAGAAGAACCCGGATGTTTATGACGTGAGTACATCTACAACAATCAATCACAGAGGAACAACATTAGGGACCACTGAAGTTCAGATTGAAGGAAACCTGAAGAAAACTACCAGAGGAATCGATCAATACTCCGTAAGTATTTGATATTTACTAAAGAATGGCGCTGTTTTGTTTTTCCTTAGATTGCAACTACTGAAATGACAAAGGAAAGAAGACAGCTGAAATCGCTTTGGTACGTGTGTATAATAATTCTTTTGTTAGTCTCCATTGCTGTATGTACCGGATATATAACCAGAAAACTTTCTCATAAATGAACGAGAAGTAATGAATAACTCTCCAATAAACCGATCGGATATTTTTTTAATATTTTATTTAAAAAACTTTGGATTTCTTTAGAATATGACTACCGAAATAACAAAAGAACGTAGTCAGAACAAATCACTTTGGTACGTGTATATAATAATTCCGCTGGTTGTCTCCATTGCCGTATGCACAGGATACGTTACCTGGAGATTTTTGCATAAAAGAATGCGAAGTAATGAGTGATTCTCAACAAATTCTAATAACTGGATTCAAATATTCTAACCAACTTTTTTTATTTTTTGTGTTTCAATAAATCGTTTTGGATCACTTTATTCATTTTAATCGTTTGTACGATGTCATCATAGAACTATGTACATTATGTGCTTCCTTACATAACAATTGATGTACACTTTTTAATAAAGTACCGGACATTGCTTTTAATATTTGCGTCATTGTCTTCATTCATTAAAAACTGACTTGTTTTACGAGAGTTTGACAAGATTTTATTCTTGAATTAGTAGAATTGCGCTTACGTGATTTGTGATTATATCAATCAACAATGAGACCGTTGTGAATGTTCATCATCACGACGTCGGACTACTGAAAACTATCACTTGAAATTTTTACGACGGGCTAATCCATCAGACCACATAATGAATCACTTTCATCTTCCGTTTCTTCATTATTTATTGTTCAGTAAATGCTGAATGACAAACTATGGTTAACTCGGTGTTATCTAAACTGATTGTGATTCCTTACACTTTTTGATCGTTGGCATGAGCAGTATGTGGTCAATAGTTTCATTGAGAGTTCAGTCTTAAAAATGACTTATGTGAAGTTGTCTTAATTAGCCTCCCGAAAAATTCTGACGCTTTGATTGGAGAGTTGATATTTACTAGTGTAAAATGCTGTGGATAGATAAGAATTCAACATAACACATTGAATTCCAGTTTATCGGAGCACACATATTGCACGGTTGTCACTGTTGATCCTTTTATTCAACTTCTGTCAAATGCTTTCTTCAGTTGCATCTGCAATTAATACATCAAGTTGAACTCCATGTCAATAAAACGAGCATGCTTCCCTCAAAACTATTGTCAAATGCTTCGTTTCTGTATCTGCATCAATACTGTAATAATCGATCAACTAACTGTGATCATAGTGTTTGTTTGTCGTAGATGAGAAACTAATAGTTTTAAATGTGTAGTGCCAACGATTTGTCAATGTGAAAAGATAATGTATAGGAATGAATATTCGATGAATTGATGTGTAAATGAATATGTTGTACACAGGAATAGCTTTGTAATGAACAAAGAACACGATTCATTTGTTTTGAAACACAGAATTATCGTCAAGCGTCATCGAAACCTTTAAACGAAAATGAATCTCCGCATTCGTGTTCCAACAGCCAAGTAAGATTGTGACATAATTTATCTACATTGATCAATTTTGTACTCGTCATATCTAGTCTTTTTCGGCTCATGTTAACTGAGCTTCAAGTGTCAATCAATGTAATCAAGTGATAAGTGAATACGATATATGGTCGACCCATTATTTTCCATAAAAGTAACATTTTGTCACATTTTCATTTTCTGAAATAAATTAAATTGCACAAATAGTGAGTAATCGCAATGAATGAAGATTTAGGTGTGCAGATTTCAGATGTAATGACCTACGTGTACCATTATATTTACCTTTTTGAGACCATTTTACAGCAATTAATTCCTTTGATTTATTGAAAATAAAAATAGACAATGAAAAATATGTATAATCAATATCCATCCCTTTCAATAAATGTACGTTGCAACACGGACTGCCTTTGCATACAAGTTATCATTTTTATTCCGAGGTTTTCATGAAATGGTGTGGTGAAATGCTCAGTCATCTCTTATGGAGAAGTTTCAAAGAAAATTATCACTTCATTGATAGGGTGAATGTTTTAATCTAGTCAACTCAGAATGATATTTCACTTTCGTAATATTTGTCTCAGTATCTTTACACTGAGTGAGTGTCAACTGATATCTATCTAACCGCAGCTAAACAAATTCATTTTCTTAGGTCCAGTTATTCATCAATTCAGACAGCTGATAGAAGTGTTCAAGTCGGAGTTAAACATATTACGCTAGCGGACTGCTCATGGTCGTTCATTAATCAAATGTTTCAGGAAGTGGCTGCATTCGGTGCTCATAGTCACATAGATATAATAACATAGATGGAGGTGTATATTCGACAGTCAACAGACAGCGACTCAGAGATATTAAACATTCACAAATCAAGTAACTGCTGGAAAAGTATTGGAAGACATCAAATATGATGTGATAGTTTGTAGGTTTCACTATTTAAAGTGACTTTATTCAAAAATTCGCTCATTGATGAACATTTGTTCAGTTCGATTTACTTTGTTTACAGAAAAGTGTCGTGTCGATGAGATATCATTTACACAAAATGAACATGAGAAAAGTAAACAAAACAAACTACGACTGAATAATATAAGAACTCACTCCCATTCAAAACCTCAGCCATAAGCTGTTTAAATAATTTGGGATTCGTCCATTTTCGTCGTTTCCTCTATGTACAACTATATCGCCTGTATTTTCGTAAATGAAAACATGCAAATTGTTTGTTGATTTTACATTGAACGAATAAATGATTTCTTAATAAACAAAAGAATTAAGCGAATTGCATGAACTGTGTTTCCTTTGCTGTGAGTTGTCACATCGTTGACAATCTGAACAAGAAAATGTATCCAAAGAATCTCTGAATGTCACAAGGAGCATAAAGCTAGTTTACTGAAGAAATCGACCAACTTTGATTCATGGAATAAATTACGAACAAGAAAACTCAATAACAATTTTAGTCCAAAAAATTTACTGACTCACCATCAGACAAAATACGAAACTCATTGGCATGACCATCGTAATAATTAAACGGTATTTGTGATGCAGCCGACTAAAAAGATATAAACATATGGATTAGTAGCTCCATTACAAAATGTCGTCCACTCACGTAAGCGGAAAGAAATTGAATAAATGTGCCATTCACAACTGCTTGAGGCTGATTAAGACATATCTTTTGTGAGGAAAGATAATGATGAGACTGTATATGTGTATGAGAATTCGACTGATCACTTACATATCGATGTGGATTGTTTACAAAAATTCAGATCGAAAACCGGCAATATTTCAGGTCTAGTGACACATTCATTTACTCCAAAAGTTGTTTCAACACTCACTTCATCATCGCGTTCAAATTAGTGAATGATATGTCAATAAAAACGTGTCTGATTATTATAGACTTTTTGAGTGTTTGGTTGTTTCATTCGGATTTGACGAATCAAAGTGACCATTGAGAAGATCAAACTTAATGAGATCATATGTCCATTGTTAACCAATCATAGTGGCAGATGAACGGATCGATATTCAATATTCTTCTTTCTATTAAGAGTATGTGCTGACATTTATACACCGTTGTTTGACATCCCTGACCCCTATTGATGAAATTTCTCTTGGCTGTCATTACAAATAATTTTGAATTAGTGATTCGTTAACTTGTGATTCAAAATATGTGCTCATATGTTTATGAACAATCAGTTTGTTGCCAGTGTTAATCTCATAATAGACTATCAATGATTCATTGTTTTGATTTGATTGGTTAAAATCAAATTGACACAAACTGTTTTGACTGGATGTCAACATTTACACTTTTACACTTGAATTTTATTGCAGTAGAAATTATGCAAAGCGATTTCATCATTATTCTATGTGACAATATAATATCTAAATGAAGTGATTCTGTTTGACTACCATATTATACCACTACCTTTTAATAGGTGTTCAAAATAAAAGAGATAATACATTCAGTATCCATCATGTGGAACTTGAACTGATTGTGTCCAGTTTCGTACATTGAGGTCACCAAAGTTTGTAATAAAAGGGAGAGGCAATGCATTGTGTTAAAAGTGAACTATTGAAGATTGAGAACAATTTCTTGGACAAGGTACGATGATTATTATACCTGAAAACTAATAAATTGATTAACGCACAAGCGATGGACTATTCTCCATCTCAGTAACTCAACGAATTATTTGCATACCTATAAATTGTCATCTGAATTAAAATATACGAGTAAATCACTGTGACTAGGCAATATCAAGTGTACATGTGCAAATAGGTTTTCTCTTGATGCACTAGAGATGTGTTGTTCTACATTAGAAGGGTTTTCACTGTGATCAAAATGTTTTTAACTTCGAGCATTACAGTCTGTACTCGAACATAGCACTGTTGTGAGATTACATGAATTATTCAACATCAAACTTAATTTCAATGATACATTATACCATCCATGCCGTTAACCAGTATCTAATTATCCGCTCAGGATAGGTAAGATTTAGATTAGAACTTATTTGGTAGTTTCTTCTTATATCTTCTTGTGTAGTTTGCATATTGTTACAAGTAAATATGTAGTAAGTACTCAATTAGACTGCACAATTTTTTAGTTGTTGCATTTAAATTATTCTTCTACACTGTTTTCAATTGTCCGTTCACGCACTTGTGAAATAAAGACTTTTCTGGTTTGCAAAGAGTGCTGAAAGCAATGAGCAAGGTGTTTGGATAATCTTTTAAAGTCAATATTATTATGATTGTAGATAGACATGCAATGTCTTTCTAAGGCCTGACAGATGTTATTTTATCGAAAACTAACCACCCTATTCATTCATATCTTTATCTTTGTATATCTTCTGGTAGAACGAGACGTAAATACATTACAATCCATGTATGCAAGCAAAGATATAAGAGCTCTACAATGCTTTTTATATGAGAGCCAGTATGATAAGGTTTGATTGTTTGCTATGTCATACTTGTAGATAGTCTGACAGATGTCAGATGAGTGTTATATTCCTCCATCCTTACTATCACTTATTATTGATTTATAGTGAAAATTCCCATTTGGGTATTTGACAAATAAGGAAGAAATGAATTTTCAGAAAATTACAAAGTTCAAAAATCAACGAAAAACACAATTAAAAAAGAAAAACCGCATGCAAAAATAGTTCTGCTGCAAGCACTGTTGTACCGATGGTCAAAATGGCGAAAGTGGTTGTACAAATTTCTTTTGAATGCAAAGGTTAGGTTTGTAAACATGGATTGCAATGGCTTCCACAATGTGCAAAAGGCACACTTAGTAACCCTTTGGCGAATTTGATGGAACATGCTTTTTATAGTAAGTCATCAAATTTTATTCAAATAATCAGGTCATCTGATGTTATCTATTTTATAGTGAGCGTAGTATTTACATTGATTATTTTAGTAAGGGATTTCACTTCCTAATGATACACTCATATGACTGTCAAACACCGACAAACTGATAGAAAAAAGATGAATAACATTCTTTATGATTTTAGGTTAAATTTGGCATCTGCGATGAATAAACTCTATCGACATTTACCATCTAATTTCAAATAAGTGTAGTGATCGTTGACTTACTGAATTCTCTAATTGTCACGTTCGCTTTTTGTGTATCGATAGAACTCCCGTCAATAATCTAAATACTTTTAGGTTCGACTGGTTGATATTTCAAAGGCCTATTGAATGTGAGACTGTGAACAATCACCATCATCATCATTATCATAGAAAACTCCACATCACGTTCTGTGCATCGTTTTATTTCAATCAGTGTGACAGAGAAACTCATCGTGACCCGATATTCTGGATTGATGCACTCGAATTTTTACCAGATGGGTATTTGTATTGAGAGTTGATTGAAGTTGGATGGAGGCGATCATATTTGACATTAGATGAAATTCATTTTGAAATGTCATCTGTTGTTGAAATTCGTGTTGATGAACATCTCCGTGAGGGAACATTAGAAGATAAGTTCCTTAATAGAGCACGAACAAAGATTGGTGCCGAATAATATGAACTCGTTTTATTTCGATAGGTTCTCATCGGCTACTTACAACCTAAAATATTTGAAAATCCGAGTTAATACAATTAACAACATACTTATATTAGGGATGAATATATATATCATGATGTAGCGATGATTCCGATGGAATTAATGAGGTCATAAAATTTTGTTACTAATAAATAAAATTTGATAGCGATGGTTCCAGGACATTGAAATAGTGATTAGAACTCATGGAGTTAAACAAACGCATTAGATGATTATGTAATGAAGTAACTGAGAATAAATTAATGGTAATACAGAAAATGTGGATTGAAATCATTTATTTATGAATGATGTAATTTTATAATTCGGAAAGAGTAGGAATTGTAAATGGCGCAATAAATAAAAGGAGGTATTGATGTTACCACGACAAAGAAAGATTTATTACTGTTTCTTTTTGTATACATTATACGATTCAAGACGTTTCATTGCTGTCGTTTCGGCAAATTTTGATAGGTTTGAGTTTGATTGTTTGATAATCAGCCTAAAAAATTTCAGTGTATCAACTTCGTGTCCTATGTCAATTAATTTTTTTGCGATGGTATTACTGAAAGCCTGTCCTTTTGATCTTAAACTCTTCGAAATATGTTCGTTGAATCGGCTGTAGGCTCTCTTTCCTGTTCTACCAATGTAAATGCTTGGCAGATACATGTAAATTTGTTATGCACAGAGAGATTTTTTTTAACTGTTTATTTTATCTTTTCGGGTTTAAATGTTTAATTCGTCTGAAAATTTCTTACCATCTAATTGATTACGTTCCATGTTTTCCTCTTAAGTTTTCAGATTTTCCTACTCCTCTCAACGTCCATGAGATTAAAGTGAATGTTGCAGATGTATCAATCTTGTCTGGCTCCAATTCTCACTTGATAATTCTGATATCGTCTGTCCTCATCAGTATTAGTGAATCAATCTTAATTCCTTACTGATTACTCGTTATATAACTATAATATCATCTTGACAACTATATTCAACCCTTTCAATATTACAATAGTTGTAATCATGAGTCAATGGATGCTAGCCTACCATGGAAGAGAGAAAGCGCTGGACGGCCGTTTCGTCCTGGTACTGGATTCTTCCGCAGCGCTCATCAAGATCCTGCACCCCATCGCGCGAGAATCCATCCCAGCACCTATCAATCTCGCACCCGAGCACTTGACCATCAGACAACTGAGTCGGTTAGTATCCAACAGTGTTAATGTTTAACTTCACCTAATCCACGAAATTGTTCAACCATACAACATTGCCTTCAGTGAGTTGATATTTCACAACACACCTGGTTCAACTCCATTGGTAACCCCTTCTCACTGGAACTCTAAGAAATGCCTCTTGAAGTTAGTCATTTTCAATATAACATAATTGTTTATCTAAAGTAAATTTCTGTACAAGAAAACTGCCTTTTTTCGTAAAAGATTGAAAATTTTAATTATTTACTATCTCAAATAACAACAATTTAACCCATGTCATAATAACATAACATAATATTACATATAAGTAACTATGTGATATACATATGATAAGTTAAATTAATCATTAAACTGTCATCTATCGAAAACATAAATGACACATAGGAATATAGAAAATAGTATGTTATTTCATATGGTCAAGGTAGGAGGAGGTGTTGGGGGGAGAGGGAGGTGTGTGTGGGGGGGAAAGATGGAGGTAGATTTAATGTCTCTATTTTAAGTGTTATTGTCATGTCCTCCTACCAACGCTACTACCACCACCTTTGTTTGTTTCTAAGGTTGATTTAAATAATAGTTCTTTTACGACATTTGAACAGATAATTCATTTATTCCATATTTATATGAATTATAATACAGAGGAATAAAAATGGGCATTGAAATTGTAGACTAATTATTATTAGAAAGAAATTTAATTTAATAGTTGCATTTACGATTCGATTAAAGCTAGATCACCATGGAAAACCTGGAAGCACTGGACAGCCGTTACGTCCATGTATGGCACTCTACATCAGTGCATACCCGCGATCCCACATGTAGTATCCGAACTCACGTCCTTCTGTTTCGCGTGTGAACGTTTAACCTCTAGGCCACTGAATGTTTAATAAACAATTAAGAATTAAAAATTTACATTTCGATTATGCAATAAGAAAGTGAATATTATCAGTGATAAGACGGGATGAAATGGCGAACTTAAATTCTTTTACCCGTTGTGATCTTTTATTAAACATTACTTCAGATTTAATTCATAACTACGATTACTCAGTGTAGTGTATTTATATTTATTCACTTGAACACATAAATATTGGTACAGAGAGGCACTGAATACATATGCGCAACACAAGTCACTTGATTTGCGAATGAGCTGTGATACTGACCAGGTTCCGAAACCGAAGCAGGTGGTTTTCTTAGGGAGTCACATCCAGAGCCTTCGACGCAAAAGTCTGATCCACAAGGCAGTGGAGCAACGTCAGGAAATGAAGTCACATTGTAGACGGTGGACAAGAATAGGTTCATGCTCTATTTGTTCCATCAGGATTCTGGAGCTCATATACATCATTGGTTTGGAATCAGGGTTTTCTAACTGCCCTAGTTGGATGCTCTTTATCCATTAACGAAGATTAACAGTGATATGACAGGATGAAAAGGCAAACTCACATTCCTTTACCCATTATAATTTTTGTTAGACATTACTCAGTGAAGTATTTATTTTTCTGTTTCCTAGTGTGTTCTCTTATTCAGTATAACATTCCAATGTGATGTGCTTGTTTAATAGACGATGTCCTTGTAACAAATTAATATGTATTATGCTCATCATGATAAGCAGCATGTGATTTGTTATAAATGTGGGTATTTTTCACAGGTGTGATTTCATCCTGATCGAAATAGGTGTAGAAATCGATATCAATATCTAACTGAGTGTATTTTCGATTACGATCGTCATCGCCGTCGTCGTCGTTGTCGTGTTTTGAGGTTTAATTAATCTTAATTTGATTTCTTACTTTCGCGTCGTATGAATTGCAGTGGCTCCTCGTTATACAAGTAAAAGTGATAAGCGATTCTGACATAAAAACTAGCGATGACCAAGTATAACAATCGGTGACGTATTTATAACCATCAACCACTGGTTATAACAATTTGAACTATGTGATGATATATTAGTGCAATACATTCCGAACAATCCAATTACACATTATATACTTGATTAAATCATTGCTAATAGTTGAGATCATGAATCATTTGACGCTAACGTATTCATGTTTTTTTAGGTTTCTGACGAATCACGGACATTATTATTTCCTTCATAATCACTTTTGCTGAGTAATACATCTTGTTAATGACTGACTTAAACCTTTGTTTTAATAAAACGTTGTTTGAATTGCCTTTAAATGGTAAGGTGATATGTGCAGGCTTTTTGTCCTCCAACGCTATAGTAGATCTCATTGTACCATGAACTTTCCATCTATTTATGAATTTAGGACGATAGCCATTTCCCATTAATCTTTTGTTTAATAACCTAACAACATCATTAATAGCTCTATTTGTACAAATACAATGAAGCCTCAATAGTAGAAATCATGAGTCAATTAAACCTATACCACCATGGAAAACCTGGAAGCACTGAACGGCTGTTTTGTCCCAGTTTGGGACTCCTCAGCGGCAACGCGCATCGTCATTTAGATCGGACGATGTTCGTCGAAAGGCTCTCCACTTTAGTGTCTCGAGTTCTGACTCCAAGTAGATCGCATGAATGATCGTTGTCGAAATATATATGTCGCTTATCCTCATATATAATCATCAACTTAAATCGCGTTAGTTAATAACGGAATTAAATAAGTAAAATAACGAGAATAACTCCGCCTGGAGTCCCTTTCCGAGGGCTACTGCCGGTCCCAAGCCCGGATAAAGGAGGAGGGTTGGGCATGGGGTTAGCGACCCCATCCCGTAGAAAACTAACTCGCTAAAAAAACGCTAACCAGAAAAAATTATTCAAACCATTTAAACTCTGCCCTGGGAGTCAGGAGGTCTTCGTTTAGAAGAATTATGACGCCTCATGATGAAAGCCGAGTTTCTTCGGAAGTCACGAGGCCGATGCCCCTTCTGACAACCAGAGCAACCATTTATTTAGGTACATGGAATGCTCGCACAATGTGGCAGACTGGGAGAGTTTTCCAAATGGCTGCAGAAATGAGGAGATACAATTTAGAGGTGCTTGGGATCAGTGAAACACATTGGACGCAAGTTGGACAACAACGACTAGCTTCAGGGGAGCTGCTGTTATACTCCGGACATGAACAAGAAAATGCCCCACATACACAAGGAGTTGCATTGATGCTGTCCAAACAAGCACAAAATGCACTTATAGGATGGGAATCTCATGGACCAAGGATCATCAAAGCCTCCTTCAAAACAAAGAAAACAGGGATTACAATGAACGTCATCCAATGCTACGCGCCTACCAATGACTACAATGAAGACGCTAAAGATCAATTCTACGATAGGCTGCAGTCAATCGTCGAGAAGTGCCCAACAAAAGACCTGACTATTCTGATGGGAGACCTAAATGCCAAGGTTGGAATTGACAACACCGGATATGAAGAGATCATGGGACGACACGGACTGGGAGAAAGGAACGAAAATGGTGAGAGATTTGCAAATCTATGTGCCTTCAATAAACTGGTCATAGGCGGCACTATATTCCCACATAAACGCATACACAAAACCACATGGACTTCACCGGATCACAGCACACAGAACCAAATCGACCATATCTGCATCAACAAAAAGTTCAGGAGGACGATGAAGGACGTGAGAACAAAGAGAGGAGCTGATATAGCATCAGATCATCACTTGCTGGTCGCCAAGATGAAATTGAAACTCAAGAGGCACTGGACAACGGGGAGGACAATATCACAAAAATTTAATACGGCTCTTCTTCGGGATAATGACAAACTCAATAAATTCAAGATAACCCTCAGCAATAAGTTCCAAGCCTTTCATGATCTACTCAATGGAGAAGGAACTACTATGGAGAGCAACTGGAAAGAGATAAAAGAGGCAATCACTTCAACATGTCATGAGGTTCTGGGCCAAAAGAAGCACCATCACAAGGATTGGATCACGGTCGATACACTGGATAAGATTCAAGAAAGGAGGAACAAGAAAGTAGCAATCAATACCAGTCGAACAAGAGCAGAAAAAGTCAAGGCACAGGCTGAATACACAGAAGTAAACAAGCAAGTGAAAAGGAGCATCAGAACCGACAAACGTAAATATGTGGAAGATTTGGCAATGACGGCGGAAAAGGCTGCCAGAGAAGGAAACATGAGACAACTGTATGAAACAACAAAGAAACTCTCCGGAAATCACCGTAAACCAGAACGACCAGTGAAAAGCAAGGAAGGCAAGATAATCACCAACATTGAAGAACAACGAAACAGGTGGGTAGAACACTTCAAAGAACTCTTGAATCGATCAGCCCCACTGAACCCACCCAACATCGAAGCAGCACTCACGGACCTCCCAATTGATGTTGGCGCACCGACAGTTGAAGAAATCAGCATGGCTATCAGACAAATCAAGAGTGGCAAAGCAGCAGGACTAGACAGCATTCCAGCAGAGGCACTGAAAGCAGACGTAGAGGCAACTGCAAGGATACTCCAAACTCTCTTCAAAAAGATCTGGGATGAGGAACAGGTACCAAAAGACTGGAAAGAAGGACTTCTAGTCAAAATACCAAAGAAAGGCGATCTCAGCAACTGTGACAACTACAGGGGAATCACTCTTCTTTCAATACCAGGAAAAGTCTTCAACAGGGTATTGTTAAACAGGATGAAGGACTCCGTAGACGTTCAACTTCGAGACCAACAGGCAGGATTCCGTAAGGATAGATCGTGCACAGACCAAATCGCAACTCTACGAATCATTGTGGAACAATCAATTGAATGGAATTCATCACTCTATATCAACTTCATCGACTACGAAAAAGCATTTGATAGCGTGGACAGAACAACCCTATGGAAGCTTCTTCGACACTACGGCGTGCCTCAGAAGATAGTCAATATCATACAGAATTCCTGTGATGGATTAAACTGCAAAATCGTGCATGGAGGACAGTTGACAAAGTCGTTCGAAGTAAAGACCGGTGTCAGGCAAGGTTGCTTACTCTCACCCTTTCTCTTTCTCCTGGTGATCGACTGGATCATGAAGACATCAACATCTGAAGGGAAGCACGGGATACAGTGGATAGCTAGGATGCAGTTGGATGATCTAGACTTCGCAGATGATCTGGCTCTTCTATCTCACACACAACAACAAATGCAGGAGAAGACAACCAGTGTAGCTGCAGCCTCAGCAGCAATAGGTCTCAATATACACAAAGGGAAAAGCAAGATTCTTCGATACAACACAACATGTACCAATCCAATCACAATTGACGGAGAAGCTTTGGAAGATGTAAAAACCTTTACATATTTGGGCAGTATCATCGATGAACACGGTGGATCTGATGCAGATGTGAAGGCACGGATTGGCAAAGCAAGAGCAGCATATCTACAACTGAAGAATATCTGGGACTCAAAACAATTAGCAACCAACACCAAAGTCAGAATTTTCAATACAAATGTCAAGACAGTTCTACTGTATGGCGCGGAAACCTGGAGAACTACGAAATCCATCGTCCAAAAGATACAGGTGTTTATTAACAGTTGTCTACGCAAAATACTTCGGATCCGTTGGCCGGACACTATTAGCAACAACCTACTGTGGGAGAGAACAAATCAGATCCCAGTGGAGGAAGAAATCAGGAAGAAGCGCTGGAAGTGGATAGGACACACATTGAGGAAAGCACCGAACTGCGTCACAAGACAAGCCCTCATATGGAACCCTCAAGGTCGAAGGAAGAGAGGAAGACCAAAGAATACATTACGCCGAGAAATGGAGATAGATATGAGAAGAATGAACAAGAATTGGATGGAACTTGAAAAGAAGGCCCAGGACAGAGTGGGTTGGAGAATGCTGGTCGGCGGCCTATGCCCCATTGGGAGTAACAGGCGTAAGTAAGTAAGTAAGTAAGTAAAATAACGAGAATAGACTTTTGAATACATA
Source organism: Schistosoma spindalis (assembly GCA_946903255.1). NCBI lineage: Eukaryota > Metazoa > Platyhelminthes > Trematoda > Strigeidida > Schistosomatidae > Schistosoma > Schistosoma spindalis. The sequence continues at coordinate 46,969,926 of OX336424.1, read as the reverse complement.
TATTTTGTATATGAAGCGAATGAAGCAGAGAGAAGAGAAACGACGCGCAGTGGAGATGGCGAGTAAGTCAACTCCCTTTAATAGAACGTTAATCAATATTTATGGGCATACAAAAATAAGTGGGACACATGTGATGAGTAATGGGATAAGAAGTGAACACACACCTACGCACTCATATAAAAACAGTCAAGACTGATAAGCGAATAATTAACAAGGTCAGAATGTGACTCAGTTAGAATGAATAGAATGGACTGTTCGAAAGCAAGAATAAGGTATATGGACTTAACATGATAACCAACACAACAGTGCAAAGCATTAACTGTGTATGTTCAAAATACTAGGCTTCCGGTTAGATCTAGTTCGTACATTAAGAATCATATTTCAAGAACTTAATGCAAATTAATATTTCTGATATGAAACAATAATTTAACAAATCAATCGATCATTAGGTACGATACTACTACTAATGAGTAGTTAATAATAACGTTGAAACATTAGTGAAAGTCAAGATGGATAATAGCTAGTAGTGTAATCCAAGACACATCTCATAGTTAATGTTCACCCCTGAACTCGAACCCAGTACAATTCGTTTCAAATACCATAACGTTATCTACTTATTCATCAAATTTAATACTAAACAACTAAATATACTCGAAATAGTTATAACATAACTATCATCATTTAAAATAAATAATTCATTAGAATATCCATGTCTAACTGTTAGTACTAAAAAAATAAAGCAGTTTTTGCTTTATTTACCTATGGCAGTCATTAATTTTGTTACATATATGTATATACTACTCATTAATTTAGATAGTAGTTAATAGTAATAAATCAAAAGGGAATTGATGAGTCTCATTAGTAAATGATGGGAACTACGTAAAATCAATCATTTTTAAACATTATTTTCTTTTAAAAAACATGTATATATGAAAGATTTAGATGAAAACCAATAACCGAAACGAACATGAAATTATGAATCATACTTGATCTAATAGTTAAATAATCGTCTTCTTGTTTTTTTGTGTTCGAGTCCCGAAATGAATACCAGCGGATTTTTCCCAAACAAAAAGAAACAAGCGTTCTGGATTCCATTATTAGCCGCCATCTATTTTTACCTATAAAGCTTGTGACTTGATCCAATGTCGAGGTAATAAGCGATTTCGTGGATGAGATTCGCACCTAGAATCTTTGGTTTCGCGCGCGAACAATTAACCTCAAAACCTTGAGTTGTCTGGCATCCAGCAGTGTCAGTGTCTAACTTCTATCGATCCATGAATGGCGGCGCAATCTTTCATCGATTGTCTGAGGTAGATATTTGTCTCTTCCCTATCATCGCTTCCCATCGAAATCTGTCCTCAACAAACCTTTCCAGTTCCTTCCAGTTACTAGCCATCATTTTCATTCATGCTTCCCATTCTTGTCACAATATGTTCTTTGGTCTTCCACTCTACCGTTTCCATTCAGGATAACAAGCATGTGTTGCCCCTTGGTCAATTTTGATGATTTCCTCGATGTGTATCCTATTCACTTCCAAAATCTTTCCCTACTTCCTTTTTCAGTTGCAACTTGGATTATTTTCTTTCACTTGGCTATCGCTGATGGTTCTCAGTCAACGGATATTCAATGGCTTGCATACATAATAGTTGTTTATAATTACCTATGCCATTTTGATGGTGATTGTAGTAGTTCTCCACGTTTTAGTTTCATACAGTATTGGTGCCTTGACCTTATTATTAAAGATTGTGAGCTTTGATATTAGTTGACAGTTCATTTGAGTACCATATTTTCATCAACTGTAGGAATACTGTCATTGCTTTGCTTAGCTTCACTATTACGTTTGCATCATTTGTCTATGATACTGCCCAGGTACATGCAACATTTCACATCTTCCAGAGTTTCTCCATCATGTTTGATTATGTTACAGTTCACTTTATTGAATTTGACGATCTTGATTTCGGTTTTCCCTTATGTATAGAGAAACCTACTGATGAATTGACTACGTAGATATTCTTATTTTTATATTATTCTATTCAAAAAAATTCATAATAAAATTCTATAATTGAAATTACACAGACCAATCCATTCATCTTATGTATTTCAATAGTATATAATTCAAATGATAAATTTATTTCTATCACCCTCTTCCCAATTCCCACCATTCCCCTTCCCCCTTCCCCCCTCCCCCCCAAATTTTTTGTTGATTTTAAACAATTAGAAACAATAATATTGGTATTTATGGATTCATTGTGAAAACACGCAAACTTGTCAAGTTTCAATTCTTTAAATAACAACAACGACAACCACAGCAACAACAACAACTACAAGAACCCTCAACCTCCAACTTTCATTTAACTCCATATGTGTATAAAGAATTCAAAGAGAAAGAAAAAAAAGTAGAAGAAAATTGTCTGATTATTATTAAACAGAAAGGTAAAAGAAATTAAATAAATGAAAATAAATGACTTACTATGAACTATAATGAATTCTATGTTGTGTAATATTGAATCAATCATGATAGATAAAGTGATTTCAAGTTGATGGTGATGATGATGGGGTGTATACTACTGACATCGACTGATCGATCAGTCAGTCAGTCTGTCAGCTACAACGTAGGACCAAGCACATATATGCATCGGTCCAAGTTGCCATACCTCATTAGCACAGCAAGATGAACACCGGATTCATAGTAGCTAATTTAATGGTGGTAATATATAAAAGAAAGATTGTATATAAGGATATGGTACAGGAAGAAAGATTTAGTACGTAGAAAGAAAGATATGAAGTGGTTTTAATCTCATAGTTTAAAGGAAGACAAAGAGTGTATACACCTATGCGATTGTGATCGATTCTGAGCTATGTCACCCAGAGTCTCAAACCACTACTGGCTATGTTAGTCACACGGACACCAACCAAGTAGTCTGCATCTACTAACATGGCTAAGACTAGAAGTTAGTGACTTCAAGGACTGATGTCACGTTTCGATTTGGACGCCCCTAACTTTCTTCCAGCCATCTCAAATACCGGTTAGCATTGCAAGTCGTGGTAATCGGCGTTCAAGCATACGCAACACCTGGTTCAACCATCTCAGTCGATGAAGATTCACAACCTCATCAACTGATTTACCGTCATTCCCTAATACTCTGCGTCTAACCTCACTATTACTTACCCGTTGATCCCAGCAGATGCAAAAATATTTCAAAGATATCCTATGGTCAAACACTAATATTTTACGAGTATCTTCGACTCTTAGTGGCCATGTTTCGCTGCCGTAAGTTAAAACAGAATGAACTGCCGTCCAGTATACTCGTCTTTTTATTGATAGGCGGATATCTCGCCTTTGTCATAGGTGACGCATGTTGGCAAAAGTCAAACAAGCTTTTCAAATCCATGCTGAGATTTCATCAGACACCAACGCATGCGGGCTGATCAGACTTCTAAGATAAGTGAAGTTGTCAACGTGTTCGACTATTTCACTCCCTATCCTTAGTTCTGCTATTGACGCCGATCAATCCTGAAGCAACTGATATTAGTAGTAATAACAATATCTAATTGATACGTTCATAAATGATAGTCACAACGTTAGCCAAGGTTCGTATCCTTATCAGAGATATGAATTAGTAGTTATATTTCTAGTAGTAACGACTTATGTTCGTGATATATACCATGTGTATGTTCATTATTCCATTATAGCCTAGAGTCCTATCTTCAATACTCTGCTTCGACTGACATTATTGTTACGTTTAGTGAGATTCCTGACCTTTATTGAAATTTAAGGATATGACTAAAAGTAATGGATGGTAAGTGGTTTAAAATGTGTCGTTATGTAATAAGGAAGATCATGAAGTGATTGATGTTAGACCTGAAAGCAATGGACCAGCCATTTCGTCCTATTGTGGGACTCCTCATCAGTGCACACTCACGATTGCGCTCGCGGGATTCGGACCCAGGACCTTCTGTCTCGCGAGCAAACGTCTAACCTACTAGACTACTGAGTTGACATCCAATGGTGTTAGTGTCTAAAATCAACCGATCCAATTCTTATTTGTTGGATTGGCTGTAAATAATTCATTGTTGTCATGTGATTGATTGAAATTTATGTAGCAAAAACTGTCTTGTTTAAATGTCAACATTTATATTTTAATAAATAGATTTAATTAGAATTAGGATATGTGGAGATTGTAGTAATTTTAATAGTTGAATAGATGATTCAATTGATGTTAGATCACCAATGACAACGTGGAAGCTTCGGACGACTGATTCGTTCTAGTACAGGACTCCTCAGTAGTATTCATTCACTAAACGAATGTGAATGTATTCACTAATGACTAGCATCGTGAGGGAATTCTCGGAGTATTAGTAAGAAGCCATGATCAGTGAAATTAATCCATGTCAGGTAAAGACAAGTATCTACCTCAGTACAATAGATAATGGTCACGCGATTCCGTGGGTTGGTCGAGTTTAGACATCACCCTGGGACTCGAACCCAATAACGTTCGCTTTAAACCCCATCGTGTTATTTACTTAGCTACTGAACGCTTATAGCCACTTTCTCGTGCAATGTGGTGAAGTCTAAATTCACTTGGTATAGATTACTTGAATCTTCCCATTGATGTCTTTAGGACTGCAATTGATCAGTCTTTGTTATTAGCAAATATGCTTATTGTACGTATTGACTCTATATTTCTTTAATTCACAAGTATTCTAAGTAAAGATGAATGGTGGTTAGCAGTGCGATCCAAGACTCGCGTTTCGTCCTGTTTGAGACTCATCAGCTGGATGTACATGCATCTCAGGTTTGTTGTTCACTCTAAGACTCAATCTCAAATAGGACAAAATGAGCATTCTAAATTTCACTACTAGTCATTAACCATGTTTTCTTATAACTATTTATATCTATTTCAATTATGATCTATAAATTAATTCTGCTGGAGACGTTGTTTCCTCAGAACTCACATGGGTAAAGAACCAAATTTCGTAGTTTTATTTTGAAAATTTGAATTTCTTTGCATTCGCGCCAAAAAGGTACTTGTCACCTTCATATTGTATTTCCCATTTGAGAGAATCTTAAACGCTATTGGTTCGTTGTATCTTTAAGTATGCTATTTGGTAACGCTTCCCAAGGACGGTTTTGTGCTGTATATTAACGATTTGATTTGTATCTGTTGTTATCGCTCGTGCTTCTGGCATTTTGTAGAATATACTTCCCCATTCCAAATTTTGATTTCTCTTTCTAGTTAGCAAGGTCGAGATGCAATAGAATAGATAGTTTATTGATCTTTGGTCAGAGAGTCTTTGTTTTTGTTCACAGAGTAAATGAACTCGTCATCGCTTCAAAACTAGTACAATTCTATCTACTTTTGATTGGTTAATTTCCTTTGAATAAAATATAATCATTATTAATTATCCAATCAAATACGAGCTTTCTTAGAAGTGTTCCATTTATATATACATATATTCAGAAAGCCAGGATCAAGGACCTCACTACCTTTTCCCCCACAGAAATGATTGATTTCATTTTGTATAAAGGTTTATTACTTAATGGCATATTATTACAAGTAGTCTATTATTTAATTAAGTAATAAAAAAAAAAGAAAAGCGCATTAACAGTAAGCATAAACATTCATATGAAGTTGATATAGGCAAATTGATTTGTTATGAGTTGGCACAAGATAAAGGAGCATTGATCCTAATGATAACAATATTTGAGTAGTTGCCAATTAGATGTAACCAGTACAAGAACCTCTGTATATTGTCAACAATTATGATACTTCTGTTAAGGATCTTCGGTAATTTGTACAGTGAAAGGTTGTATACTTTTCAGAAAATTACCTGAATAGGTTATGAAATTGATGTATATGTACATAGATATATATAGGAATGAAGTCAGTTCTACGATTAGAAGGATAAAGTAATACAGTTGAGGAACTGTTGAAAGTGAAGATCAACATAAAGTTCGTCTTTGTTGAATAATACTTTATCAATTTATATAAAGCCTATCATAAATTAGTGTTGGCTTTATGTTGGAATTAGAAGAGCGACAACAATAAATGGGGACGTGAGTATGTTGATTTCAATTATGTAAAGAGTATGTAAATGGGTATATGTTCATTGGGATTTCATATTTCTTTGTTGTCTCTGATCTATAATAGAAAAAACGACAATATATATGTATATCGAAATAGGATTATTATATGTATATGAAAGGTTTTATCTATAAGTTAGTGGAGCGACGTAGGGAGATGCCGTCACTTAGTAGTCGGTGATCAGTAATTGGTTAACACACCTTTTGTTTCCTCAAAATCTTGGAGCCTATGTGTATAGCTGGTTTGGAATGACAGTTTTCCAACCTTCCTATATGAATGGACTATATCCATCAACCCCGTTAAAGTGTCGGACATTCGAAAACAACGCCCTCTTGACGAGAAGGCAGTAATTAGGACTTCCTTGGCAGTGGTTGTATGCATGTGGTCATTTGAGAGCACTTCGAGTGGAAGAGTGACTCTCCATACTTTCGGTTATGCGAGTACATTTGGGGGCGACAGGAATAATGGCAGGGAGGATTCGCATGTATATAGCATACAATTCTCTTTAAACCTAGCACACAACAATACTGTCATGCACTGTCCTATCGTAATTGACAGATCAGGCAACCCGAAAGTAGCGAAAACATCATCAAGTAATACGACAGTAAATAAGGCAATAATATTCATATTTTAATTTCATGATTTTATGAAATTGGCTATTACTGAATTGTATGTTTTTGGTCACTAAGTAGTGATAAATATAATATAGTTGTTTAACACTCTAGTGCTGATTGGTTTCTGACGATTAAGTTGCCATGTTACCAAGTTGTCGCCAAATGCCCTGGTACGGCCGAAGGGTGGGGAGAGTCAGCTCTCCCTCTCCAAATGCTCACATATGACCACGCGTATACAGTCGTTGCCATGGAAGTCCCACTCACTACCTTCTTAAGGCATTACTGTTGCTTACGAAATTGAGAGGACGGAAAGTGGATATTCAACGCTTTATCCAGGTTGATGGATGTAGATAACCTACCTAGGGGATTTGGAAAACCCTGATTCTAAACCAGTGGTGCACATGGACTCCAGGATCCTTAAAGAACAAATAGAGTATGAATCTATTGTTGGTCAACCGGCCACCATGGTACTGCATCTCCTTACGTTGCTTCATTACCTTGTTGATTAGTCCTTAAGATCAAAGGCTCCGAATGTGGCCTCTTAAGAAAACCACGTGGTTCGGTCTGTGCAGCTCAATCCCGCTTCACAGGAGAACCAGACACCGTATAAACTTCAACGCTACATTCTAAATAGTACAGCTCAATCCTGTTGCGCAACCGCACAGGTATCAAGCACCCTGGTGAACCTTTAGCATCATTCAAATATGTATTCACATCACGTGTATAGTTATTCCAATCAATGATCGCGTGAATCAATTATTCACGGCACGAACAGGCCAAAGTTGACCTATTCCGCTTACACGACAGTCAAACTCATTAATGCTACCAAGGATGGTGTACCATACAATGTCTCAATGACAATGACTCTTGGGAACACTGAAGAGCAGCCACCAGTATGAATGAAATCGGTTAACCAACAAACTAATTTTGTGTATGAACAGTCGGCAAAACTTGCCAAAGCAATGCCGAACCTCCAGCCTCATATGAGACTATCAGCTGTACATAGCCATACAGCTAAAGTTTAATCCATGGAGAAGATAATATCAAGAGTGAATTAAACTTTACAACTAATTAATTGAACACAATCAACTTATACAAAACATGTTTACAAATCAGTCATTCAAAAGGGGCGAAAAAATGTTGACATTAATAACGGCTACCAACAAAAAAGCATATTTACATTTGAGCACTAAAAGTGGAAATACAATTCGAGGAATATTAAGCCCCTGTCTAATTTACCATCTGTCTGTTCAACTCTACAACCATTCAGAAACATGAATTCACACCATCACACAAGCAGATGGATATCAAAAATCAGTAACTTAGTGGATAACGCGATGACGTTTGAATCGGATGGTTCTGGGTTCGACTACCGGAGTGCACATCAACACTGGGGTACAGGTACATCCAGCTGACGAGTCCTAAATGGGACGAAACGCGCGTCCTGGATTTTACTGCTAGCCACTTTGCTTAAATCGAAAACATAATTCTGTAAATGTCGGACTTATCAGTCTACTTTCAATAAATACCATAATCAGAGAGGTGTGTTGTAAATTTTATTGTTATTTCAATAGTTAAATTCATGAATCAATTGAAGCTAGACTATCATGGAAAGCCTGAAAGCACTAAAAGAACATCTCATCCTAGTGTGCGACTTCTTAATGTATTTCTTCAGCTTCTAATGAGAAGTCATAACTAATGGGGTGCAACAGGGTCTTTTGTGAGTTAGTAACCCTGTGAGGAGTTCAGTCGCGTCTATTGTGAGGCCAATGGCGGACGGTGGCGTAATATTGTGTATTACTTGAACTTGGGCAATACCACCATTGGATGCCAGCCGTCTCATTGGTCTAGAGTTTAAGCGTCCACTAGCGTGAGATCGACAATTCTTGGATTCGAATCTCGCTAGGCGGCATCAGGAGTTCCATAATAGGACGAAACAATCGTTCAGTGTTTCCAGGTTGTCTTGATGTGGTGGTTAGTCTTATCTATCGGAATGAACCAATCGGGTTTTACTGGCTGAAACAATCGTTTTTTGAGATCATACCATGCTAGACAGGCAGGTCAAATGAAGAGCGGTCAGACTAAAAGCGGCAAACTCAAGGTCCGATAGTGAAGTCATACCGAAAACAACCAGCATAACAGAGATGCTGCCTTCCCAGAAGGAAGGGTGTGACCAGAAAAGATCGATCCTAAAAATGCACACCTTGCCTTGTCCATCGGGTATCTATCTCCTGTGATAGGGATTCAACAAGAACGGAGCTAACACAAAAATTAATGACAAAAATGTCGTGTGTTATCCCGTAAGCACTGCGGTCACTCTTTCAGCTCAGTAGATCCACCTCTCATACAGGCACTTTTTCAGGTACCTCCAGAAGAACCTTTCCACATTATCAGTCCGTCAGTCAGTAACAACGTAGAACTTCGTACGTACGTACATCAGTTCTAGTGGTCATACCACATTAGCACAGTGATGCAGTTATCTATTTAAATCCCACAATGGTAGGGGCATTAAGAGTATAAGCAGTAATTCGAAACATAAGGGTTTGGAGATTTTATTCAAGGAATATAATCCAGTGAAGTAAATTTGTAAAGAGGAAAAACAAGGGACATGAAGAATTCAGAAGATTAGAATTTGGGAGAACACAAAGAGTGGATGCAACTGCGCCATTGCAAACGACATTTAGTCGTGTTTCATTCAAGGTCTCTAACCATCGATTGTTATCATCTCACGGATCCGAACCAGGTAGTTTACACCTGCCAACATCGCTCAGTCCACTTGTCAGTGATTTCATTTATTTGTGCCACGTTTTGGTCTGGTCGCTCTTAGCTTTCTTCCAACCTACTCCTACACCATAAAACATCGCAATTCAAGGCAGTCGTTGGTTGAGCATACGTAACACATGTCCCAGCCATCTCAACTGATGAAGCTTCATTATTTCATCAGTTGGTTTGCCATCCCTACCTAGTACTCGTTTCCTAACAATTGCGTTACTGATCCGTGGTCGCAGGATATACGAGAAATGTTTCGAAGATATCTATGACGGAACACTAGTAACTTACAAATATCCTCTACTCTTACTGGCCATGTTTCACTGACATAAAGTAGAACGAAACTAACTGCTGCACAATAAACCCGTCCTTTGATTGATAGACGGATATCTCGCCTACAAAATAAATGACTCAAGTTAGCAAAAGCTAATCGACCCTTCTGTATCCAAGATGTGGTAACTACCCTCATACCTTTAACAACACTCAAGACCATTATCTATCTTCAATGGATTCATCAATACAACTACAATCTTTCACTTACATGAATCATAATCAATAACATCATGTATAGAAGATAAATATGAATTAGTATATCCTGAATAAATAATAGAATTTCCAAATGTTCTATGATATAATGATTGTTTATATACATCATTATTAAACTGATCATTTATAAATGTTTCATGAATAGATCTATTATATATAGAATAATTCAGATTTGATGAATCTAATGATAAAGTTACTTTTTGTCTTATAGATTGATGATCATCATAATCATCATTATTGTTGTTATTGTTGTTGCTATGGTTACTAGTATCATATGGGAATGTGAATGAACAGATTGGATTTGTATGTAAATGATTTGTATAACTATACAGATCTTGATTAGTAGTATTAATAGTAGTATGAGCAGTAGTAGTAGTAATAATATTTAGATTATTATTGATTGAATCATGAGTAGAATATCTATGTCTATCATTTATTGATTGATGAATTATATTTGTCACTGGCCAATTTAATCGATTATTATGATTATTATTATTCGTATTATTATTATTATCGATTTTCGATGAATATTGATATTTCTTATTAGTTGATAAACAATTAATACAATATGGTTTCTTTAAAGATTGATCTTTCTGTGTTGTTATGATAATTGGATTACATTCTGTTTTATGAATAAGACTCAATTTTTCTTGACAAGATGATTTGATCCATATGATGATACTACTTATTATCATAATCAATAATATAAGTGAAATAATCAATGCAATCAATAAAAATTGATGATGATGATGATGATTATATAACCAAAATGTAAATGTTTGATTCAAATCGATTGATTGATTATGGATTATTGATTGACTGATATGAAATGAATGAATTTTTATAAAAAATTGTGTTTCATTTGATAAAGATGGTATACCCATATCTTTTAGCAAGATCTTAATCTGATATATTCCATCTATAGGTGGATGGTGTGATGGATTAGTATCCATATGATATGAATCATATAAATTATCAATTAACCAATTCGTATATAATTTACCATTAGATTCATTTAAATAAAAATATGGACTACCATTAGTAAATTGATTTAATTCATATAAGATAGTACCATTTAAATGATGATCTGGATCATAACCTTTTATTTGTAATATCAATGTATAAATTGGTGTATTTGTATAAATCATTATTGGATGATCATGATTTGGATCTTGATCTGGATCTGGATCATGGTCATGATCTAGATCTTGATCATCATAACCAATAATACTATTATAATGTGGATATATACATATTGGTATATTATCATTTTCATCTAATATATTTATAGTTAATGTATATGTTATACTACTTATTTGCTTTATATTAGTATTATCATTATATGTGATAATTTTATAAAAAATTTTATTGATTTTTTCACGATCTATTATCAATTGACTAATTAGTTTTGCTTTTAATTCATATTCATTTATTAATTGATTTTTATTCATTTCTGCATAATTAAAATTTATATCTGGTATAATTTTTATATAATTATTATATGGATTATTGATTGACTGGTTATTGATTAATCGATGAGTGATTGATTGGTTATTGATTGGTAGATGATTGATTGATTGATATTGATTATTATTTAATAATAAATGAATACGTGAATTTTTAGAATCTTTATCTAAATCAATTAAATGTATAAAATCAATAAAAGTATTGATTTTTTGATTTTCTTGAAAATCAATATTGATAGGATTATGCAATATTGGTAAATGATCATTAATATCTAATAATTGTATAATTAATTGTGTTTTAGTCGTTAAATTCCCTTTATCTATTGCTGAAATCAATAAACAAAAATATTCAATTAGTTCACGATCTAATAATTGATTATGTAATACTGTAATAATACCAGTGATTGGATGAATTTGAAATGGTTGTTCATGTTGGCTTGGATATCTTGAATGTTCTGAATGTTCTAGAAGATCTTCATCATCATGATCATGATCATGATGATCATCTTGATCATGATCGTCATCAATATAATTGAATGTAATTGAATTTAATTGATATGTTAATTGTGCATATTTACCATTATCTAAATCATATGCTTTCATTTCAGTAATATATGAATCATCTGGTAAATGTTCTGGTATTGTAATATAATATTTTGATTGTTTAAATATAGGTAGATTATCATTTTGATCAGATATAGCCACTGTTATACGAAATGAATATGATTGTATGAATGGATCCATTTGTTGAATATGTTGTAAAGTGAAATGAACTTGATCAAATGATTCTATATTAGCTAAATCATAACAATCAATTAATAAGGAAACACGTGGATTCATTTCATAATCCAATATACCTTTTGTAAATATAAAAAATACAGTATCAGAGATTGGATGTAAACGTAAATAATTTTGACCAGCTATAAGTTCTTGATCATGAAGATGATCCGATTCTAATTGAGTTGGTTTACAAATGATCTAAAAAGTTAAAAGAAAAAACAAACATTACTTTTAATGAGAATTCAATGGAATTCAAGTGTATAGTACTGTGAGTTGGATGGCTTGATTGTGGAGTTTTCATCATTCTTCTGAATGATATCATTTGCGGGATAAACTTCAAGGAGAAGTGAAATGTTCATTACATGTGATTTATAGCTTGTTCTATACACTTCAATGTTGATTAGTTCTTGTTGATGTTAATTCTGTTATTGTTTTGGTTATGTCTCGCATTATGCACATATGGAGAAATTCGAATACTTCACTGCTACGTGAAGTTTGTGCTGAGCATGTCATTCAGAAGGACGATGAAAGCTTGATGATTAAACCTTCTAGTTTGAAGAAAAAAACTCCATCGAGATCATCCACTTAAGCTACAAATATTCTTTGCCATCTTAATGTCATATATGTTAAGTTTTTAGAATGATTCTTGTCACTCGTTCAGTGTATATGTTATAACATGTACTTATTGTAGCCAATTAATACCTATTTACTTAATTACATCTGTTACTTCTCGTGAACAAGCATAGGCCGCTCAGTAGCATTCTCCATCCAACTCTGTCCTGGGAATCATTCAGAGTTCTTTCCAGTTGTTATTCGTCCTTTTCATATCCGATTCTATTTCCGGACGTAATGTGTTCTTTGGCCTTCCTTTTTTCCACTTCCTTTCAGGATTTCAAGTTGGCGCATGCCTCGTGATGCAGTTTGATGATTTCTTTAAGGTATGTCCTATCCATTCCCATCGTCTTTTCCTAATTTCCTCTTCAGCTGGAAGCTGGTTTGTTCTCTCCCACAGAAGGCTGTTGCTGATGGTATTCGGTCAATGGACGTTGAGTATCTTGCGTAGACAGCTATTGATAAATACCTGTACCTTCTTGATGGTGGTTGTAGTAGTTCTCCAAGATTCACATCTGTACAGTAGAACTACCTTGACGTTTTTATTGAAGATTCTGACTTTGATATTTGTTGAAAGTTGTTTTGAGTTCCATATGTTCTTTAATTGAAGAAATGCTGTCCTTGCTTTCCCAATCCTCGCCTTTACATCTGCATCTGAACCTCCTTGTTCATCGGTGATGCTTCCCAGGTGTGCGAACGATTCTACAACTTCCAGAGTTTCATCATCAAGTGTGATTAGAGTGGTGTTCTTCGTGTTGTATTTGAGGACCTTGGTTTTCCCCTTGTGCAAGTTCGGGCCAACTGATGGTAACCTATTTATATGTAAACGTAATGAAAATGGCAATTAGAGAACAGTGATTTATCGACCAAACCCACGACTCGTAAACCCGTACAAGCAGTCAAGATTCTTTAACGATGCTCTCTTGGTTTGAATATAACTGCAGTTAGTACCATTGATGCAGATAGGGTATCAGTTTTTATAACTTGTAGGTTTGTACTCCTATCAATGTATGATGTAACGACACCGTCAATTAGAGAATAGTGGTTTATTGACCCGACCAATAACACATAAACCCGTACGAGTAGTCTAAATTCCATAACAATCCTCCTTCCTGACTAGCCCTACATGCCGATTGAGTCCAGGATACCAATCTCATCCTCTGCGATATAAACATACTTGGTTTATATACAAACAAAACAGTTCACATTGTATCATAAAATAGAAAACAACATTTGTAGAAGATCTAACCAAAAGTGGCTGTGAATGTAGGAGACTGTAATGAATAGACTGGGCATAACTCAAGAATGGTAAATTGTATAATAATGGTCTATGGGTCAAAATGAAGTTTATAAGAAGAGGAATATGAATATGCATAGTTTGATTACTTAACAATTTACACAATATGAATATATATGTATCATCTTAGTCCATAAACAGATTCCAATAGTTACTAACCACTTTTCTCAGTACACATAATCAGCAAACATGGATAGTGACTGACACTGGAATCCACATCCTGGAACGTGCATCATAGATTCCACTACTTGCCACTATCCATCCAAACTTATGATGCAATATCCAGGTAATATGCACAATATGCCAATAGGAAATTGATCCATTGTAGTCTTAAACATCAATAGGAAGATTCAAGTAGACAATACCAAATGAATCTAATACATCGTCGTTGTTAATTAACAAGATCTAAAAATGTAAATCACTAGAAATCAACTCGATGAGTTCAAAGAACAAACAAACAAACTAATAGACAAATGAAGCACTCAATAATCAGAACTCAATATCTTGGATTTGACTTCCAGCAAGATCATAAGTGTACATTGTTGTTCCATCTTTGTCCCCATTCGAAATTATTGAATTATAACAACAACAACAACAACCACAATGACAACAACGACAAACATGTAAACTTCTTTCCATTTGTATCTATTTCATTATAAGCAAAGGAAAAGTTTTAATTAGTTTCGTTATACTTTCATTCATTCTTATTACAAATGTTTATTTCTCATTAGGTAAACAATTTCTGGTCATCTATGTTATTGTTATGACCTCGTATTCTTCTTCTTCTTCTCCTTCTTCTTCCTCTACTCCTTCTTCTTCCTCTCCGTCTTCTTCCTGGTCTTCTATTAATAGAACCATTATTCATGTTTATCAAATAAGTGATTAGTTTATTGCGTGATACACATTCTCCGGGTAGAAAAGTGTACATTGTATTGATCAATCTGTATATGAATCAATTCATCTATTATATTAATATTAAACTAATAGGTTGAAGGTCTTAAATAGTAGTTGGAGGTAGTCAACAAGAAACCCTGAATCTGGGTTTCGTGCTATTTGGCACTCGTTAGCAAGATGTACCTATACTCTTGGAGGAACTGGTGCCTCTCGATGGATTCGACCTCGTACCACTCAGATTCACAGTCAAAGACGTTACCAGTAGGCTATCCGGAACGCGATCGACCTCCAGTAGGACTGAGATGTAATCACAATTGATTGATCATTAGGTGGTGATCAATGTCATGTGTGTCATGTCCTTCTTAATGCAGATCAAATGCTATAGACCAAGTTGCAACGTGGCCGTCAGGGAGCACCATTTCTCTCAAGATTATAGGTACACCTTTCTGACGAGTGCCAAGTAGCATGAAAACCGAATTCAGGGTTTCCTGTTGACTACCTGCAAGCACCATCTAATCTGAACATATGCACGCAATGTCGAATCACCTAAACTAGTAGCAACATTGAAACTTGGTCTATAGCATTCGATTCGCGCTAGGAAGGACTTGACACACATGACAATGATCACCACCTAGTGATCAGTCAATTGAGGTTGAATGTCTACTGGGACGAGAGAATGAAGACTCTGATCTATCTAGCGTGTGACAAGAAGTAGATGTAAGGTTCCTGCTAGTAGGTTTGAAAGGTCTAGCATCGGGTCTCAAGTTGTCGAATAGGGCACTGTCATCGACATGTGCTGGTTTGATACGATCAGTTCTGACGACCTCGACGCGGCCATGTCGATCAACCTGGAAGGTCTTTTCGTGACGAGAGATCACGTGAAAAGGCCCTTCGTAAGGCTGTTGCGGAGGTTTGCGCACCGAATCTACTCGTATGAAAACATGTGAACAAGTAGATAACTCTCGAGGGAGAGTGACCTGTCGATGTTCTTTTCGAGTTAACACCGGAGACAGTGTTCGCATACATGCGGATAGTCGATGGATGTAGTCTGATTTATGGAAATGGATACTGCTCCATGGTGTGAAAATTTACACAGGCAGATGCAATGTCGTGCCGTATACAAGTTCAACGGCGGAACATTGAACATCTGCCTTCAAGCTCGGTCTGATGCCTAGGAGGACAAGCAGTAAGGTTTTGTATCAATTGTCGTTTTCGTGTGCTCGAAGAGCACTAAACCATTTGATGCTAGGTGGTAGGCGGTAGTGCTTATGCGTTCCGTACCAAGCAGCCGGGTCAGTGAGGAGAATAATGCGGACTCGAATTGTTGTCCTCGGTCAGTCGTGACAGTCGAGAGACAACCACACAGTGCTATCCATCGTTCCACGAAGCGGTGAGCATCCATCTTCGCCGTAATAGACGTGATGGGAATAGCTTCGGGCCATCTTGTAAAACGGTTGATCTACGTGAATATGTGATCATAACCATGCGATGGTGGCAATGGTCCTAAAATATCTGTATAAACATGACCGAAGCGAGCATCAGGCTCAGCGAACGCGCTAATGAAGGCAACTACGAGCCTGTGCACTTTTCATCTTTGATACTGTAAGCCTTGATTTACCCACATACGGACATGTTTATTCATGGACGGCCAGACGTGTCGTGCAGCGATGTGACGTAATATATCTGCCACACCTGTATGAAACAATCCAGGTATGGCATCAAGTACGAGACGTCGGTGAGCGGAGAGTGCGATGGGTCAGGGAAGACCGGTAGAAGTATCATACAGGATGGTACTTGAGCTAGTAGCTAGGGATACTTCCTGGCACCGAAGGGACGAAGCTTGTGGTGCTTCTGTACAGAAAGGATCGTTTGCTTGAGCGAAAGCCACAGAAGGATAATCGAGCACTGGTCAAGTAACTGCATTCACTTGGATACTTGATAAAGCATCGGCAACATAGTTCGACTCTCCTTTAGTGTGACGAAGGTCTGTCGTAAACTGAGAGATATAGTCCAACTGTCTGCACTCTGGTGATGAGTAGTGGTCAGACTTGGTATGCACAGCATACGTTAAGGGCTTGTGGTCGGTGAATAAGAAGAAATGGCATCCATCTACTGAGTCTTGGAAATGTTTGGTGGTACGGTAGGCTGCTAGCAGGTTTCGACCAAGAGCGCTATACCTCATATCCATGGGATACTGGTGACGCTCTGTTGCATGACGGGTCGTATAGAAAAATCCGATCTCTGAAAATGCAATACGTGCAGTATCGTACCGCGAATTTATTCGATTAATGGTCGTAACCATTCTGCCGCGTGTGGGATGAAACGTCGATAGAAGTTAACCAAACCGAGAAATGCCTTCAGTTCATTGAGTGAGAACGCCAAGTTGTAATTCTTTTTTGCTCGAACCTTGCCCTCGCAAGGAAGAATACCCTCTTGCTTAGTTATGTGACTATTATAAATTATTTCATATCTGCCCAATTCACACTTGTCTGAGTTGACTACTATTCCACTATCCGGAAGACGTTGGAATAATAGTGTAAGATGTAGATAATGTTCATCTACGTTTGATGATGAGATTAGCAGGTCATCAATATAGAAGTGAACAAAATCCAAGTCTCGTACTATGATTTCGATAAACCTTTGGAAAGTTTGAGCAGCATCCGTAATCCAAATGGCATTCGTAAGAACTCAAACAGACGGAAAAGAGTCGTGAGAGCAGGTTTTTCAATATCTTCAAGAGCGACTGGGATCTGGTGTTAAGCTCGTACCAGATCGATCTTAGAAAATATAGTCGTGCCCTTGAGCATTGCCGTGATGTCGTGTATGTGGGGGATGAGGTGGCTATCAAAGCGCGTAACTACGTTTAATGCTCGCTAGTCGCTGCATGTTCTCTAGCTAACCCCATCATTTTTGCGCACCATGGGAAGAGGTGAAGCCCGGGGACTGTGAGAAGGACGAATAATGCCAGTAGCTAGTAAATTGACAAACTCACGTTTAGCGAAGGTTAACTTGTCTGGTGCCATTCGGCGTGGTCTTGCCGTGACTGGGGGTCTGCGAATGACTATGTGGTGAACCACACGATTGGTCACCGATGGAATGTCCTCGAGTGGTTTAGTTAATCTGGGGAATTCCTCGAATAAAGCATAGAACTTATCGTCACTAGAATAAAAAGTGCTTAGGATTCGGTACACGTTCGTGTGGGCTTTACAGCCCATGAATTCGCTGTTCGACTAAGTATGGACTAGCTGCAGCCTACCTGAATCGACTAGCAATTTATAGTGCTGTAGGAAATCAATACCTAGTATGGCTGTGGGAAGATCAGCAATGATGAATGTCCACAGTTACCGTCGTCGGTTGTCCAGGTAGGTGTACCATAGGTAGGAATGACTGAGCCATTCGCAGAACGTAGTCGAAGCATTGAAGCTTGTGACTTGCTGCTACAAAGTCGTACGACAGAAACTTGGCCCCCAGTGTCAACTAGGTACCTGGTGTTTGTGCGGTAGTCGTGCACATAGAATAAACAGCCAACATGGGTGGTAGAGCCAGCGGGTACGGCTGCTTTTATTCGCCGTCTTTGGAGTTTCTCGCTTTGTGTGAGCACAGGGCTCGACAATGACGGGCCCCAGATCCGAAGAAACGATGGAACCAACACCAACATTCTCTCGTTTCCGGTGACGTCTTTGCGAGAACGTGAGCAGGCTCGGGGGACATAGTGTTGTGGTATGTAACAACGGTCTCGAAAACTAAGACGTGTGGGGATACACCCGACCCTGTCACATCAAGCCGAAGAATAACCGGCGTCCAGGTTTCTCTTGGGACGTGTCGCTGCCACAACTACATAGCTGTCTCTGCTATTAGTCCGCGCTATGAGGGCAACCTAATGAATCGGCGCATCGTTGAGAAGGGCCGTCATGGTAGGTTGGATATGTGCCGGGAATGACTCGAGCCATAATTCTTCAACTATTTCCGAGTCGGCTGCTGTATGTCCTGCAAGAGACTGCAGGCGCGTGAGGTGATGGCTTGGTTTCGCACCACCCAGAGGGTGACGTACTAATAATGTCCTCAGTCGCTCCTCCCTCGATTGGAGGAAATGTCGAAGAATCGAAAGCGTTACATTATAAAAGATATGTGTACGATATCTTGCTTGTTTGTGAAAGAAAAGAAGATATCCAATTTTTTAAAAATAAATTCAACACTCACTCAGGTCACTTATGTGAAAAGGAGAAGAACGATCAGCTCCCCTTTTTAAACATACGTGTGAGTAGATAAAAAGATGGCCCAGTCAATCGACCCATATTTAGAAAACTAATGTGCATGAGTCAATGCGTTAGTTATTATAGTTATTGCCCTGTGCAATACAAACGTGGTTTGATAACGTGTCTTTTTAACAGGCTTGATCGTATCTGTACAAATGACGTCATTGATAGTGATACTTACTTACCTACGCTCGTTACTCCTTGTGAAGGAGCATGGGCCGCTCACCAGCATTCTACATCCAACTCTGTCCTGGGCAATCCTTTCCAGCTCTTTCCAGTTCTTATTCATCCTTTTCATATCTGCTTCTATTTCCCAACGTGATGTGTTCTTTGGCCTTCCTCTTTTCCGCTTCCCTTCAGGATTCCAAGTTAGCGCTTGTCTCGTAATGCAGTTTGATAATTTCCTCAATGTATGTCCTGTCCATTTCCATCGTCTTTTCCTAATTTCCTCTTCAGCTGGGAGCTGGTTTGTTCCCTCCCACAAAAGGCTGTTGCTGGTGGTATCCGGCCAATGAATGTTGAGCATTATGCGTAGACAGCTATTGATAAATACCTGTACCTTCTTGATGGTGGTTGTTGTATTTCTCCATATTTCAGCTCCGTACAGTAGAACTGCCTTGACGTTGGTATTGAAGATTCTGACGTTGACATTGGTTTAAAGTTGTTTTGAGTTCCATATGTTCTTCAGTTGAAGGAATGCCGCCCTAGCTTTGCCAATCCTCGCCTTGACGTCTGCATATGAACCTCCTTGTTTATCGACGATGCTTCCTAGGTATGTGATGGATTCCACCTCTTCCAGAGTTCGCCATCAAGAGTGATTGGATTGCTGTTCTCCGTGTTTGTTTGAGGACCTTGGTTTTCCCCTTGTGTATGTTGAGGCCTACTAATGCAGAGACTACTGCTATGCTGTCTGTCTGTTGAATACGTTTCCTGGTATTGACAGTAGTGTAATGCCTCTGTAGTTTTCACACTTGCTCATATCTCCTTTCTTTGGAATCTTGATGAGGTGTCCTTCATTCAGTCCATCGACACTTGTTCCTCCTCCAAAATCTTCTTGAATAGAAGATGAAGCATGCTTGTAGTTACTTCGATGTCTGACTTCAACGCTTCAGCTGGTATATTGTCAGGTCCTGCTGATTTTCCGCTCTTGATTTGCCTGATGACGTTGTTGGAGTGACATCTATAGAAATCTCTGGGCATGCTGCCTCGATGTCCGGTGGATTCATTGGAGCCGGCCTGTTCAGGAGTTCCTCGAAGTACTCTGCCCATCTGTTTCGCTGTTGTTGAATCTCGATGATTGGTCTTCCTTCTTTGTCTTTTGCTGGTCTCTCTGGTTTACTGTATTTCCCTGCTAGCTTCTTCGTTGTATCGTAAAGCTGTCTCATATTTCCTTCTCTTGCAGCTTTTTCCGCCGTCGTTGCTAGTTCTTCCACGTATGTTTGCTTGTCAGTGAGCTGTACTATTTAGAATGTAGCGTTGAAGTTTATACGGTGTCTGGTTCTCCTGTGAAGCGGGATTGAGCTGCACAAATCGAACCACGTGGTTTTCTTAAGAGGCCACATTCGGAGCCTTTGATCTTAAGGACTAATGAACAAGGTAATGAAGCAATGTAAGGAGATGCAGTACCATGGTGGCCGGTTGACCAACAATAGATTCATACTCTATTTGTTCTTTAAGGATCCTGGAGTCCATGTGCACCACTGGTTTAGAATCAGGGTTTTCTAAATCCCCTAGGTAGGTTATCTACATCCATCAACCTGGATAAAGCGTTGAATATCCACTTTCCGTCCTCTCAATTTCGTAAGCAACAGTAATGCCTTAAGAAGGTAGTGAGTGGGACTTCCATGGCAACGACTGTATACGCGTGGTCATATGTGAGCATTTGGAGAGCGAGAGCTGCTCTCCTCACCCTTCGGCCGTACCAGGGCATTTGGCGACAACTTGGTAACATGGCAACTTAATCGTCAGAAACCAATCAGCACTAGAGTGTTAAACAACTATATTATATTTATCACTACTTAGTGACCAAAAACATACAATTCAGTAATAGCCAATTTCATAAAATCATGAAATTAAAATATGAATATTATTGCCTTATTTACTGTCGTATTACTTGATGATGTTTTCGCTACTTTCGGGTTGCCTGATCTGTCAATTACGATAGGACAGTGCATGACAGTATTGTTGTGTGCTAGGTTTAAAGAGAATTGTATGCTATATACATGCGAATCCTCCCTGCCATTATTCCTGTCGCCCCCAAATGTACTCGCATAACCGAAAGTATGGAGAGTCACTCTTCCACTCGAAGTGCTCTCAAATGACCACATGCATACAACCACTGCCAAGGAAGTCCTAATTACTGCCTTCTCGTCAAGAGGGCGTTGTTTTCGAATGTCCGACACTTTAACGGGGTTGATGGATATAGTCCATTCATATAGGAAGGTTGGAAAACTGTCATTCCAAACCAGCTATACACATAGGCTCCAAGATTTTGAGGAAACAAAAGGTGTGTTAACCAATTACTGATCACCGACTACTATGTGACGGCATCTCCCTACGTCGCTCCACTAACTTATAGATAAAACCTTTCATATACATATAATAATCCTATTTCGATATACATATATATTGTCGTTTTTTCTATTATAGATCAGAGACAACAAAGAAATATGAAATCCCAATGAACATATACCCATTTACATACTCTTTACATAATTGAAATCAACATACTCACGTCCCCATTTATTGTTGTCGCTCTTCTAATTCCAACATAAAACCAACACTAATTTATGATAGGCTTTATGGAAATCGACAAAGTATTATTCAACAGAGACGAACTTTGTGTTGATCATCACTTTCAACAGTTCTTCAACTGTAATACCTTATCCTTCTAATCGTAGAACTGACTTCATTCATATATATATCTATGTACATATACATTAATCTCATAACCTATTCAGGTACTTTTCTGAAAAGTATACAACCTTTCACTGTACAAATTACAAAAGATCCTTAACAGAAGTATCATAATTGTTGACAATATACAGAGATTCTTGTACTGGTTACATCTAATTGGCAACTACTCAAATATTGTTATCATTAGGATCAATGCTCCTTTATCTTGTGCCAACTCATAACAAATCAATTTGCCTATATCAACTTCATATGAATGTTTATGCTTACTGTTAATGCGCTTTTCTTTTTTTTTTATTACTTAATTAAATAATAGACTACTTGTAATAATATGCCATTAAGTAATAAACCTTTATACAAAATGAAATCAATCATTTCTGTGGGGGAAAAGGTAGTGAGGTCCTTGATCCTGGCTTTCTGAATATATGTATATATAAATGGAACACTTCTAAGAAAGCTCGTATTTGATTGGATAATTAATAATGATTATATTTTATTCAAAGGAAATTAACCAATCAAAAGTAGATAGAATTGTACTAGTTTTGAAGCGATGACGAGTTCATTTACTCTGTGAACAAAAACAAAGACTCTCTGACCAAAGATCAATAAACTATCTATTCTATTGCATCTCGACCTTGCTAACTAGAAAGAGAAATCAAAATTTGGAATGGGGAAGTATATTCTACAAAATGCCAGAAGCACGAGCGATAACAACAGATACAAATCAAATCGTTAATATACAGCACAAAACCGTCCTTGGGAAGCGTTACCAAATAGCATACTTAAAGATACAACGAACCAATAGCGTTTAAGATTCTCTCAAATGGGAAATACAATATGAAGGTGACAAGTACCTTTTTGGCGCGAATGCAAAGAAATTCAAATTTTCAAAATAAAACTACGAAATTTGGTTCTTTACCCATGTGAGTTCTGAGGAAACAACGTCTCCAGCAGAATTAATTTATAGATCATAATTGAAATAGATATAAATAGTTATAAGAAAACATGGTTAATGACTAGTAGTGGAATTTAGAATGCTCATTTTGTCCTATTTGAGATTGAGTCTTAGAGTGAACAACAAACCTGAGATGCATGTACATCCAGCTGATGAGTCTCAAACAGGACGAAACGCGAGTCTATGATCCCACTGCTAACCGCTATTCATCTTTACTTAGAATACTTGTGAATTAAAGAAATATAGAGTCAATACGTACAATAAGCATATTTGCTAATAACAAAGACTGATCAATTGCAGTCCTAAATACATCAATGGGAAGATTCAAGTAATCTATACCAAGTGAATTTAGACTTCACCACATTGCACGAGAAAGTGGCTATAAGCGTTCAGTAGCTAAGTAAATATCACGATGGGGTTTAAAGCGAACGTTATTGGGTTCGAGTCCCAGGGTGATGTCTAAACTCGACCAACCCACGGAATCGCGTGACCATTATCTATTGTACTGAGGTAGATACTTGTCTTTACCTGACATGGATTAATTTCACTGATCATGGCTTCTTACTAATACTCCGAGAATTCCCTCACGATGCTAGTCATTAGTGAATACATTCACATTCGTTTAGTGAATGAATACTACTGAGGAGTCCTGTACTAGAACGAATCAGTCGTCCGAAGCTTCCACGTTGTCATTGGTGATCTAACATCAATTGAATCATCTATTCAACTATTAAAATTACTACAATCTCCACATATCCTAATTCTAATTAAATCTATTTATTAAAATATAAATGTTGACATTTAAACAAGACAGTTTTTGCTACATAAATTTCAATCAATCACATGACAACAATGAATTATTTACAGCCAATCCAACAAATAAGAATTGGATCGGTTGATTTTAGACACTAACACCATTGGATGTCAACTCAGTAGTCTAGTAGGTTAGACGTTTGCTCGCGAGACAGAAGGTCCTGGGTCCGAATCCCGCGAGCGCAATCGTGAGTGTGCACTGATGAGGAGTCCCACAATAGGACGAAATGGCTGGTCCATTGCTTTCAGGTCTAACATCAATCACTTCATGATCTTCCTTATTACATAACGACACATTTTAAACCACTTACCATCCATTACTTTTAGTCATATCCTTAAATTTCAATAAAGGTCAGGAATCTCACTAAACGTAACAATAATGTCAGTCGAAGCAGAGTATTGAAGATAGGACTCTAGGCTATAATGGAATAATGAACATACACATGGTATATATCACGAACATAAGTCGTTACTACTAGAAATATAACTACTAATTCATATCTCTGATAAGGATACGAACCTTGGCTAACGTTGTGACTATCATTTATGAACGTATCAATTAGATATTGTTATTACTACTAATATCAGTTGCTTCAGGATTGATCGGCGTCAATAGCAGAACTAAGGATAGGGAGTGAAATAGTCGAACACGTTGACAACTTCACTTATCTTAGAAGTCTGATCAGCCCGCATGCGTTGGTGTCTGATGAAATCTCAGCATGGATTTGAAAAGCTTGTTTGACTTTTGCCAACATGCGTCACCTATGGCAAAGGCGAGATATCCGCCTATCAATAAAAAGACGAGTATACTGGACGGCAGTTCATTCTGTTTTAACTTACGGCAGCGAAACATGGCCACTAAGAGTCGAAGATACTCGTAAAATATTAGTGTTTGACCATAGGATATCTTTGAAATATTTTTGCATCTGCTGGGATCAACGGGTAAGTAATAGTGAGGTTAGACGCAGAGTATTAGGGAATGACGGTAAATCAGTTGATGAGGTTGTGAATCTTCATCGACTGAGATGGTTGAACCAGGTGTTGCGTATGCTTGAACGCCGATTACCACGACTTGCAATGCTAACCGGTATTTGAGATGGCTGGAAGAAAGTTAGGGGCGTCCAAATCGAAACGTGACATCAGTCCTTGAAGTCACTAACTTCTAGTCTTAGCCATGTTAGTAGATGCAGACTACTTGGTTGGTGTCCGTGTGACTAACATAGCCAGTAGTGGTTTGAGACTCTGGGTGACATAGCTCAGAATCGATCACAATCGCATAGGTGTATACACTCTTTGTCTTCCTTTAAACTATGAGATTAAAACCACTTCATATCTTTCTTTCTACGTACTAAATCTTTCTTCCTGTACCATATCCTTATATACAATCTTTCTTTTATATATTACCACCATTAAATTAGCTACTATGAATCCGGTGTTCATCTTGCTGTGCTAATGAGGTATGGCAACTTGGACCGATGCATATATGTGCTTGGTCCTACGTTGTAGCTGACAGACTGACTGACTGATCGATCAGTCGATGTCAGTAGTATACACCCCATCATCATCACCATCAACTTGAAATCACTTTATCTATCATGATTGATTCAATATTACACAACATAGAATTCATTATAGTTCATAGTAAGTCATTTATTTTCATTTATTTAATTTCTTTTACCTTTCTGTTTAATAATAATCAGACAATTTTCTTCTACTTTTTTTTCTTTCTCTTTGAATTCTTTATACACATATGGAGTTAAATGAAAGTTGGAGGTTGAGGGTTCTTGTAGTTGTTGTTGTTGCTGTGGTTGTCGTTGTTGTTATTTAAAGAATTGAAACTTGACAAGTTTGCGTGTTTTCACAATGAATCCATAAATACCAATATTATTGTTTCTAATTGTTTAAAATCAACAAAAAATTTGGGGGGGGAGGGGGGAAGGGGAATGGTGGGAATTGGGAAGAGGGTGATAGAAATAAATTTATCATTTGAATTATATACTATTGAAATACATAAGATGAATGGATTGGTCTGTGTAATTTCAATTATAGAATTTTATTATGAATTTTTTTGAATAGAATAATATAAAAATAAGAATATCTACGTAGTCAATTCATCAGTAGGTTTCTCTATACATAAGGGAAAACCGAAATCAAGATCGTCAAATTCAATAAAGAGAACTGTAACATAATCAAACATGATGGAGAAACTCTGGAAGATGTGGAGTGTTTCATGTACCTGGGCAGTATCATAGATGAATGATGCAAACGTAATAGTGAAGATAAGCAAAGCAATGACAGTATTCCTACAGTTGAAGACTATATGGTACTCAAATGAACTGTCAACTAATATCAGAGCTCACATTCTTTAATAATAAGGTCTAAGCACCACTACTGTATGAAACTAAAACGTGGAGGACTACTACAATCATCATCAAAATGGTATAAGTAATTATAAACAACTATTATGTATGCAAGACATTGAATATCCGTTGACTGAGAACCATCAGCGATAGCCTACTGTGGAAGAAAATAATCCAAGTTGCGACTGAAAAAGAAAGTAGGGAAAGATTTTTTAGGTGAATAGGATACACATCGAGGAAATCATTAAAATTTACCAAGAGGCAACACATGCTTGTTATCCTGAATGGAAACGGTAGAGTGGAAGACCAAAGAACATATTGTGTTAAGAATGGGAAGCATGAATGAAAATGATGGCTAGTAACTGGAAGGAACTCTAAAGGTTTGTTGAGGACAGATTTCGATGGGGAGCGATGATAGGGAAGAGACAAATATCTACCTCAGACAATCGATGAAAGATTGCGCCGCCATTCATGGATCGATAGAATTTAGACACTGACACTGCTGGATGCCAGACAACTCAAGGTTTTGAGGTTAATTGTTCGCGCGCGAAACCAAAGATTCTAGGTGCGAATCTCATCCACGAAATCGCTTATTACCTCGATATTGCATCAAGTCACAAGCTTTATAGGTAAAGATAGATGGCGGCTAATAATGGAATCCAGAACGCTTGTTTCTTTTTGTTTGGGAAAAATCAGCTGGTATTCATTTCGGGACTCGAACACAAAAAAACAAGAAGACGATTATTTAACTATTAGATGAAGTATGATTCATAATTTCATGTTCGTTTCGGTTATTAGTTTTCATCTAAATCTTTCATATATACATGTTTTTTAAAAGAAAATAATGTTTAAAAATGATTGATTTTACGTAGTTCCCATCATTTACTAATGAGACTCATCAATTCCCTTTTGATTTATTACTATTAACTACTATCTAAATTAATGAGTAGTATATACATATATGTAACAAATTTAATGACTCCCATAGGTAAATAAAGCAAAAACTGCTTGATTTTTTTAGTACTAACAGTTAGACATGGATATTCTAATGAATTATTTATTTTAAATGATGATAGTTATGTAATAACTATTTCGAGTATATTTAGTTGTTTAGTATTAAATTTGATGAATAAGTAGATAACGTTATGGTATTTGAAACGAATTGTACTGTGTTCGAGTTCAGGGGTGAACATTAACTCTGAGATGTGTCTTGGATTACACTACTAGCTATTATCCATCTTGACTTTCACTAATGTTTCAACGTTATTATTAACTACTCATTAGTAGTAGTATCGTACCTAATGATTGATTGATTTGTTAAATTATTGTTTCATATCAGAAATATTAATTTGCATTAAGTTCTTGAAATATGATTCTTAATGTACGAACTAGATCTAACCGGAAGCCTAGTATTTTGAACATACAAAGTTATTGCTTTACACTGTTGTGTCGGTTATCATGTTAAGTCCATATACCTTATTCTTGCTTTCGAACAGTCCATTCTATTCATTCTACCTGAGTCATATTCTGACCTTGTTAATTATTCGCTTATCATTCTTGACTGTTTTTATATGAGCGCGTAGGTGTGTGTTCACTTCTTATCCCATTACTCATCACATGTGTTCCACTTATTTTTGTATGCCTATAAATATTGATTAACGTTCGATTAAAGGGAGTTAGCTTACCCGCCATCTCCACTGCGCGTCGTTTCTCTTCTCTCTGCTCCATTCGCTTCATATACAAAATATATGTATTCAAAAGTCTATTCTCGTTATTTTACTTATTTAATTCCGTTATTAACTAACGCGATTTAAGTTGATGATTATATACGAGGATAAGCGACATATATATTTCGACAACGATCATTCATGCGATCTACTTGAAGTCAGATCTCGAGACACTAAAGTGGAGAGCCTTTCGACGAACATCGTCCGATCTAAATGACGATGCGCATCGCCACTGAGGAGTCCCATACTGGGACAAAACAGCCGTTCACTGCTTCCAGGTTTTCCATGTTGGTATAGCTTTAATTGACTCATGATTTCTATTATTGAGGCTTCATTGTATTTGTACAAATAGAGCTATTATTGATGTTGTTAGGTTATTAAACAAAAGATTAATGACAAATGGCTATCGTCTTAAATTCATAAATAGATGGAAAGTTCATGGTACAATGAGATCTACTATAGCGTTGGAGGACAAAAAACTGGCATATATCACCTTACCATATAAAGGCAATTCAAACAACGTTTTATTAAAACAAAGGTTTAAATCAGTCATTAACAAGATGTATTACTCAGCAAAAGTGATTATGAAGGAAATAATAATGTCCGTGATTCGTTAGAAACCTAAAAAACATGAATACGTTAGCGTCAAATGATTCATGATCTCAACTATTAGCAATGATCTAATCAAGTATATAATGTGTAATTGGATTGTTCGGAATGTATTGCACTAATATATCATCACATAGTTCAAATTGTTATAACCAGTGGTTGATGGTTATAAATGCGTCACCGATTGTTATACTTGGTCATCGCTAGTTTTTATGTCAGAATCGCTTATCACGTTTACTTGTATAACGAGGAGCCACTGCGATTCATACGACGCGAAAGTAAGAAATCAAATTAAGATAAATTAAACCTCAAAACACAACAACGACGACGACGGCGATGACGATCCTAATCGAAAATACCTTCAGTTTGATATTGATATCGATTTCTACACCTATTTCGATCAGGATGAAATCACACCTGTGAAAAATATCCACATTTATAACCAGTCACATGCTGCTTATCATGATGAGCAAAATACATATTAATTTGATACAAGAACATCGTCTATTAAACAAGCACATCACATTAGAATGTTATACTGAATAAGATAACACACTAGGAAACAGAAAAATAAATACTACACTGAGTAATGTTTAACAAAAAATTATAATGGGTAAAGGAATGTGAGTTTGCCTTTTCATCCTGTCATATCACTGTTAATCTTCGTTAATGGATAAAGAGCATCTAACTAGGGCAGTTAGAAAACCCTGATTCCGAACCAATGATGTATATGGGCTCCAGAATCCTGATGGAACAAATAGAGCATGAACCTATTCTTGTCCACCGGCTACTATGTGCTTACATCTCCTGACGTTGCTCCACTGCCTTGTGGATCAGACTTTTGGGTCGAAGGCTCTGGATTTGACTCCCTAAGAAAACCACCTGCTTCGGTTTCGGCACCTGGTCAGTATCACAGCTCATTCGCAAATCAAGTGACTTGTGTTGCGCATATCTATTCAGTGCGTCTTTGTACCAATATTTATTTGTTCAAATGAATAAATATAAATATACTACATTGAGTAATCGTCGTTATGAATTAAATCTGAAGTAAAAGAATTTAAGTTCGCCAATTCATCCCGACATATCACTGATAATATTCACTTTCTTATTGCATAATCGAAATGTAAATTTTTAATTCCTAATTGTTTATCAAACATTCAGTGGCCTAGAGGTTAAACGTTCACACGCGAAACAGAAGGACCTGAGTTCGAACCCTACATGTGGGATCGCGGGTGTGCACTGATGTATAGTGCCATACTAGGATGAAACGACTGTCCAATGCTTCCAAGTTTTTCATAGTTGGTCTAGCTTTAATCGAATCATGAATTCAACTTTTAAATTAATTTTCTTTCTAATAATAATTAGTCTACAATTTCAATGCCCATTTTTATTACTCTGTATTATAATTCATATAAATAGAGAATAAATGAATTATCTATTCAAATGTCGTAAAAGAACTATTATTTAAATCAATCTTAGAAACAAACAAAGGTGGTGGTGGTAGTAGTGGTGATGGGAGGACATGAGAATAACACTTAAAATAGAGACATTAAATCTACCTCCATCTTTCCCCCCCACACACACCTCACTCTCCCCCCAACACCTCCTCCTACCTTGACAATATGAAATTACATACTATTTTCTATATTCCTATGTGTCATTTATGTTTTCAATAGATGACAGTTTAATGATTAATTTAACTTATCATATGTATAATACATAGTTACTTATATGTAATATTATGTAATGTTATTATGACATGGATTAAATTGTTGTTATCTGAGATAGTAAATAATTAAAATTTTCAATTTTTTACGAAAAAAGGCAGTTTTGTTGTACAGAAATTTACTTTAGATAAACAATTGTGTTATATTGAAAGTGACTAACTTCAAGAGGCATTTCTTAGAGTTCCAGTGAGAAGCCGTTACCAATGGAGTTGAACCAGGTGTGTTGTGAGATATCAACTCACTGAAGGCAATGTTGTACGGTGGAATAACTTCGTGGATTAGTTGAAGTTAAACATTAACACCGTTGGATACTAACCGACTCAGTGGTCTGGTGGTTAAGTGCTCGGGTGCGAGACTGATATGTGCTGGGATGGATTCTCGCGCGGGGGCGTGCGGTATCTTGGATGAGCGCTGCGGAAGAATTCAGTGCCAGGACGAAACGGCCGTCCAGTGCTTCCTTGTTTTCCATGGTAGGCTAGCATCCATTGACTCATGATTACAACTATTGTAATATTGAAAGGGTTGAATATAGTTGTCAAGATGACATTATAGTTATATAACGAGTAATCAGTAAGGAATTAAGGTCGATTCACGAATACTGATGAAGACAGATGACAGATGAATTATCAAGTGAGAATTGCAGTCAGACAAGATTGATACTTCTGCAACATTCACTTACATCTAATGGACGTTGAAAGGAGTAGGAAAATCTGAAAACTGAAGAGGAAATCATGGAATATAACACAGAGAGAACGTAATCAATTAGAAGTTAAGAGATGTTCAGGCGAATTAAACATTTGAACCCGAAAGATAAAATAAACAGTTAAAGAAAAAATCTCTTAAAGATCATTCATTTCGTACGAAAGTTGGCAGCTTGGCACTGGGAAAGTAAGGCCGAGCGAGCCGCGATGACATTCCGGATGAAAGCAGATAATATAGTTTGGACTAATTTAAATTGAATTCGGGTGAGAAGTAGTGAAGATGCCACAGGTATTCGGAGTTTGACAACGCTTTAACCAGTAACACCTTCTACTATGAATCGTACCCACCAAGTGAAGTCAAAAGACAGAAACGAGGGGCTTCGAAGATATATTTTATAGCCTATCAACATATCATGCGTCGAGTGATCTAAACAGGCTAGCGATTGCAGGTGATGATGAGCACGACGTTCCCACTGGTGATCTGGTGCGGGTGCATGAACGCTACAGTAGACTATTTGGTGTATATCACTGTGTGGATTTCGCAAAATGTTCCCTCCGGGAAGAGAGACATTCAGGTGGAAATTCTCACTATTCAACGAAGACAGGTGTTACAAAGGCGAGAATTTATCGTGTTACCGGAAAATTCCCATGAAATTTCAGTGGTAGAGTGGTGTGATTATTTGCCGTTTCTGTTTGCTTGGGCGATGCTGTGTGAAATGTGAATTTGTTATATGTAAGCGGTTTGAGTGGTTGAAAGTGTTAGTTGGGTTGGTAGCATTTGGTGATGTGGTAGTTTACAAACAACATAAGTGATGTGATGGCAAATAATCTTACCACTCTACCACTGAAATTTGATGGGAATTTTCCGGTAACACGATAAATTCTCGCCTTTGTAACACCTGTCTTCGTTGAATAGTGAGAATTTCCACTTGAATGTCTCTCTTCACGGAGGGAACATTTTGCGAAATCCACACAGTTATATACACCAAATAGTCTACTGTAGCGTTCATGCACCCGCACCAGATCACCAGTGGGAACGTCGTGCTCATCATCACCTGCAATCGCTAGCCTGTTTAGATCACTCGACCTATGGTATGTTGATAGCCTATCATTGCCTTATTTTAATTTTTTTACACATTGTGACATTTTTCCCCATGATTTTGAATATATATGTTTCCCACTCGTTCATTCTCGTACTTGATATTTCGCCATGACTGAACAGACACCTCAGGTATTTATATTTAAGACTGTGTCCCATTCCTTCGTTCAAACTGATGCACATCTGGCCAGACAACATCGAATCCTGGTTTTGCTACGCAGAAGCCGACTTCTGCGAGCACGGCGTGAACGACAGACGTGCACAACTCCTCGCAATAGCCAAGGCACTACCGTGAGAATTCAACAGGCACGTAACACCTAGTATGTTTACTAGTGATGTTGCAGAACCCTACGAAACTCCTAAACGATCCTTAAACGCGGAGATCTAACTGATCGACAAAAGTTAGACCAACTCCTTTACTAGATCGACCTGCAATAAGTTCTGCCACAGACATGTTGCAAAGAATGAGAGAGGCTATCTGTCAAAGAACCTTAGATGATGGCCTGTTTAAACAACAATTCTTATCCAAACTTCCTCAACAGGTGCTGGTCTCGTTTCAAAACAAAGCCGTAGAAGAGCTGACTGCATCAGCTGACCGTATCCCTGAAATCACAAAATCCAATGCCGAGTTTATTTCCAGTCAAAGAAAAGCCTCAAACGACCCAGAGTGATATAACAGAGTGATGTCATACACTTACAAGTTATCTTAAATGCCGTAAAGACCGTAAACCGACACACACTCCGAGAAGAAGCACTTCACGTAGGCGATCTGTCTCTAGACCTCGAGAGACGGATAACCTCGACTGGTGCTGGTATCATAACCAGTATGGTAAGTCCCCCAGGAAATGGATAAAACTCTGCAATTTTCCCAACTCAAAATCGATCGACACGAAAGACGACTAGGGAAACTTCCAAGCCGGCACACGTTAACGTCCACCGTAGCTGGCGAACATAGACGTCTGTTATACGTCACAGATTGGATAACGAGAGTTCGCTACCTCGATGATACTGGTGCAGAGGTTAGCGTTCTCCCAGCGAATTCCAAAGGCCGGCTCCATGAATCGTTTTTAAATTTACAGGCGGCAAACGGAAAGCCTATCTTCACGTATGGCAAAGGTGCGTTTATCTTAACAAAAGTGGCGGCCATTCTGGATTACCCAGAACCGACCACCATCAAGCGATTACGCACGTTTAACGGCCTTGTAAGTTTCTATAGGCGGTTCATACCGAAATGCGCGTTCCTTATGAAACCTCTTACCGACCAACTTCGTGGAAATGCGGAATCCATCAATCTGTATGACACCGCGCGTAAAGCATTCTCCAAAGTTAAGAAACTTATCGCTCAAGCCACAATACTCACTCATCAGGACACTAAAGCACCCATTAGTATCTCAGTAGACGCATCGGACTCAGCGATCGGAGGATTCTTACAACAATGGATTAACCACTCCTGGCAACCTTTGGCATTTTTCTCTAGATGGTTGCTAGAAACCGAACCGAGGCACAGCACATTCGGTAGGGAATTCCTAGCTATGTATTGTTCTGTACGGCATTTTCAACACCATATCGAAGGCCGAGAATTCGCCCTTTTTACCGAACATAAACTTCCTACTTTCTCTTTAAGCTCATCTTCAGACAAGTACCCACCACATGAGTCTCGACAAC
This sequence comes from Schistosoma spindalis, assembly GCA_946903255.1. NCBI lineage: Eukaryota > Metazoa > Platyhelminthes > Trematoda > Strigeidida > Schistosomatidae > Schistosoma > Schistosoma spindalis. Next base: position 46,936,037 of record OX336424.1, on the reverse strand, counting down.
TGGACTACATTTCGCAGTTTACTTCAGATATTCAAATCATTTCCGGAGCGAACAATGTAGTGGCAGACGCCTTGTCTCGAGTAACTTCCTTGAACAGTTTCCAGGGGATCGACCTTCTTAAACTCGCTTAGCTCAAAAAAAGAGACACTGATCTTCAGCACGAGTTATTGTCGACAACCCTTCAGCTGCGCATTCAACAGATAGGAACAGGTAAGGAAACCTTACTGCGTGACACATCTACATGTAGAGATCGCCCAATCGTGCCAAAACCCCATTAACGTCACGTTTTCAATACGTTACACAAGCTTTCTCATCCAGGTGTTCGTGCAACCATCAAACTAATAGCAGAACGGTTTTGCTGGCCTGGTATGAATAAAGACGTGAGGGAGTGGGCACGCTCCTGTGTAAGCTGAAAAGCATCTCAGGTTGTTAGACATAAAACATGTCCCTTAGGCTCATTTGAAACTCCCGATGCTCGCTTCGAACATGTTCATTGGGATTTGGTAGGATCTTTACCAGATCCAAATGGATATTCTTATCTTTTAACCTGCGAAGAACGTTTTACTAGATGGCCAGAAGCAGTGCCTATCAAAGACATTACTGTTGAAACAGTGGCTCGCACCTTCGTTGAACGACGGGGAACAATCTTCGTCTGCCCAACAACGATCACTACAGGTCGTGGACGCCAGTTCGAATCTGGACTTTTACGTTGTCTGACCGCCGAATTAGGAATCAATCGCTTCCGAACAACGGCCTACCACCAACGGCCAACCACCTACCATCGCCGACAACTAAAATCGTCACTATCAGCCTCAAACATTTCTCAGCGGACCGACGCTCTTCCACTGGTCTTACTAGGTATTTGCAATGCAGTGTAAGCTGACAATGGATACACTGCGTCTCAACTAGTTTATGGTACGACTCTTCGACTTCCAGGAGAATTCGTGGATCCTTCATCCTCTTCGATGAACATGGATCTAACCCCCTACACGAACAGGCTTACGAACGCAATGCGTTCAGTTAAACCTGTTTCCACACGACCTCAATCAACTGATGCTTTCGTTCAACCTGACTTACGACACAGTACACACGTCTTCGTACGTCGAGACTCGCATTGACGACCTCTTGAATCAGCATACGAAGGACCTTTCAAAGTTCTTCAACGCAAACCTAGGTACTTTATAATCGAAAAGAACGGAACCAACGATGGCATCAGCACCGATCTCTTCAAAGCAGCGTATTTCGAAGGAAACCCTATCCACGTCGACTTTCCTTCAGTACAATCACACGACACGACTTCCACAATTATAAAACCTTAATCGATAACTAACACACACGATGATACTTTTGCTGTATCAAAAAATATACTTAAAACAACGCGTTCTAGAAGAAGAGAAAAATTTTCAGAACATTTGAACGATTAATGCACATAAGATACAAGTTGACATTTTATATCGACTCGACTAGTTTATTTTCCATTTTTTCACCCGATTTGTGTTTTTACGCGCGTATGAGTGTATTTCGACGTGCACTTACATACTTTTCTTTCTTTTCCGGGACGGCTGGGAAAGACGATCAAAAGGACAATGAAGTTTGCGAGAAACGGAAATCTTTTTTGTACTTTTTCATTTTTTACTGTATTGTACTTCATGGTCCCTTATAGTAAGGAAAGACGACCAGACGCGGCTAAACCTAGCAAGCTATCAGAAGAGTGCTAGCCATATTAGATCAGACGTCCCTCGATATATTGATAGCCTATCAAATATATCTTCGAACCTCCTCGTTTCTGTCTTCTGATTTCATTTGGTGGGTATGCTTCATATTAGAAGGTGTTACTGGTTAGAGCGTTGTCAAATTCCGAATACTTTTGGCATCTTCAAGGTATTCACACATTCGAATTCTGAAGCTTCCGATGAATGTATGGAATGGTTGTGGCTTTCATCTAACTGGAATCGTAGGCATTAACAAACGAGCCTACTTCACTTTCATACGCAACTCTTAAAAATTTACTACTAAATAACGTATAGCGTCTTAATTTTGAATGCTGGTAGTAGAAAAATTTTATGAAAAGATTCTCCAGCACGTCAATAATTCCCCCACGTTACATGGTCATTCAAATCTGATGCACGCTCAAGATAACGCGAATAACAGTTCATAGAGTAATTGCAAGGCCATTCACTGAGGTGTGTACAATTCTGGTACATGTTTCTCGTGTGGTAAATTTCGTAATGATGAAAGCCTAAAATGTTGTTTAATTGGTTAAATTCGGTCATTATGTAGAGCTACTGTCAGTTTTGCTACTAATGACGATAAAACCCCAAAACTGAACGTCAACTAGAGCAAGGTTATGTCTCACGTGATATATGTAGAGAAATGTAGAGCGACCTCGATCCCGGAAATAATTGATGCAGCACAACAAATACGAGTGTATCAAATAAAAGTTAGAATAATTGTGTGATAGAAGTTTCTAATCAATCATATTCTTATCACATATTTCATGTTAATTTACCACAGATGAATGTCATGATGACTTGCATTTTATGTGAAAATGAGAAAAATATGTTGAATGAATCAAATGCTAATCGTAAACCAGATGTGATTTATTTTAGATGCGGATTCTCGAATGACATTCTTAATAAATCTAAGGGAAATATTTCAGAAGGATCAAATCCTGGATATGTCATAATAAATAATACTTTCGATCATGTTTTTGGTGGTAAGTTAATGTCTAATAATTTTTTTCAACACGAAAAAATTGGTACAAGCAGGCACCGAATAATATTTTGCTCCGAGTACTCTCTGTGTGCTAAAACCGAGACAAATGGTTTTCTTAGAAGGTTACACTGGGAGCCTTCGACCTACAGGTGCGATCCACAGGGCGATGGAGCAACGTGGGTGATGCATTTCTATGGAAGCCGCCGACTAATCATTGGTTCACTCGGTATCCTAGAGTCTTTGCGCACGATCGCTTTGGAATCAGGGTTTTGCAACTCCCTTATATGGATCTACCGTATCCACCAAACCGAGTTTACCATCGGCCATTCGCATCTAGTCCTCGCCCCGCCACGAGAAGTCATCGAGTAGGATTTCTCTGGCAGTGGTTATGCACACGTAGCCATGTGAGAGCATTTGCGTAGGAAAAGCTATCTCTTCTCACTCTCTACCATATCAGCGCATTTGGAAGCTTTTGATGTGGGAAACTTCAATTTAAATCCAAACACAGGTCGGATGATTTTATGTTGTCACCAGGAAGTAAATTTTGGCAGATCTTCTTGTCAATATGAAAAATATTTTTTATCTAAATACATATTATTCATAAGTTAAGTATGTGAAGATTCAATATTACACGACAGTTTTGGAAATTCTACGCTTCGAATTGTAGAAATCAATGATTTAGGTATGCACATTGGCATATTATTCAAATACGCTTCCAGGTGAGTCTGTTTCATGTTTTGATTGTTAACTGTAATACTGATGACTACATCCTACATCATACATAGTCTACATCCAAAACGTAGCTGGACAAGTACACGAAAATCCTAATGTGAACTACAATTCATCACAGAAATTTGTACTCCTATTTAGGCCGTGATGGTGTTTATAATTTTATAAATAATGGTTTCTTTGTACTTGACGGTCTATGACTTTGAATTCTAAATACAACACATATGTTTGTGCTCATTTAGTTCTATCGATCTCACATTGCAGTTTTTTGAGAATTCCTAGTCAGTTCAATAATTGGAGGAATTTTGATTATCATAACGACTACTTATTGAATGCTGTCATTCGGAGATGTTTAGTGTTGCCTGTTTGTAAGAGAAACGCATATCACAAATTTGAGCTGACAAAATAACGTGCAGTACGATCGATATTCCCCAATAGTATCTCGCTTAAAATTACTCACGTAATATTTGACCGTGCGAAGGCAAACGAGTATGGACGAGTGATCTGTTTGCACTCACTCAACGTACCGAGGTAATGGATGTGATCCGACGTCATGAATATCCTTGATGTTGTATCTAGTACTAGCGCGAGATCTCACTTCTCAAAAGTACTATTTTGAAATGAAAAACATGTGGTATTCATGTCATTTTGTCTCCGTCCAATACTACATAGCAGTTACGAATCATCCAATCGGTTAAGTAGTTAACACGCATGGGAAATTAAACTTTCTATTTCTGGTTATCATGAATCATCGATTGGTAGCTACGTACATGTGGATATGGTGTTGACTGTCGAAAAAACGAGCCCGGAAAAGCCCTTACTTTTCAGATTATAACAATTCTGTTATGACCTATTCCACACGCTCTGCTACTCCGTTTGAATCTGATAATGTTGGTAGTGGTCTTACACCACACCTGCTGCTGGATGTCTCTGCCTCTAGTTTATAAATCAGTTCCACTTCAAGATTATAGAGTATAGATAATTTTAAGAGTGAATTAAAAATTAACCTTAAGCAAATAAACGACATGCGTTCAAAAGTTGGGTTACTTGTTACATCTTTATCAAAGCATAATGATCTGAAACAAGAATTAACGAAACTATCACCCCTTAAACTGCTATTGTCAAACGATATCGTTCCTGCGGAACTTGATGACATTATAAAAACAGAATCTGTTATCGATTTTATAGCTAATGAATTTGCCAAGCGAACAGTCTTTCGTAGAAACGTGATTGTCCATAATATACCTGACAAAATCCGCATTAAAACTGTAAAGAGTTCGATATTATTAACATTTTACCTTCAAGTTAGTCCATTCCAATGCATATAACTTAATAAAAATTATGAGAAATACTCGTGCTCGGTCTTGTTCAGATTCGATTCATATATATTAGATGAACAGTCATAAGAATACGAGCGGCTTATCTGCGCGCTTACGAAGTTTAGAAACCCCCGTATAGACTCAGATAAGACCATCAATCAAAGGCTTACACAAAAACGTACTTTTTTCGAAAATAACGATGTTAAGATCATAACAAATCACAATGAATTAACTGCTGGATCCACTGATGCAGCTACCCTATCTCATGTTCTCCAGTACTCTGATTTACCAACGAAGAGTGCTGATTTGCCTATTATGCCTGTAGTGACAACTGATAATCAGTGTACATCTAATGACGACACTAATCTGATAATTTCTAGTTTACCATTAGAGGCGCATAAGCAAATACTTGATTCTGATGCGACAGCTCTTAAAATTTCTGTCAAGATTCAAAAATCCATGCCACGTAAGAAAAATTTGTGTACAGAACCTTCCAGTTATAGACCCAATAACAAAAATATTACGATGGCCCTACCAAATAGAAATAAGACTTTACTTCCCGACACCATGCTTTACCCGTAGGGGAGGATATAGGGGCAGACTTGATTCAAATGTCTCACAAGACGGCCACTGCAATCATTATGCAAGTAGGCCTAATATTGCACAGACCACAGTGAACCAACGTGCCCCACGGTTACCCTCAAACGTTTCAAATAATAAACTTGTAGGACGTAACTTTTCTCAACACATTCCCATTGGGCAAGATGAATCACTAGCAGGTGCTTGTCTTAACTGTCTGTCTAGCCAAGTTCAACAAATTAATCCACTTTATCAAAATAACGATTTTTTTGGCCTTCAGAAACCCCTGGTCCAACTAGCACTACAATTTGTTCAAGCGATCTAATATTTAGTAGAGATGATATCTCACTATCTGTAAAAGTATACGATGAATTTGAACGCAGTGACCATAAGATAGTGGTTTGTGCTCTTCCTGTCCATCTCTCTTATAACCGACTCATTGAAAAACCCTGTCAATGTAGAGACTATAGGCATGCTGACTGGGACCTCCTGCATTCACTGAATAAACTTTCTGACTGGGATAACATATTTTTCATGTAATAGTCTCATGGATGCAATCGATCAATTCTATCTGATCGTTAATTCTTGTTTAGATTCCTGTGTACCTCTTAAAACGAACAAGCTTAGTAAACCTTATGGGGTTCAAAATCCTTTGCTAGCTTGGTTTGATTCGTTTTTCAGCAATCGACATCAAATTGTTAAAATTAATTCTTCATTGTCTAACACTGTCCCTGTTAGAAGTGGTGTAATACAAGGTAGTGTCTTCGGCCGTTTTCTCATTTTAGTGTTTATCAATAATATTTGTGAAAGCTTTTGTGTGGGTAAGCCCCTTCTATATGCAGATGATCTTAAGGTAGTATATTCATTTTCTCCACATGAGCTAAAAATATGCAAAATTGCATCAGCATGGAGCTTTGTCTTTTACAGAACAGATATTGAAACAGACCTCTATGTCTGAACGTCTACTAGGCTACACAACTCGAAACCTTCCTGACAATGAGTCACGTACTTTAATGTACAAAGTTTGTGTTCGACCTCTTCTAGAATATTGCAAGTTTATTCTTAGCAGTACGCGATTAAAGGACAGAGACGTGTTACACTACGTATTCTTGGACCTGCTTTGGTTTGGGCACCTGGGCAGTATCACAGCCCTCACACATATCCAATGAGATCTGTGTTGCGCATATGTATTCGGTGCCTCCTTGTACCGATATCTATGTTTTAAGATGATAATTACTTCATTTATAAATCAACAGGCTGTCCATTTAAAAAATATTAAATGTTCCCGGCTGATGCATTTGATCGCTGTAATACATGTACTACTGAATTAATTACTGAACTTGTACGCTTAAAACTTTCTTATATCACATGTTTGTTCTGTACATCTAATGTTACTATTTATATCAAATTGGTGATGTCTGTAAACTGGCGTGAATTCTGTAATTATTATTTTCAAAATATATAAATTATATGTTGTATTCAACTTAAGTGACTTTTCCCGATATTTCCTTCTGCTGAAAATTGGTTTGTTCTCTCTCACTGTAGGCTGATGCTGATAGAATCCGGTCAACGGACATTGGTTATCTTGCGTAGACAACTGTTTATAAGTACTTTTACGTTTTTTATTATGGTGATGTTCGTTCTCCAAGTTTTAGCTTCATGCAGTTGGGCTGCCTTGACCTTCGTAATGAAGTCTAAGACGTTGATATTGGTTGACAGTTGTTTTGTGTTCTGTATGTTCAAATCTTCCAATTGATTCCGAGCTGTCTGTTGTATTCCATATTTTCTCTCAGGTGTGCAGCTATTCATAACCTTGTGAAGCACCAGATGTGAGTGGATGTACGAGAGAAGGCCGCATTGTCTGACATTGGTCCCCTATTACAACGCAACTGTCGGCTGTTTTCCATGCACGGCAGTGTAGTCCATGGTATAAATTCCGGGTGATGTTGACGATTATCTCATGTACACCATAGTGTCGAAGAAGTTTCAATAATGTTCTCCCAACCACATTGTCAAACACCTTATAGTCGACGTTTTGACGTTTACTGACGAGATCCATTCAATTGACTATCCGACGATGGTTTGTTGTGTTGGTTTGTACAGGACCTATCCTTTCGGAGTAGAGCCTGTTGATCTCGAAGTTTGGTGTATACTGTGTCTTTCATCTGGTTCAGAAACACTGTGTTGAAAACGTTTCCCGTTACATATAGTGCATCCATAGCTCTGACATTTGCCCATATATCCTTTCCATAGTCTTCTTCTGAAGTTTCCTTTCATTTCACGAAGCAGTGTGTGTTTTGACCTTTATCTTCTCCGTTTCCCTTCAATATTGCAAGTTAACAGTATCTGACCAACAAACACTGAGTATCTTGCGTAGACAACTGTTTATAATAAGTTTTACGTTTTTTGTTGATTGTTGTGGTAGTTCACCAAATTTTAACTTCATATGGTGTGAATGTCTTGACGCTAAAAATGAAGACTGTGACCTTGATATTGGTTGACAGCTGTTTTGAGTTCTGTATAAATTTCATCTGTAAGAATGCCGTCTTTGCTTTTTTAATCCATACCTTTACATCCAGATCAGATCTTCCTTGTTCACCAATGGTGCTGTCTAGGTATGTGTAAGTTTAGACCTATTGTAGAGTTTCTTCATCAAGTGTGGTCGGATTGGTGTTCTTCGAGTTGAATTTGAGAGTGTTCCATTTTCCTTTGTGTATGTTGGAGCTTTCTGATGCAGAGGCTGCTACTACACTGGTTGTCTTCATCTGCATTTCTTCGTGTGTGTGGAATGTAAGAGCCAGATTGACTATAGAACGATGGTCGCCTTTCGGTCTGTGCACAACCGATTCTTTCGGCATACAGCCTGTTGATCTGGAAGTTTGGCGTCTACTGTGACTTACATTCGGTTCAGAAAAACTGTGTTGAAAACGTATCTTGGTACGTATTTTAGTATGATTCCTCCATAGTGCTTGCATTAGCTTAGATCGCCTTTATTTGGTTTCTTTCCGGTCTATCAAAACATGCCCATCTCTCAAACCTTCTTGAATAGAAAGTGGAGTATGTTTGCAGTTGCTTCTGTGCCTGATTTCTGTGCTTCAGCCGATGTATTGACTAGTACTGCTGTTTATCCACACTTGTTTCGTCAGATGGCCATCCTGATTTCTTCGATCATCAATGTGGTGGCATGTACTATAGGTTATGTGTGTGCTGCTGCCTATAGGTGCCTTTCGTGCTTTTTTGAGCAGCATCACAGAGACAGTTTGTGTGTACGCAGCACTTTCTTTCTCGCTACCAAAGTACAGCAGCACCTCTCCTGAATCTGTTCTTTTCTGTCCAGCATGGTTTCAATAGGTTTCACTGATTCCGATCACTGCTATTTTGTATCTGCTCATTTTCGTAGCAATCCGATTGATCTTTCTGGTCTCTCACGTCCTTGCAACACTCCATTTACTTATATAAATTGTTATTGAGTATGTTAGCAGGGCCGTTGGCCACGTGATTTACGAAAATTGTAGGCTTTCATCGTGAGACGTCATCACTTTTCCGAATGAAGTTTCTTCAAAATCCATGTCACAGTTTAATTGGTCGAAACTATTTATTCTGGTAAGCGATATTTAACAAGTTTGTTTTATACACGATCGGGTTGCTGAAACTATACTCATTAATTAATCTACAACACAGGCTTGGCTCCGATAGTAACTCATGTAGAGCTACAAGTGGATCGAGGTTTGTGCTCGAACTGTGAGAATGCCGAAATAACATTACTGATGAATTATGTTCCGTTGTTTACCTAACAGTCATCTGATTTCACCTTGTTGAAAGTTGCTTAATATCGGCCACTAATAATAACGTGTAATGTCTTATTTTTATATATGGTCTGAGAATAGATTTCATGATGGTGTTTCAACTTTCTGTTCCGACTAATTTGGAGTAAGATCTCGTCGTCGACTGGTATAAGTTGTAGAACTTACGAAAACTACCGAAATTGAAAGGCTTGTTTCTCATACAACTTATAGGGTTGATGCAATTGTATAAAAAACTGACCAGAAATGTGACACTTATAATGATTCTATAATACTCAATACAAAATTCGAAAGCACAACTTGAGAAAATGATTTCGTAAATGACTTCATTGTGATAATCAATGTTAACTTTGGAAGAATTTACAGGTTTGAACAAGAATTTTGTGCTCTAGACGAATACACGTACCGCGGGTTGAATTGATCGGCTGTCGGAGTTCATGTTTCGTTGAGGACATTTGTGAATTGGTGAACGTTTGAGATATCTTGGTACATACTGTTTTAAAGTAGACTCAATAACATTATCTGACATCAAAATTTTTAATCATTTTCGGTGACACATTTCACTTTCTGCTTGAGTCCAGTTCACAGTACATGAACATGTGGTTATGGTGCTCTGTCTTTATAAACACTGATGAGAAACACAATTCTTCTGGTTATTTATATGAGCTCGCTTTTTATGTCTGATTGTGTTGTAGATAGTGTCATGGTCGTTTGCTTTTTGTTTATTATATTCATATCATGATGAATCATCCTCTGTGATGATGATAAACTGGTTTGATTGGACCTCGAAGCGACACGGTTTTATCAGTTTTTTGCGTTGCAATACACATCTCATAAAGTTTTACATTCGCTTGCTCAGCATTTCAGTAAGATTTATATAGCGATGTTTTCTAACATACTTCTTTTTGTCTCCAATTACTCACGCTGTTATCGTTTTCAGACTCACTGTCAGTTGATCAAAAATTTCGTGGAGGAATATGCGTTCACTATCAAATCAGGTTTCATGTTTCATCAAAACTCATCTCAGTCATCGTTTCCTTAGAGTTTGGAAATCGTCCTGTGCGTTGAGGCTCCCTCATATAGGAACACAGATAAGCTCAAACTCGTAAATAAATTGAGATGCGCAATATTCATTAGAAAAAATGTCATTTCAGGGTTTGCAGTTTACGATTCAAACATTTGATATCAAATCAGTTTGTTTTCAAAAGCTTGTGAATTCAGTAGTCACACCGAAATATCCAGACTTGAAATGGAGAATTTTTGCATATTGAAAAGCTGAGGCAAAGCTAAAAATGGATGTCGCTCTACTGATTTTAGATTATTGAATGAAGTAGGTTGTTTGAAGTGACCACTCACGTATGAACATGGAACAGATTTTATTTTAAGTGAACATAAATATACTTGATCACCACTGAGAAGCTTTGAGATGGTTCAACCGTCATTACCCATGATTTAGCGGATATGTGTATATTTTAGTGCTTCATCGCGTTGACCATGTGAAATCATGTTGATTTTTCACTTTCCGGTCATTAATAATAATGAAAACAGAGTTGACACGTGGAGAAAATTGAAGGAAATTTACCGGAGTGTAATTCCGTTAAGAGTTAAGGAAATGTTTGATTTATAAGTGGAGCTAGTCAATGTATATCAAGTTTAAAATCATGATGTTCAACAAAATGTCCCAAACTTTCAAAACGATGTACACAAAATGAACATCTACTTCGATTTACGACATGCTTCATCTCAAACAGATGACGTGGGACAGCAGTAAGTCTCGAGTCAAAATATATTTAATGCTGACCACAAAAACTAAAATTATTTGTGCAAACCTCAACAACTGTAAGTTTACTGACTGCGCTCTTCATCCCTTGTGGACATATGTTTGAGGAGTAACATAAACCAAATTTTAGTTGATTGGGTTTCAATAGACCTCAAGGAGTGACAATCGTTGTCAAAACCGATAAATTTTGTCTTTGAAAAATCTGTGTACAAGTATGATTTAAATCAGTCTCACAACACACTTTAGACCAATGAAGTTGATTAGAAGCATCTACAGTAACAACCTTGGAATATGTGTGCTCCAAAAAACTGGAATTCAATGTGTAACGCTGAATTTCTATACTTCGACAGCATTTTACACTAGCTAATAACAACTCTCTAATGAAAGCGTCATAATTTTTCTGGAGGCTAATAAAGTTAACTTCACGTAGATCATTTTTAAGACTAAACTCTCAATGAAACTATTGACCGCATAATGCTCATGTCAGCGACCAAAAAGTGGTAGGAATCACAATCAGTCTAGATAATACCGAGTTCACCATAGTTTGTCATTCAGCATTTACTGGACAAAAATTAATGAAGTAACGGAAGATGAAATCGATTAATTATGTACTCCGATAGATTAGACCGTTGTAAATTTCAAATGATACTTTTCAGTAGTCCGACGTCATGATGATGAACATTCACAACGGTGTCATTGTCGATTGATATAAACACGAAATCACGTAAACACAATTCTACTAACTCAAAATTAAAATCGTGTCAAACTCTCGTAAAACAAGTCAGTTTCTAATGAATGAACACAATGACGCTAGTATTAAAAAGAATGTCCGGAATTTTATTGAAAAGTGTACATCAGTTATTATGTAAGCAAGCACATAATGTTCATAGTTCTATGAAGACATCATCGAAACCATTGAAATGAATGAAATAGAAGAACAACTGATAGTGTTATATCGACTGATTTAATTTTTGTAACATACACTGGATATGTGAGAATAAATGCAGATCTAATAGTAATGAAGTTTGAAGATAACAAAGTTACTTTTTGGGAAAACAAAAAAGAAAGAAGGTCTTTATTCATGTTATTAACAAATGATCTATAGTCATACAGTTACAAAACTGGGAATCCGGCTGGCAACTTAACATTTAAATCTATAAAGTCAAAATTGTAAGCAAAAATGGTAATCATGTAATCAGCAACTATGAGCTGAAATAGTTCAGTACATTATGATAGACCAAAATTCATAAAAAAAATTGTTCCTTTTTAAGCAGGAGATGCTTAACAGATGATACTTTCAAACACTCAAATATCAGGTAGGATGGTTTTATTTCATGTTTCATTAACCGGATGACAGTAACGAAACAAGCACTTATGGTCATAAAAGTTTTTCTGTTTACATTTATGTGAGATTCATAGAATGGTTGTTTGTTTCGTTTCTTTTTCAGCTACTTTAAGAATATTCCTTAGGTTGAACATTTAAAAGGATGAATCCATCAATCAATCAAATAATCAATCAATGAATGCATCAAAATTATATATATATATATATATATGTGATATATGCTACTTATTATGTAGACATAAGTAGTATATGATGTTAGTTGTGAACAAAATATCTGGCAGCAGACAGACAAGAAGATTAAAAAGTAGTGCCTGTTGATTACATAACATAAAAAGCTTCATCCAAACAAAATCGATCCAACCAGAGAATGTATGTATATTCACTTTATTGATAATGTATTATTATTATGATGATGATATCACCAAGTGTCTGTTTACCACATTGGTTCTAAGGTTGAATTGGGTTTCTAGTGATTATTTTTTTCTACACAAATACTAAATTTTTTTTGTTTTTCTTTTTTTAATAAAAAATTATTATTATTATTAGATCAATTGATTAGATAAAACGCACATTGTGATTACTAATCAAATGGTTCAGTTTGTCTTTTTATTTTTTTAAAAAAAAAGAACAGGGTGGAGGGTAGTTTCTAACCAACGATAATAACACGGCGCATAAATTATGGTTCAATTTTCAATAATAAATTGTTTGTTGAATTTCTTTATTCATTTTTTTTCTGCCTTTCAAAGACAATTGTTAAATGGATAGATGAAGCAGATAGGCTTATACAGTTTGTAAACACATATAAATCACTTATAGATAGATCTGTGGGATCGTGGATGCACGCTGCTGAGAAGTCTCATGCTATGACGAAACGGCCGTTCAGTCCTTCCAGATTTTCAGTGGTGGTCTAATATCAATCAGTTGATGATTTCAATCAAAAAAAGTTGTCTTCAGTTATTTTATTACGTATTCGTCTAACGTTTGTTAAGTCGATGAGTTCTAATCACTATTTCAACGTTCTTCTACTTTCTCTTTAAAATTACATTTATCTAAAACAAGATTTTTTTATAACCTTATTTATTCCATTGGAATCTTAGCTACATCATGATACACATGTATTCATCTCTAGTTATCCTCATATGTATAAGTATGTCAAATTCTGTAATCACGGTGATTTTCAAATATTATAGATTGTAAGGAGCTGATGAGAACCCAAGCAAATAAAATGAATCCATATATTATTATGCATCAATCTTTGTTCTTCTTCGCTTTAACAACATTTATAGACAGTTCAGATTTAATAAGACTGAATATTCATAATGTAATATTTAACCGATTAAAGATTAAATAATCTATGGATGAACAAGAAACGGAAATTATCATTTAGGAAGCTTGTTATATGTGAATTTCATGAGTAAACTTCTATTTTCTTCTATGTATAATATATATCATGAGTGATAAACGTATAACAATATTATGATGGGAATAATGAGTTACATTGTAAATTAAATTGCATTTATGCTGTATAGTTTGAATCATAAATTCAGGAAGTAGAATACTATGCTCCTCGATAGTGAATAGATCTGTAGAATTATGGTCTACTAGGATATAAGCACTGCTCTAAAAATAGACCTAATGCTAAAATTGTAGATTTGTTATGATGTAACTGCCTAATCTATAAGATGTTACGTGGAAGTCACATCATCATCTACACCAACTCACTGCGTCGTAACAATTACCAATGCATGATATAGAACAATCTTAGGCTAGAGATTGAACAATATATCTAACACGTAACATTTAGCAGGGACCACGCCTGCATGGCTGAGCCATGCCATACGATCAACTCTAATTTATTCAAATTATTATCCCCGCCTTCTCGATTCTTCTGTATTACTCCGCGTTAAATGTTGAATGTCTATTTCCCATATTTTCTTGTGGTAGGGCCCAAAGCCACTACAGATCATAGAATTAAATGTAAAATATATTTAACAGTCTTATTTGTGAATCTTTTGGGGGGTGGGTATATTTCAATTCACAGAAACTTTCAGTGTTAGACTACTCACAATTATATGATACATATAAACACTACTTGTTCATTGTTGTGGTTGTCATTATTTCATTATAAGGCCTACGGTAGTATTAATTTCCAATGTTCATCCACCATATTACCTGAAGTTTTAGATTTCATATATAGATTTATTGATGAATATGTCTTTGACCATAGTGTTTGAAATGTATTTGGTGTATACATTCCATTTTCTAGATCCAGTCTTCTTAGAATGGACTAATTTGACCAAGTTGTCACTAATTTATCGAATAATAATATAATACCAATTTATAAATGATTGATTTAGGCTTTAATATCCATCAATTATTTATACATTACGGGTTTATATACTTTAATTTTCACCTTATCCAAAGTTTAAGAGTGATTGATTTAATCCTGTTTATTGAAATGATTTGGATGAAGTGAGGTTATCATCTCTCACCCAACGAAAGAATGTTAGATGCTCCACTCATAAGACACCAGTCTATCAAACATGCACATAAATGTATATCATATTGAAATACTCTACCAGATATGTACTGACCTTAAGCGATACAAATAGTTTTTGTTTAAACTGCATAAATATTCTGAAGGATTCTATTTCCACTCACATGACAGATTTCTAAGTATTTCCAGAAAATAGAGTCAAATCTTTTCTTTGTTTCTAAATGTGTATTGTTACAATACAGAAAAAGCGAAAACACTAATCAATCTATGCTATAAGATGTATATAGATAAATTAATCAACAAGCGTGCTGGTAGTACCATTCTAACCAGAGTGTATAAACCTTTAAGGATGATTCCGTAACATTGTGAATGATAAAGCTGATATATCATATTCATACAGACATTTTGTTTTCTGGTTAGCCATATTTGTTTCTATTAATTAACAATAATATTACACCTGGTATTTCCTTATAACAGTTGATCATTCAATATTAGTGAGATTACAAATGGGGTTTTTGTGTATATTTGCAATGAAATGTACTTGATTATAATCGAAAATGGAAGAGAAGGTGAACTTCTTGATATTCAACTGAATTTTCGTTTCATTTATGACATTATTTCTATTCATCAATTCCATGGCTGTATTCTAGTCTTCAGACAATATCTTCTAGGAAACATTTTCGATGACATTTCAAACAATTGACTGTTGACCCTTAATTTTGTTGATGAATGTTTTCAAAGATAATCAGATCAAATTGATTTAAATACGTAGAAAACTCGGAGTATTCGAGAATCATTCTTTTCCTCTCGTTCATTTATGCACCCAGCTCCAGGTAACATATGCTGTGCATGCAGCAGTGGAGACGAACAGGGGAATTAATATATAAAGGTACCAAAGTGATATGTTGTGTCCTATTTTTTTTGTTATTTCTGTAGTCACATTCTGAAAAAAAACAAAGCAGTAGCATTTATTAGAAAATATCAAATATTTACCGAGTATTGATAGATAACTTTGGTGGTTTCTTTGAGTTTTCCTTCAACCTGAACTTCAGTGGTCGCGTCGTCAACATCCCGGCTCTTCTGATTAACAAAACAGTATAATATATTAGTAAATATCAAATATTTACTGAGTATTGATCGATTACTTCGGTAGATTCTTCGAGGTTTTCCCCAATCTGAACTTCAGTTGTCCCGTCGTCAATATCCGAGCTCTTCTAAATAAACAAAACAGTAGCATTCATTGCATAACACGAAGCACTTTTCTGGTTAATTCATTATGGATTTTGTCAATAAGTGTGATAGAACATAATTCAACAAAAAGTAAAATAATGTGCATTTTTACATTCATTCAGAATATTTACCATAGGTTTTACAATCATTTAAACAAGTGCTTACCTTGAAACGGCAACCATTCACTTTAAAGAAATGATTATCCTGATCATTACTGTCTATGCATGTGTTCCACTTCTCACACCAAACACATGTTATATTCGATGTGGTTGCTTTTTGACATGCTTCGGATGATTTGTGTATTGGACAAATTGCTGTCAAAGTAATAAGACGATTTTGTAATTCGAATTTTTAAACAAAAGTGAAGAGAATTACAAAACATGCAACCAGAACTCAATGACATAATGATGATCTTAGTTTCTTTTCATGAAAGCAGTGCCAGGAATTCTGCTGTTCTCAGACTAAAAATTCATTATATTTATGGTAATTCATTTGAACATCAAATGAAGATAGATATAGGTTTTCTAATCATTAATGACATTTTACTTGAAAACATTTTAGTCGATCTACGATGACAAAAATAATTGAAGATTGTGGCCGCATTCTAGTCTGTGTACTGTTACTTAATGCAACAGACTAAATAAATTAACAAAATTTGTCCATGATAAAGATAATATTTTATTCGACGATTATTAATGGAGATTTGAAATGGAATGGAATGATTCTCTCAGTGTTCGAAATGTTATTTCAGTAGCCTAGCACTTGGTGAACTTAAATCTTTTTTACGTTACTGAATGTCCATATTAATGACAAAGATCTCACTTTCATACTGCGAAATACGTCATTAATTCTGAGACTGTATATGATGAATTGTAGCTTGGAGACATTACATTTCTTCGTCTTCCATTTATCGAATATGTATGACAAAGCAGATATTTCGGGAACTAGGCAATCGTTCTCATGGTAATCGCAATTACATAGAGTGTTCTTGTAATTTCCATGCCTCAGAGATATTCGAAATCACATGTACCAAAGGGTAGAACAGAAGCTGCCTGGTAAATACACAACTACATAATCATTTTCGAGATTAATATCATATAATCTGTCGTTTAGTGATTTTGTTTACAAGCTGACTTCACCTAAGTGAAGACTTCAATAATCGTTCAAATTATGTACATTATCATTTTTAAACTTTTAAAAATGAATCAACGTGTAGTAAAAAATGGAAAGCAAAACCTCATTTGAGATGGATGTTTTGATATCATTCAATAGCTGACTGCAGTTACACATGAGAGATTTCAACTTCATGAAATAAAAAGGATGGATTCAAGTGTGAAAATATTAAATGATGATAAAATAATGTTTAACATACATCCGGTAACTTCATATTCCACCAAAGTGCCACTTTTGATCTATTCTACAGGAACATCAATCTCATGTTCTATTTCATTTTCTGTGACAAATCAAACAGAAGAATATTCTAAAAATAAAGATTCCTTTTTAAGTATAACAAGTTTTCTACACTAATTATGTAGCGGTTAAAATAACAAACTTAAAAATGTCCCATGACGAATACAGTTGTGATCATCCGACATCCCCAAAACTTATGGTTAACATTATGTTTTCCGAATGTTACCTAACGAAGAGATCAGTGGAAAAACTGCAAAAATCACGTTCAACTCTACGGACATTTATTTCATATTTCAAATTACAATTAAACAACATGGGGACAGCAAATCAAAAACGTTTGATGATCAGCGTTCCTTCTTATTTCAAACGTCTCAGATGGATATTCCTGCTTCTCAATCTTGATGCTTACTCTGAGACTCGAGTCCAACACCATTCACTTCAATCGCCGTATGGTTATTTAATAAAATATTCAGTTTAACCACCCACTGGCTTGCACGATGCATGAAAAGTTATTTTAATCCCGCTCTTTTAACTGAATCTTTCCTTCGATATTTATGACGGCAATCGATTACACTGCTAAATATCATCCAGCTTTGCATACAATGTTTGTGACCAAAGACAACATCGAGCCATCACCACAGAAAGCTCATGAATCAAAAATAGACAGATCACTTGCAGCTCAAAACTGCGGTGAGAGAATTTAAATAAGCAATACATAAATGACAATTATCATCACTTCTTAAGGACACAGTAATACACTTCAACCGATCAATATGTATCACTTGACCAAACATTTGGTGCATTTTCTCACATGCTGTCATAAAACACTGTATTCCGCCTATTCGCTTTCATTCAATGCTCGTGTTGAAACTCAGATTCATCTTTCAAAAACACATAGGGTAGAGCACTGTGTGATTCAGGTTCCACTTATTCTTCTCTTTCCTATATAAAACACACTTCAATTTGCATTGAGTGGTGGTGTGAATGAGGATGGCAAGCGTGACTCTCGTACTGTGAGTAATTGCGTACAAACTTAAGTTCATATTTTTTCTGCCTAATCTCGTCGTTCACATATCCCTGCCTCTTTCAGGCAATCAGTCTCCGTAAGTCTGAGACGCATCTAATTATTCATCCACGTTCATTCATCTCAATTACTTTACTCGAGATAGCCGGTTATGTGATCATAACCACAATTTAATTTCGTATACTGATATTCTTATTTACTTCAGAATTGTGTTCCATCTGGTGTACAAAGATATTCTGGATCCCCACGGTTGTCGATTTCACCCACGTTTGATGACTTACCTGTCTATCATAAAATATGGTTGCACACTGTGTGATGTAAATCTATGTCAGTTCTAATGAAATGTGATTGTAGACAACTTCAAGGAAGCTGCGCTCCGAATATTCAACAGTGAACGTTCTGAAAAGCCGATCATTTGAAGATGAAATATAGTCTGACAGAATACGAATCTTTACATACAGTATTCTTACATACACTGGTTGGTACTATTTTCCATGAAGACAACTTTGTCAAAGTTGATAGCACCTCGATTGTGATTATTCACTGTTTTTAACAAGTGTTAGAATGATTTGTGTCATTGAAGGAATAATCACATGGTCAAATAGTCTGTTGGCACATCGCAAAATTTTGATCTCTTGCTAACGTGTTCGCTGTAGCTTAGTACATTCTACAGTACTCATAAACACGAAATTGTAGAATGATCACATGTACTTGAATCAAAGATATATTTCCATCCAATTTATCAACTTACGTCCTCATAATAGATAGATATCCTCCCATTCGCATATATCACATTAGTTATCTTGACTGTATAGTCTACAATTTGAAAACTAACGATACTTAGAGTTTGAAAGACAGGTGCATCACAGTATAAACGCACTCACAATGTGTTCAAATTTAGTGGACATTTACTGAGTTCTCTTAAATGTTTTTTTTAGTTGGAACTGCATTCAATACATTGAAGTGAACTACATGTGAATGAAACGAGCATTAATCCTTCAAAACTAGTGTCAAATGCATTGTTTATGAATCTGATTCTGAATCGATCAACTAACTCTGACCACAGTGTTTGTATGTCGTAGATGAGAAACTAATAGATTTAAATGTGTAACGTCAACGATCTCTCAATGAGAAAGGATAATATATGGCAGTGATTATGCGATGAAATGATGTGTAGATGTATATGTTGTGCAGAGGAATAGCATTGTGACAAACATATAAAACGAATAATTTGTTTTGAAACACAGAAATCTCATCAAGTTTCATCGAAAACTTTGAACGAAACTGAATCTCAGCATTTGTTTCCCAACAGCCGAAGTGCGGTTGTGACTTAATTTATCTACGGTGATCAATTATGTGCTCGTCATATCTGGTATTTTTCAGTTCATGTCAACTGCGCTTCAAGTCTCAATTGATGTAATCAAATGGTGAGTGAATTTCACATATGGTTCATTCCTCATTTCCCTGAAAATAAACAGTTTGTCACATTTTCATTTTCTGAGATAAATGAAAATGTCCAAACGGTGAGTGATTACAATGAGTGAAGATTTAGGTGTACAGATGTCAGATGTAATGACTTACGTGTACCATTATCTTCTCCTTTATGAGACCATTTTACAGCAAATAGTTCCTCTGAATTATTGAAAATAAAAATAGATAATCAAAAATATGTTTAATCAGTATCCATCTCTTTCAAGCAATATACGTTTTACCACGGACTGTCTTTGCATACAAGTTATCATCTTCATTTCGAGATTTTCATAAAATGGTGTGGCGAAATGCTCAATCCTCTCTTATAAAGAAGTTTCAAAGATTTTTGTCACTTCAACTACAGGATGAACGTTTCAATACAATCAACTCATAAAAAATATTTCACCTCTGTTAATGTTGTCTTAAGAGCTTCTGACTGAGTAATTGTCGTTTATTTCCTATCTGACAAAAGCCAAATAAAATCACTTTCTGAAAATCATTTACCGATCAATTTAATAGTGTGTATTTCAAAATGACTTCACTCAGAATATCGCTTCTTACTGCACAGTTGATCAGAATGATTCACTTACTCTAAAGAGAAGTGTCGTGTCAAGGATATATCATTTACACAAAATGAACATGAGAAAAGTAAACAAAACAAACTTCAACTGAATAATATAAGCACTCACTCTTAATCAAAATCTCAAATTCAGATGGCGATACTTTCTTTAAAAGATTTGAGATTCGTCCCATTCTGTCGTAGTTTTTATATACATCTATATCACCTGTATTTATTTAATGAAAACATGCAAATTGTTTGTTTATTTTACATGGACTGAGTAGATGATTTCTCAATAAACTAAAGAATTAAGCAAATTGCATGAATTGCGTTTGGTTTACTGTGAGTTGTCATATCGTTGACAATTTGAACAAGGAAAGGTATCTAAAGAAACTTTGAATGTCTCAAGGAGAATAAAGCTAGTTTACTGAAGAAATTCAATCAACTTTGCTTCATGGAATGAATAGCGATCAAGAAAACGCAATGACAATTTTAGTTCAAAGAAAATAAATGACTTACCATTAGACCAAATAACAAGTGAATTGGTATGATTGTTATAATATTTAAACTGTAATTGTGTTTTAACAGGCTAAAAAGATGTTAACAAATGGATTGGTAATTCCATAAAAGATGTCATCCACTCACGTAATCCAAAGGGAATTGATCTAGTGTGCCATTCACAACTGGTGTAGGCTGATTAAGACTAATTATTTGTGAGTAATAATAATCATGAGACTGTATATGTGTATTAGAATCTGATTGAATACTTACATATCGATATGAATTGTTTTTGAAAATCACTTGTGAATAGTCCTTCCGATCCGGTTGTTTACAGATCTCTTTGCAATCATGAAATTGGGAAAACACCTTCAAGACGATATAGATCTGTATCAACAGATCATATGAAAAGTTGCATCTAAAATGATTCAGATGGAAAACTGACGTTATTTCAGTTTGCATGACAAACTCATTCACTTCGCAAGTTGTGTCAAAACTCACCTCATCATCGAGTTCAAATAGTAAATGAAATTCTACTAAAACGTGCCTGGTTTTTATAGATTTTTAGAGTGTTTTTTGTTTCTTTCTGATTTGACGATTCAAAGTGACCATTGAAAAGATCAAATTTAATTAGATCATATGTTCATTACTAACCAATCATGGTGGCAGATTAATTGACCGTTATTTAATATTCTTCTGTCTAATGAGAATATGAGTTGACATTTATCCACCGTTGTTTGATATTCGTGACCTCCATTGATGTAAGTTCTCCTGGATGTGATTATCAATGATATTAAATTAATTATTCATTAACTTGTGGTTCAAAATATGTGCTCATAAGTTTATGAACAACCAGTTTGTTTCCATAGAACAATGAGAAGACGGAGTTGATCTGAAAATTGTGATGCATTTGTGCTTTACATTTCGAAAAACCTGGTCACACATATACTTGTCAGGGTATTTTATATAAAAATTAATAAAGGTCAATTACATGAAAGCTAAAGTACAAACAAGCAAACAAAAAAACAAGAAAGGGGAAAGAACGAATAAGAAATTGTCGCGTTATCCTAGGCCATAGAATGACTTAAGGATTACCAAGGTAAATTCAAGGTTACGCTTAATTGTTTTTGCACAAATAAGGGGGATGTAAATTTACGAGTAGCCAAGTTTTCTCATTATTCTATCGAAATTTATCAAAGGGACTAATAACTTTAAATCAGTTTATTGCCTGTAACATTCTCCTAATTGACTATCATTATGCTCTCTATGCCGTTAACCAGTATCTAATTATGAGAAGCAAACTAGTCTGCTCAGAATAAGTAAGATTTAGATTAGAACGTATTTGTTAGTTTCTCCTTATATCATCTTTGTGTATTTTGCATTTTGTTACAGATGAATATGTTGTAAGTACTCAGTTTAGCTGTACAATTTGATGGTACTTGTATGTGACTTATTTATCTTCACTGTTCTCAATTATTCGTCCACGTGTTTCTGAAACAAAGACTTTTCTGGTTTGCGAAGTGTGCTGAAAGCAGTTAGCAAGGTGTTTGGATAATCTTTTAACGTCAATGATAATATGATTGTATATAGACATCCAATGTCTTCCTAAAGCCTGGCAGATGTCATCTTATCGAATACTAACGATCCCCTTGATTCACATCTTTCTCCTTGTATATCTCTTGGTAGAACGAGACTTAAATACACTTGAATCCATGTATGCAAGGAAAAGTATAAAAGCTCCACTATGCCTTTGATGATTGTGCCAGTATGATAAGGATCGGTTGTTTGCTTAGTCACGCATGTGGATAGTCTGAAAGGTGTCAGATGGATATTATATTCCTCTGTCCTTATTATTATTTATTATTGATTTATAGTGAAAATTCCTATTTTGATATTTGACAAATAAAGAAAAAATGAATGTTCAGAAAATTACAAAGTTCAAAAAACAGCAAAAACCATTAAAAAAGGAAAAAAGCAAACGGAAAAACAGTTCTGTTTCATGACCTCTTGTACCGATGTTCAATTTAGCAAAAGTAGTGCACACATGAAATTGATTTTCAATACTCAACACACAGCCACGCTCATCATCCACATTCCGATCAATAAATTTTGTACACGAAACAGCTGAATGATGACGACTATAAGAAAGTAATGTTCGATCATTGTGATAGAATACAAGAATTTTCTGCGTTTACCTGTTGATAACGGAGTTCAAAATGAAAATTATATGAATTTTGCAGAAGACTTTGAACGTAGATTAGAACATGTCGAATTACTGATAGCATTTCCTTGCTTAATTTTCGTTGAAAACTGAAGAAACGGATAAGCAGTAGTTGTAGACTATGATAAAATATAGCGGCCTTCAAAATTGTCAAATACAATCAAACATATTAGGAAGTGGATTGGGTTAACGTGAACATTGCAGATTTGAATGCACTGAGTAAGGAGACTAAAATTACCCAACCACTGTCCGGAATAGACGGATGAATATTCATTGTAGACACAACTGATGATGACCTGAATATAAAGCAACAAACAATTCTGGGGAATTTCTCCAAACTTATGTCAATTGACATAGCTAATTAGTTTCATAATAAATAACACTGATTGTTCGTTGTTTCACTTGTTGGTATTTCGTCCTCTCTATTTTGGCCAGGAAAACACTCGCCTTTTACGTTCAAAACTTATTCCGAACCATAATGTGATTGACAACAAAAAAGTGTGATTAAACGAATGCAGAAGATAGGATTGTCCATCAGGAACTTATTATCCTTGATGATCTGTGCTTGTTCGATCGGAATACAACGTGTGATTTGTTCGTCCACTTGAAACTCATCACATTTAGGATTGTATCTTTACGATTCGATTGCGATTATGTGTTCAAATATTACACACAATCACCACATCTATTTCAGTTCTTCTATTCCACTTTGCGTATTATTTTAAAAATATTATTCTAAAAGTAAAATAAAAGTATACATTATGACTTTCAAATGTCTGTCGGTTGACCTCATTTGTTGTTTGTAGAAATGTAAATAATCATACGTTTTAGTTGTTAGTCACCATATTTTATCTGAATAATCAGGATATTTGATTTTTCTTTGTTGTACGGTGAACGTAATATTTACTTTGATTATAATAAGGAATGTCGATTACTAATGATTCACTCATATGACTGACAATCACTGACAAACTAACAGAAAAAAGTGAATAAAATTCTCTGTCATTTTAGTTTAGATTTGGCATCAGCTATGAATAAACTCTGTCAATATTTACTATTTAATTTCAACTAAGTTTAGTGATAGTTAACTTACTGAATTCTATAGTTTTCACGTTTGCAGTTTGTGTATCGAGGGAACTCCCGTCAATAATCTAGATACTTTTAATTTCCACTATTTGATAATTCTTTTGGCTATTGCATGTGAGACTGTGAACACTCATCATCATCATCATCATCACATCAAGTTCTGTGTATCGTTTTATTTTCATCAATGTGACTGAGAAACTCGTCGTTACCCGATATTCTGAATTGATACACTCAACTGTTTACCAGATGTGTGTTTGTGTTGAATGTTGATTGAAGTTGGAATACGTCGTTGATGGAAGACGAGCAGATTTGACAGCAGATGTAATGCTTTATAAAATGGCATCTGGTGTTGAAATTCGTGTTAAATTTGCAACAGAATTAAAATGAATCTCTCCATGAGGGAGTGTTAGAAGAGAAATTCCTAAATCGCGCAAGAACAAAGATTGGTACAGAATAATAGGAATTCATTTGATTTAAATATGTTCTCATCAGCTGCTTACAACTCAAATATTTGAAAATCAGACTTATTAAATTTAGTGAAATATTTGTACGTAAGAGGGTGATTAACTATCAATATATGTATCATGATGTGGCGAAAATTCCGATGGAATTAATTAGGTCATAAAATTTTGTTTCGAATGAAAACATTTTTGTAGAGAAGGTTCCAGAATATTGAAATAGTGAACAAAATTCATGGAATTAAACAAACACATTAGACGATTGTGGAATGAAGTAACTGAGAATAAAATAATGTTAATAAAGAAAGATATGAATTAAATTCAGTCATTTATGAATGATGTAATTTTAGAATTCAGAAAGAGTTGGAACAGTTAATGACGTAATATATAAATAGGAGTGGGGTTAATGTTACCAGCGCAAAGAAAGGTTTATTACTGTTTCTTTTTGTACACGTAGACAAAAGCTGTTGAAATTGAGATAAGTCCCATTACATGCGTCTTTCTTATAAACTGAGCATTCAACTGTACCATTATTTCTTCGTTTCATCGCGATATCGAGAAAAGGGAACTTGTTCTTTATTTCATGTTCCCTAGTAAAATGCATATTTAAATGAACTGCGTCGAAATATTTTGGCAGATTTGTTGAATGTTGTTGATTAATAAATACGATGAAGCTATAATCAACATATCTCGAATAATACATCATTTCATCAATCGCTGCTTTGAGTTAGTTTATCTCGAGGTTAGCGATCATAATGTATGCTGGGACAGCACCCAACGGACTTCAAATTGCTACACCATCGGTTTGTCAGTATATAATATTGTTGAATTGGAATTAAACATCTTTCGTATACATGAGTAATGGTTGTTTGAATTCTGTTTCTGGTGGAGTTGGGATGGCAGGATGCTGACAAATTATGTCTATGGTTTCAACCGTTTTCCCCACATGTATGGGTTACCGAAAATACATAAACATCGTAACTCTATTGGACTTATTCTGACAATAGTCAATTCACAATAACACAAAGTTGCACGGTGGTTGGTAGACGAATTAGAACCAGATTCTCAACGATTAGCCACATTTACACTGGAGGATTCAATTGTATTTGCTGACAGCATGAATCACATAAATATTGCTGGTAAGTCTATGGTTTCTTTTGATGTGACATCACTGTTTACAAAAATACCACTTCTTGAAATCGTAGACATTGACCGAGTCACATTTGAATTGACTTGAATTGACTTGAATATTCTGTCTTGTTCCTTGATTTCATGGTGTTTATTTATGATCAGTTAAATGTAGCCTCAATTCTAAAGAGATCAATTATTCTAATGTGATACAAACTCATATCACGCAACTTTGCAACATGACAATTAGCCATTTCGTTACTGAAACCACAACTGACCACATTGTAACTGCATTATTATTTCTCCCACCCTGTCAGGTCCATATTTACTCTAATCATGGATTCTAAATTCCACATAATAAATATGCGGATCCAAGTTAACATTCTATATGTGAGCAATATCACACATAAACAATTTTCTTGCATTTTGTTTGGCAATCCGAAATTCACATGCTCTAAACGATGAAAATCGTCCTTATTCTGTCCATGTTCCGGAATATTAGGTTGGA
Source organism: Schistosoma spindalis (assembly GCA_946903255.1). Lineage (NCBI taxonomy): Eukaryota > Metazoa > Platyhelminthes > Trematoda > Strigeidida > Schistosomatidae > Schistosoma > Schistosoma spindalis. Next base: position 46,909,678 of record OX336424.1, on the reverse strand, counting down.
CATATAATTGTAGAACCTGAAGAGGATATATCGTATAAAATGCTCTTCATTCATAAATCAGTCTTTTAACATGATGATGAGGATCTTTAAGCAATACAATGATTGAAGTTTAATCAAACAAGCATGAACGTATGACAAATCGTCCGAACAATGGTAAATGAAAAATTGTTCTCGAGTCATTTTGCTGAATGAAGTATGATCAAGTGCCTATTGATTATTTTAGGCCACATTGTTTTGCATATTATAATTCTGTTTGATGGGCAAACATTTTTATTCATTCGAGTCAGTCAGTCTCACATCAAACAGCGAATCATTCTAGTTGTGTAACACAGCTTAATGGAAACATTTTGAAGCAAATAGCTTATTGGTATGGTCACCTACCTAGTTATCAATTTGAGAGTTTTAATATGGCTTATATAATGTCCTGTGTGTCTAAAAACATCATGTTGCCTGACATAATTATCCTTTCCAAGAGACCGCACTTCCGAAAGCATTCAAGATTTATATCTCATCCAACCGTACTGTCATTCAAATATGTCTCGATAGACGGATTCATGTATAAACGCAATAGTTGTGAACATGACGAAGTCAACTATTAGTCTGTAGATAAATCGTCCTATAAATTAGCTCAAAATGGATCCCACAAGTTTAATTTGCAATGGCAAGTTCAATTTGGAATGATTCAATAATGGATAATGGATAGCCCAAATCTAGAACAATAATCCAATGTAGTTTGACTGATGGTATCAAAACAAATTCACCGCCTTTCCTTATTTCAGACGTATCAGATATTGTTTTTGATTGCCTGTGATTGTTTTTTATGAACAATAAGTCTTCTTTGTCGTTATGAATGACATATTGCTTAGACATCATAACGGAGACATTAAAAACGGGACGGCGGATCTCTTCAAACGAGTGTCATTAACCTGTTCAAATACACCACATAACTTTGTGCTCCATAGTAGTTTGAAGTGTTTCCAAATGTTTTTAAGGCTATTTTTGTATGACGAATGATGTGGTGTAAAAATGAATCATTTATCTTAAAGAGTTATACTCATTTTCTGAGCTTTGAATTCTTAGTTTCAATCGGTAGCACTATTTCTTCTTGTATTATTCATGTAGTCTCTGTTTGCATGGTAGGTGTGTGCAAGACCACTTTATCTTGAAATACACCGAGAAAGTTATTTTCTCAAGTCGTTGATCTTCGCTTATTGACATAGATGTTTCATGTTTTCTGTTTTATATTAAACATTCTGATCTAGATTATTAAAATATTATGCACATATCTGTACCAACAACAAAATTGACTGCTAGTTCCAGTGTTTCATATTCTACTGAACTTCATAAATACCAGTAATCATTTTATTGATGACCAATCAGATTACATTCTGGGGTGTGGATGGAATTGTCAGGTTAAAATGTCTGATGAACAGGTAGATAAGCTGCGATTAAATTAAGAAGAGATAACTTAGAGTATGGTTTCAAATGAAAGGTTAACCAACAACTCAATTTTACGTGTGTACAGTCAGCAAAATTTATCAAAGTAATTCCAAACAATCCACAATATCAATAGCAAACCTCTAGTCTCCTATATATGGCCTTCAAATCCACACAGCAACACAACTTATACTGATGTATACATTTGCTTAATTTGAATTGAGTTCTGTAACTTTTTATATTTCTCTAAGCGATAATAATTCAGCTAATCAATTAGTCAAATCTAAACCATAAAGAAACTAGCTTGAATCCAGTTCGATCTAACATGTCGCGTTTTCTATTAAAAAATGAAAGATCAGTCAAACAAGATACAAATCACACATCACGCAATGATAAAGAAATCCGAAAAGAAGGCTGAGAATATGAAAAACGGGTATAATAGTGAACGAGTAGATGAAACTTAGAAAATTTATAATGAGTCAAATTTGTCTGCATCAATGAACCGCAACATGGAGAAAAGAAAAACCAAGATCCTCAAATACAACACCGACATCACTAACACAATCACACTTAGCGGTTAAACTTTGCAAGATGTGTAATCCTATGCGTTAATGGGAAGCATAATCAATGAACAAGGAGGATCGGATGCAGACGTCAAGGCGAGTATCGGCAAAGCAAGGGTCACGTTGCTACAATTGAAGAACATATGGAACTGAAAACAACTGTTAACCAATATCAAAGTCACTATCTATAATACGAACGTCGAGACAGTCCTACTGTACAAAGCTGACACTTGGAAAACTACTACACCCATAACCAAATTGTACAAGTATTTATAAATAGTTTTCTTCCCAAGACACTCCACAGAAATTGACCAGATACCATCAGCGACAGCCTACTGCGAAGTGAAACAAACCAGCTTCTATCTGAAAGGAGAAATAAGGAAAAGGCGATGGGAATGGATAGGACATACATTACAGAAAGCATCAAAATACATTACGAGACAATCGCTAACTTGGAATCCTGGAGTAAAGCGAAAAAGAGGAACGCTGAAGAACGTATTACGTCGGGAAACAGAAACAGAAATGAAACGAATGAATGAAAACTGGAAAGGATCATCCATGACAGGGATGGATGGAGAATGCTGATGTGCGTCCTATGCTCCTACAATTGGAGAAACAGACGTCTGTAAGAAAGTAATTTGATCTAATCATCTATTATTAACAATTATAATGAAACACATTCACAAACTATAATCGAATTCTTCATAAGTTATCACATATTCAAACAATCATGCGTGCCGAATCGTAGATCCATGATATTTAAGAGTCTTATACTGAGATGAAACGGCTGTAGCGACCAACTTTTGTCAACAGAACGCGATTGGTTCGATGAAAACAATTATTATTATAACCAATTTTACCAGTGATTGTTTTACTGTGCTCGTTTGTTTAACGATGCTAATGGCAGCCATTACACTCACTCTCCCGTTGACTTTGAACTTGTACGAATTCGGTCACGCTTAGTAACCACGCTTGTTCTCCTTTGGCACGATCTCGGCATTCTTTCGATACCACGAGATCGCCAACAAATACATTCACAAACTATAATCGAATTCTTCATAAGTTATCACAATTTCAAACAATCATGCTTGCAGGATCGTAGATTCATGATACTTATGAGTCTTATACTGACATGAAACGGGCATCAAGTGCTACCAGGATTTTCATGGTGGTCTGACATTAATTGGCATATGAATCCAACTTCTAAATTAGTGCAATCCGCCAGACGTTGCTACTGTCGACATCAGTAGCACACACCGCAATATGATTTCTTAAGTGATTTTGTTTGAATCTCACGGGTGAGATCGTGGATCCGCATTGCTGAGAAATCCTAGACTGGATCGAAATGACCTTTCAGTGAATGCAAGTTTTCTATAGGTCGTGAAGAAATAAAATCAAGTTATTGGTCTTTCGATTTTCTTAGATTTTTCGACATTTACTTTAAATTAGGCTAATTCATTTGAATAGAACAAGAGTCAGAATCATAGCAGAATAACATGAATATCAGAATAGGGACTTGTGGAGATTGTGATAATTTTAATGGTTGAATTCATGAGCTAATGTAAGCTAAATTCATCATTGAAAACCTAGAGGCAGTAAACAGGTAATTTGTTCTGGTATAGGATTCCTTTTTAGTGCACATTCGCGATCTTTTATTGTTTTTTCAAACTGTGATTGTGCGTCTTGCAAGAACTGCCTCGATATTGCCTTTGGTCACCTACTTTAAAAGCGAGTAGTAATGATCAAAAAGCATCCAAAATAAAACACGTATTATGGCAGTTAATTCCAAGGTGTTTGGTGCCACTGACGTTTTTGTCACTTGCTCAAATCAGAACAGTTGAATAAACCCAGATAAATGTGTGGTTGGGATTGAACGAGCCATCGAAAACGACCTTATGATTGCAGAAAAGTTATAGCTGAAACTCACCCTATGTTTTTGTATTAGTGTCATCCTTGTTGTTTGGCAATGGAACTCGAGAATTGGAAATTAGGCAGGGAGTGGTCGGAAGAAAAGATGTTGCAGGATAGTGTATAGTTTAAAAACAGAATGTGTTAAGTGAAGGAACACTAAGAATCAGATCCAGATAACTATTCACTCCTTGCTTACGTTGCTAGTCAATGTATATTTACGTTATTTACAGGTCATATTTGCTAGAGCTTAATGTGTAAACAAGTTTATTTCGCTGTAGCATGTAAATGCTATTAAAGCTTGCTAATGAAATATCAAAGCTAATAATTAAAATAGATGACCAGTTTTTATTGCCGATTGAGCTAGTAAGCTATGGGTACTAATCAATACAACGTTACGATAATACATCTGAACACGAATCAAAACTATTAGAATAATGGATTTACATGAGTAAAAATCGATCGAAATTTGAAGTGGAAATACAGATTAAGAATAATAAGTTGCGTTTTTTAAGTCGGGCTCACCAATGTAGAATTATGGTCTACTATGATATTAGCACTGCTCATATAATAGACCTAATCTTAAAATTGTAGATTTGTTATGATGTAACTGCCTAATCTATGAGATCTTACATGAAGTCACATCATCATCTACACCAACTCACTGCATCGTAACAATTACCAATTCATGATAGAGAACAATCTTAGGCTGGAGATGGAACAATATATTTAATATGAATAAAAGACATAACGTAACATTTTGCAGGGACCACGCCTGCATGACCAAGCCATGCCATACGATCCACTCCAATTTATTCAGTTACTTATTCCCGCCTTCTTCATTATTGAGTATTTCTCAGCGTTAAATGTTGAATGTCTATTTTCCACATTGCCTCGTGTTAGGACCCAAAGCCACTACAGATTCATTACAATAGTACTAAATAGGTGATAATGAATATTGAATACTTAAGCGAAGTAATTGATCAATTAATGGATTTCTGGTTCCACATTGGAAATGTTACTATGGAAACTTAATATTTTTGTGATGAGATAGAACATTTTAAGATCGAATAAATGATTCTTTACAAAGAAAAACTTTTTAAAATGAAATTTTACTTGTATCCAGTTAATTTTCAGTGTTCATGTTCAACTATTAACAGTGAAACCTGGCTTAAAATGGAATGTAATAGAAGATATATATACGTACATAAATCAGTGAACTGAATAACTGATTTGTGATCTATGCAAAGTAACAACAACATCAACAACAACAACAACAAATGATTGATATAATTACCTTTCGCTTGACTTATATTCTGTGTTCTGTATTTCGCACAAAGTCCTCTGAATGTCACATTATTTTCTACATGTTGATCGTGTAAATTATCATAATTTTTCCAAGAAGGATTTCATTTGCAAACTATTGATAAGAGTTTTGTAAGTTTTGTATTTCATTCAATTTGTTCAAATGCATGGTGTGGATAACATTGACAATAAAAATGTATCTAACGAATTCAATCAGATTGAATAATAATTACTGTGTAATAAAGGAAGATGAATTTGTTTTTTTAGTGAAATTCGATATAATAGATATCGGTTTAGATGATGCTTTCCGAAGATTTACATTTAAACTTGACAGTTGAAGAAGTTAAACTATTTTGTCCTGATATAGGAACCTTTAATAGTACACATATACAACCACACCAAAGGTAGAACTCAGAATCTTAGATCATATGGCTAGTTGGCTCACGCGAAGGGTATTGAGCTGTCAACTAGTAGTTCGCATGATCAAAGTGTTTAATAACTTTCTGATTCTTCCTAGTTTTTCACAATTCTTCATTTGGAAATTCAACATTTAGTTTCAATTCTTAAGTACTATAGTTCGATAATTTCAATCAAAGGATTGACTAGTGTTTTTATTTTTATGATAATTTCTAAAACCCAGAGTAATTTTATAGACAGCGGGAAGAACTTGGAAGCATTGGACGGTCGTTTCATTTTTGTATATGACTTGTCATCAGTCCGCAGTAATAACGTTGTATGACGGCTCAAGGCTCTAAGATCGGACCTCGCGACCAGAATCGCGGATGAGCACTACTGATGAGTCATATACTCAGACAAAAACATCCATTCAGTAAGCTGTCATCATTTTAAAAGTAATTCAGTGTAGATTTTCACTTTAATTCAATGAATGGGGTGCACAAATATGTTTGAGTTTGGTTTTCCCTATCAAAACAAGTGTAGTTGAAGCTATTCTATTAACAAGTACAACAATGTTGTGAAAAATAAAACTGAATTATGTTATTGAGTTGACATGGTCACATAAGAAATCTGAAAATAGATCTGGTAATTTGTAAAGTACCAATCCACTTATTGATAATATTTAAACATTTCAGCAAAGTATATAAACGTGTTTAAATAATAATAAACAAACTACTATGGAATTGCATCATTTTATTCATAACGATCTGTTGAAGGAAAGATGTTGATATGATAAACACAAATTGAAAACGATGTGATTCTTTAAATAAATTAATGTGACACTTTATTTAGGTATTCTTTTAATTTACTAGTTAAAGATGACGTGTTATGATCTTAGATCTGGATCTCGAATCAGCTGTAAATAATATCGCAAAGGTTGTATTTCATATTGATTAATGTAATGTTGTATTTGTTTGTTCTTTTTTGTTTTTCATTACCCAAATATATTCTCGTATATATGGTCATTCGAGAGGTGATCATCACTCATAACTCATATTATAGTATGCTTTTAATTTACTCGTTAAACATGATTAAATTCCAAAACTTTCGTCACAGAAATGAAATTAGTTCACTGACAATGAATTATTAATAATACCATTGACTACAATTGAAAATGTTTAATTATTCACTTGAAATTCATATTTGCTTAGAATGGTTGTTTATTTGTTTGTTTGGTTTTTTCAGCTACTTCAAGAACATTCCTTACGTTGAACATTCAAAAGGACGCATCCATCCATCAATGAATCAATCAATCAACCCATCAATCAGTCAGGTGAATCAATCCAATTATGATTCATAAATGAACATAATCAGAATATATATGTAATACTCAATATTTTCTGAATGGATATTGGTACTTGGAATTTATAAAAATACTTTACATATTGAAATTCATTTGTATTTATTGTGACATATTTCGTAATGACCCCCGTACATTGTCGTAATTTTCTTCTCAAAACTAACAAATAACAAAATTTACTAATTGAGATCATGAGCCAATTGAAGCTACGTCACTATGAAAAAACCTCAACCTATCGTTTGGTCAATTTAAATCTCATGAGGTGGGATCATCGATACACACTGCTGAGGAGTCCCGTAGTAGAACGATACGTCCGTCCAGTGCTTCCAGGTTTTCCATCGTAGGTCTAATTTCAATCGCCTCAAGATGTCAACTATTAAAAATACTATAAAATCCACAACACCGCTTCTAATGCCAAATAACGGAATCTCTATCATTCATCAAAAAGGAAATGAAAATACCACTCATATAATAATACTAGTTTTAGTTCATATGCTTTATGACACAATAAGAAAGAACAGTATATAAGTACTTGTACCTGTACATCTGAACAAATCTTTTTCCATGAGAATAATTATCCTTATCATGTATATCTGTTTAGAATTGGTCTCTTTTGTTTGTTATAACATTTCAATAACACATAGAACTAGATATTATTAGGGATAAAAAACATGATCAAACAATTGAATTTGTTGAATAGATCATAAGATCAAAGTAACAAGTCATATCGGAAACTTGTAGTTTCTTTTTTTCCGTTCTCAAGATCCATTTCAAATTTCGTTTACTTGGTTCATTGTGAATATGAGTTTGAAAGTTGAAAATATCGTTTGTTTGTCACAGATTCACCGCAACTGATCATCTATCAAAAATAGTTTAGTTCGTAAACTATTTGAATAATACAGTTCATAGCAACATAAATATCATTTCATGTAATATGATCTATATTCATATATTATCACAATCATAGCCATGTCGTTTCTTTCTAAGATAATCACAAGTATGACAATCCATTCAATTATCTCTCTTCTAAAATATTATACCCATATATATATATATATATATATATATATATATATATATATATATATATATATATATATATATGGTGATCGACTGGATCATGAAGACGACAACATCTGAATGGAAGCACGGGATACATTGGACAACTAGGATAAAACTGGGTGTTCTGGAATTCGCAGATGATCTGGCTCTTCCATCGCACACACATCAACAAATGCAGGTAAAGACGGCCAGTGTAGCAGCAGCCCCAGCAGCAATAGGTCTCAATATACACAAAGGGAGAAGCAAGATTCTCCGATACAACACAGCATGTACCAACCCAATCACAATTGACGGAGAAGCTTTGGAAGATGTAAAAACCTTCACATATTTGGGCAGGAAGAAATCAGGAAGAAACACTGGAAGTGCATAGGACACACATTGAGGAAAGCACCAAACTGCGTCACAAGACATGCTCTCACATGAAACCTGTAGGCGGAAAGAAAAGAATAAGACCAAAGAACACAGTACGCCGAGAAATGGAGATAGACATGAAAAAAATGAAGAAGAATTGGATGTAACTAGAAACGAAGGCCCAAGACGGAGTGGGTTGGAGAATGCTGGTTGGCTGCCTATGCTTCATTGGGAGTAACAGGCGTAAGTAAGTAAGAAATTAATAATTATCACAATAATTCATAATAATTACCATTCATTTGATATTTTTTTATTTGATTCTTCTCATTGATGTTTAAAACTGCAATTCATCAGTGCCTTATTGGCATATGCACATTCTGGGCAAGTCGCCTCGATATTGCTTAAATTTACAAGCAATACGAGCAAAGATGAAAAGTTGCTATCATTGGAATTCAGGACAGAGCACGTTTCATCTTATTTGGAACTCGTCAGCTGGATGCACGTGCATTTCAGGGTTGATGTTCAAGTAAAATTAAACTTCATTCCATTGCACAAGCAAGTGGCCATTAAGGCTCAGTAGCTGAGTGGATAACGCGATGGGGTATGAAGCGAACGGTAATGGGTTTGAGTCGCAGATTTAACATCAACTTTGAGCTGCTGTTACATCCAAATGATGAGTCTCGAATAGGACGAAACGAGCGTCCAACAGCATTCCATGTTTGCTAATAATTACCATTATTAACAGAATATATATTTCGTGATAGTTACAATATATGTCAAAACAATCAACACATAATTAATACACACGCAACATAATCATGTAAATCAATAATCTATTTATGAACATCGAAAGACCACATTAAAAATTTGCTAATAGGTTTTTTTATATGATATGGGTAACCATTCATTGTTTTTATTTAAATATTGTGTATCGTCAAATTTATTTTTTCTTTTTTTGTTTTGTTTCTTGAGCCGATACTTTCAGATCTCTGGGTAAAATATTTGAACTTAAAAAAAAGAACAACAATGAAAAAAATCTTTTTAACAACAAGCTCCATCGATTGTGACATCCGTCTACATTTGAATAGTTTCACAATAAATATGGGCACCGAGTCAATATAAGACATCAAAGAGAAAGAATGTTGTATTTGCAAAAATTCCAGCAAATAAATTTCAAGTAATAGATTAAACGTTTTAACTGGCAACCTGATCCAAGCTTTTTCAAAGAAAACATAATCAAACAACAACATTATCGAATATAAATAAAGCTACATGACTTTTTGCTTCACACTGTTTACTGAATAAGACATCCAATCAACGTGAACAGGGTTTACATAAATGTGTAAGAGACCAGATCGCCAGGCGAAACGTTGAATCTATTACTTCAAATTCATTCGCTCAGATTTTTACAAATACATTTTCCGGCGAGACTCTAATCTAAGGACGGGCTAATCAATAGCGTTTGAACAATTTCAAGGTCACGGAGCTACGTTCGACACCTAATGCTCACATACGATCGGTTTACAGCGGATTTTAGAGAAGAGGTGATTATTTAGAGGCTACAAGAGATGAGACTACTAAGACGTTCTTGTACCTGCGACTGTGGTTATCAAATGACTGCAGTCAAGTGTACAGACCACCGTGGTGAGATTGTATTTCGTTGTGCTTCGTGTTGGGGGAAAATTCTGCTCAAACGCGGAGTTTCTTGGCTCGATCGCGAGTGAAGCTGAGCAGAACATGATAATAGTTGCAAATTAGATAATGAAGACACCAGTAACACTGGCTGCAGCGTCTGCAGTTGTTACTGGAAATTCAGTGGTCCAGTGGTCTGAGTATTGCCGACACATATGTGCGACTGAAATGACGCGTCTACACCAATCATTTGGAGGAGTAGGATGTATTGTTGAGATAGATGAAACAGTAGTGAGAAAGCGAAAATGCAGCAGGGGACGTAGTATCAAGGAAGAATGGATAAGTAGCATTCCCATAAATATACTTAACAGGTACTTGAGATTTATGATCGATCAACCAAAAAAGAGCATTTTCAGAGGGTCAGAAACTGCCAAACAAACACAACGATACCAATTATACAAGAATACATGCAGACGGGCTATACAGTATATACGGAAGATTGAAGAACTTATGGATGCCTATATAAACTTGAATCTGTCCATCATGTCGTAGTGCACTAGCGCCATTTCGTCGACAATGCACCCGGCGTTCATACTAATAATATTAGAGCACTGCGGTCCAGAATGAAGGAATGTCTAAGACCATACTATGGCTCTAGATGACGACTAGTATGGAGCCATATGGACGAGTCCCTATATTGTGTGCATTATGATTTCAAAACATCTGAATCTTTGTCAAACGTTAACAAGTTTTGAAATCATGTAAAACAAGAATATTCATTAGTTTCTTATAATATAATTTTACTTTATACTGTCTTCTGATTGGCTAATAATTGTCAAGGCCATTTTAGATTCGTTAAAGATTCATCCTTAAATTAAAATCTCGTCGATTTTTCTTATTATTGATTTCCTTTTCTTTACTTATTTGTGATATTGTAATTTATAATAATTATTATAGAATGATAAAACGGAATGTTGGTTAAGTGCTGGCGCGCGAAACCAGTAGGTCCTAGGTTCGAATCTCGCAGGAGGTGAGGCCGTGGATGCGCACTGCTGAGGAGTCCCATAATAGGGCGAAACGGTCGTCCAGTGCTTCCAGGTTTTCAACGGTGGTCTAGCTTCAACTAACTCATGATCTTAACCATTGAAATGAGAAAAGAACAAAAAGACAAGTGTTTACCTATTTTTATTTATTTAAATAAATAAATGAATATTAAGAAATTTTGTTGTTTACATGAAAAAATCATTTGAATATTCTATATTTATTAATATGATAAGAAATAAAAGACTATTTATCCTATATGAAAATTATATTTTTGAAATAATCTCAGCTATTGAAATTTACATAGAACCATTCCAATGTTACGTCCCACTCATTTATCTGGACTTCTTCTTCAAAGTAGAATAATCAAAATCAAAATCATCAAATTAATCTATATACAGCGTTGTAAAAATCAGAACTATAGTGTGGTAAAATAGGGTAAAATGAGTCAGTGAAAAATTCAGCTATATGGAAACAATTCCTTGTAACAATATCAAGTGTATGTGTGTGAGTGTGAGTGTGTAAGTATGTACGTATGTATGTGAGAGAATATTTTTGTTGATATTTCGTGTTAATCTGTTATCTATGAAGGAATAAGAGAATAAATAAACAAAAGTGCAAGTACATGGTTGATCAACTTGGTAATGAATCATCGATGTACATGTCAAATTTTAAGAATCAAACAGGTACATAAATTGTATTGCTGATCTATCAAAAAGTATAATGACTACTATTAGTTGAAAAGTATCCATTTTTATTATGTATTTCACTGACATTTGGTAATTATTGACAGTGTTCATGTATTGTAATTTAACTAAATAATTTTTAAGCACATATGTCAGATGGAATATAATGTAACAGACAAGGTTTGAAGAGATTCATCAGTTTAGTTCATTAGTCGATTAAAGCTAGACTATCATGGTAAACCTGTAAGTACTGAATGTCTGTTTCGTCCTAATATGGGTCGCCTCAGCAGTGCGTGTTCACAATTGAAACTCAGAACCTAAAGTCTCGCACTCCATCGAGTATTTTCAAGTTTTCCATAGTTGTGTTACTTACATTAATTCGTAAATTCAAATAATAATATCCACAGAAACCCCTATTTCATTTAATGATCGTTAATAAACCAAGTAAAGTGTGCTTATTAAAACAAAAGTTATATGAAATAACTATTTTATTCAAATATAAACTAAACCGAACATCAACATTAATGAATATTTAAAGTGATATTTATTTACTTTTCTGTTTACTTTATAAAAGATAAACAAATGATTTAGTAACACGCATAATCAACCATATTCTCAAGCACATATACACATACACACACACATTCACACACAAACGATTCTTTCTCGAACGTTATCACTGATAGATCCTATTTCCTTCTATGTGTGTGTGTGTGCATGTGTGTGTATGGATTTTCACATCATGTGCTTTTTACTCGTTTAATCTGTAATCAGACAAATAGTAAGTATTATATCTCTTTCTTTTTGTTGTTTCCTCTCTCGCTGTTTCCCTCTTGATTATCACACTAAAATTGAAATATATGATAGGTGACGAGAAATTCGTAAGCTTTTTCTTTCAAGTTTTTTCTCTCTATTTTTTCTCTATTTTTTTCTTTTTTATCTCAGCACCAATGAATACATATTCTCCGTAGACGCACAACTTCGAGACCAACAGGCAGGATTCCGTAAGGAAAGATCGTGCACAGACCAAATCGCAACTCTACGGATCATTGTGGAACAATCAATTGAATGGAATTCATCACTCTATATCAACTTGATCGACTACCTAAAAGCATTTGATAGCGTGGACAGAACAACCCTATGGAAGCTTCTTCGACACTACGGCGTGCCTCAGAAGATAGTCAATATCATACAGAATTCCTATGATGGATTAAACTGCAAAATCGTGCATGGAGGACAGTTGACAAAGTCGTTCGAAGTAAAGACCGGTGTCAGGCAAGGTTGTTTACTGTCACCCTTTCTCTTTCTCCTGGTGATCGACTGGATCATGAAGACATCAACATCTGAAGGGAAGCACGGGATACAGTGGATAGCTAGGATGCAGTTGGATGATCTAGACTTCGCAGATGATCTGGCTCTTCTATCGCATACACAACAACAAATGCAGGAGAAGACAACCAGTGTAGCTGCAGCCTCAGCAGCAATAGGTCTCAATATACACAAAGGGAAAAGCAAGATTCTTCGATACAACACAACATGTACCAATCCAATCACAATTGACGGAGAAGCTTTGGAAGATGTAAAAACCTTCACATATTTGGGCAGGAAGAAATCAGGAAGAAACACTGGAAGTGCATAGGACACACATTGAGGAAAGCAAGAGCAGCATATTTACAACTGAAGAATATCTGGAACTCAAAACAATTAGCAACCAACACCAAAGTCAGAATTTTCAATACAAATGTGAAGACAGTTCTATGTATGGGGCGGAAACCTGGAAAACTACGCTCATGCTCCATTGGGAGTAACAGGGGTAAGTAAGTAAGTAAGTAAGTAAGTAATGAATACATATTGATAAAAATAATTTTCATTTTATTTATTTGAATGATTTTACAGAAGAAACAATTTCAATTTCAATGTTTCTCTCTTTTTTTTAATTTTTCTTTATTTTATGTTGTTTCTCCATCACTAGAATTCTAAAGTAAAGATAAGATGATGGAAAATTTAAAAAAGAGTTTATACCAGAAAGATGATTTTGGTTCGATAACCATTCAAAACCAGAAATCAATGATCAGCTCACTAATGATTAGCTTTGTGAGGGAATTCTCGAGTTTCTAGTGAGATGTCGTGACCTGTAGATGTAATCTGTGTTGAGTTTAAATAGGGATCTACCTCAGAACAATGGAAGATTTATTGAAATTAGACACTATTACTGTTGTATACCGGCCATCTCATTTATCTGGAGGCTAAGGGTTCGTGAGTAAGACTGAGGAACTTCGGTTAAAATTCTGCGATGTAGATCTTGGATGCGCACTGCTGAGTCTTATAATAAGACGAAATGGCCGTCCGGCGCGCCCAGGTTTACAATGATGGTCTAACATCAATCGGTTCATGATCTCAACAAGAAAATTGACCATCATTCGACGATCAGTGAAAAGCAGTCGACATTGAATAGCTTATTTTGTATGGAAGTGTTGGTTTTCAGTTTTGTTTACGCTTATATTAAACAGTTGTTTGATTCTCACTGGTATTCTATATTATTCTATATTACATATAACTTAAGTATATTTAGAATCATTTGTTAAAATCTGAATACACTTTGTTGCATCATTATTCAGTGTACTTGAATAGTAAACTCAGAGTCTGATTGTAATATAGCATAAATCAAAAAATTATTTGAAAGTTGTTTCATCCTGAACGTGAAATCGAACTAAAGGCTTATAAGTTAAAATGATCGAGTTAGAAGTGCAAATGGATATTCACTGTTATCGATACAGAGTTATAGTCATTTTACATAGCAGTTGATATCCATACTCTCACTAGTGTGAGTAATAGTAGTAGTAGTACTAGAATACACCACAGTAGTACCGGTAAAAGTGTAAGTAGTTTACTCAATAACAACTATTGTGAACAGCAGTAGTAGTGTACTAAGCGAACACACGATTGAGGATAATCGAATGTATTTGAATAGAAAATTACAACACGTTATATTAGCATCTATGAGTTCATTTCAATTGATGATATATACTACTTATATACGTCGATATCAATAGGACACACCACAGTAGTATTAGCAGTAGTGTTATTAGTTTAGGTAAAACTAAAGTATCCCCAACGTTAGACAAACATGTTTCCTAGACATTACCAATAACAAACAAAAAAAGGTTGAGTTTTGTCAAATAAACTCTATTTGACCGGAGCTACTAGTGTGATAAATCATAGTTTTTTTTTAAGTAAAGATGGTTGATGATGAGCAGTGGAAAAGAGGATGAGCGTTTTATGACTCATCAGCGGATGTACGGCATTGCATCATTCGCCCTGCAACTGAGTCCTAATAGCCAACTTTTTTATATTCTCTTATTATTTACATATGGAAACTAATCCATCCAACAATGTCATACAACATAAGACCTCATTGTTGTACTGTATACATAACTGAAAATTTCAGTTAGACACTTTTATACTACTTTTGCACATTCAAATAATTATGCAATTCCATCATTGTATGAATAATTATTCATTTTCTCCAACCAGCTTCTTCACAAACACATACACTCACAGTCAATCATTCAATAAAATAAAGCCGAATAGAGTATTGTTTCCTTATGGAAATGAAAAGGAGGGTGGAAATAATTTTACTTTTACATTAACAACCTACTTATAGTAATGAATTATTTAGAATGGACATAATTTAACATTGGACTGTCAAAATCATTTGAATAATAAACGTGAAGATTGTTTCATACTTAGATAGTTTGAAAAATGAATTATTGCTTGACAATGTATGCCTATACACTTGCTTACTTAGTTAACAGCTTACTCCTGTGACACCGTTTATGGAGACGCTCAGTCCAACAACCAGCATGGATCACTCAAATCTGTTTTCAACAACCGTTTACAGTTGTTTCTAGTTTCTATTCATCTTTTTCAGATCTGGTTCCAATTATTGACGCAATGTGTTCTTTGATCCTTCTCTTTTCCGTTTTCGTTCAGTAATCCAATATACCACGTGCTTCGTAAAGCATTATTGTGCTATCCTCCATGTATGATTTATCCAATTACAACATTCTTTCGTAATTTTTTATTCGGATGGAAGCTGGTTTGTCCCCTCCCACAATGGATTATCGTTGGTAGTATCCACGAACAAATATTGAGTACCATGTATAAACAAATGTTTATAAATATTTGTACCTTCTTCATGATGGTTGTAGTAACTCTCCGGGTTTAAGCTCTGTACAGTAGAACTAACTGTCTTATTATTCGTACTGACGATTATGAATTTATTAATGGTTAACAGATAGTTGTTTTAAGTTTTACATGTTCTTCAATTGTAGGAATGTTGCTTTAGCTTTGCCAATTATCATTAAAGATTCGGCCTGTAACATGAATATTCCACTTGTTGCAGTGTTTCTCACCAAGTATGATTGAGTAAGTGTTCTTCATATTGTCTTTGAGCATCTTGCTGTTTCCCTTATTTATGTTGAGACGTACTGATTCACAAAGACAGGTTTGAATAGAGAATGCTAGTGAACGGCCTATGCTTCTCCATGAGTGGTAACAGGCGTAAGTAAGTAAATATGGTGAGACAATGTTGAGCTTCACTCTCAACTAAATGGGAATGATATTTTTAATCGACATTGAGAGAGTAATTGTAGTAAGTTGTAAAGCAAAGGCTAAATCTGAATTAGATCAAGAACTTGTACATCATGAGATCAGTTTTTATTCGATGAATCATTGATGCAATGAATTATGTAAATTCACAAAGGCATAGTGAATGTTTACCCATTAGCTCGAAGTGCTTTAATAACTCTGTTAAGTGACTGGAATTGATTGTAAAGTTTCAGATTTGACAGTGAAATCTTTTGAGAAGTACTTACACTCCAATATTGTTTAATTCAACAGTCAATCAACTCGTAGACTGATCTGGTTTATAGTTTTTCCTCATCTTATTCTTATCCAAATCAACATGCTACTTTGATGTGATCAATGGCTAGATCTAAGTAATATAAATCTCAACCACCTTAGTCATCGAAGTACCACAAACTGGCAGATCACCCAGTTTTTATTATTATTATCATTACCATTAGTTTTATTTAATATTATAGCTTTCGTACAACTAGGGATTCTCAGAGTAAAGTAATTCCAACAAGTACCCGTTCCTTAATTCCTGAAGATAAGCACTGAGTGATCGTCAGTTGGATATTGCTAGTTCAAGAATCGACAGTTGAATTTTGTACATACTTTTGGATGTATGTTATCAGCAACCACAATATTTCTGATCAGGCTCTTTCATAGCTTATACAGTGAAAGGTTGTCAACTTTTCAAAGACGTACCTGAGTAGATCATGACATTAATACACATAATGATCTGTTAAGACAAACAAGAAAAAACAGATAACTTGTTGAAATATCCAGATGGTAGGGAGGAACATGTAGCTCAGATATTCAAGCAAGACAACCTGATATCATAATATACCCAATCTCATTGAATGATGATCATTTCATACATGATCAATATGTCGATAACAATCAGTGTTGAAATTCATTCTACGAATATATATTTTTTCTTTGAAAGTATGTAATAAATTATGAATGTGTGGCTTGTTTCAACTTGGCAACAACGTTTTAATGTTACCATAGAATAAATATGATGGATTATGTTTCCGGAATTCTATATAGTTTCATAGTTTAAAAAGTGTTAACTAATTAGGTAAATGCAGGTTGAATGAAATTCTGTTATTTTTCAAGCTGAGACTAAATATCACATGGCTTATTACTGATCAAAATATAATTTTAGTGCTGTGCCAATTTAGGTACTGTTACAAACCAATTATGTTTGATCAATATCAGTAGTGTTCAGTTCTTATCGATCGTTTTTCTTGACTAGCTTTGCATGCCAATTGAGTCCGGAACGTCAATCACGGCTTCCTCGATATGAATCCTGTATTTCAAAAATACTGAGATTTTATATAGAAACAAAACTAACCAAATCGCACCGTAAAATAGAACATAACCACTGTACAACATGAAACCAAAGTGGTAGTGAATGTGAGGGACTGTGGTGAATAGACTAGAGATAACTCGAGAACGGCAAATCATACAATAATGGTAATGTATGGATCAAAATGAAGCTCATAATAGGCGGAATACGCAAACAAATAACACAGATACTCAATAGTTTTACGCTAATATTAGTCCATACATAGTTCACAGAATTTACCAATTATTCAGTCTTTACTAGGATATAACATTAACTATTTGGTTGTCTTCACTATGTATCTATTCATAATGATATCAATTTATCCTTCTTATTTCCTAAAGAATTTATTAAAAATAAACCGTGAATTGTTCTATAATACGACAAACATTGTAATCGGTATCATTTGACCGATACAGTCGTGTATCCTACTGATATTGAAAGATTTAGGTGTTATGTATCATCGATTGAAAGCGGAATGATTGCCTGCGGAAGGTTAGAAATATCGAAGTTAAGAGAACATAGAATGATTGATGTGGAAACGAAGGCACATTAAATTCTGAGACAAGTGATTGATATTTTGAAAAGGACGAATTTCTCAGAGAACTACGATAGCCATCATCTTGAAGGTACAAGCGTTTGTTAACAGCTGTTTACGCAAAATACTTCCAATATGTTGGTCAGGTACAACAGTCGTCTACAACCTACTATGAAGGAGAACAAACTAGGTTCCGGCGGGTGAAGAAATCAGGAAGAGGCTCTGCAAGTCGATAAGTCATGCATTGACGAAAGCACTCAACTGCTCCACAAGATAAGCCTTCGCTTGGAATCTTCAATTTCAAAACAGGAGAGATAGAACAAAGAATGCAAAGATAGACAGGGTAAGAAATAATAATATTTGATAGAACTAGAAAAGAAGGTGGAAATCAGTGTGGGTTGAAGAATGCTATTAGGCGGTCAATGCTCCATTATGTATTCAAAGGCATTCGATTGTTCCCAGTTGTGTTATCGTTATAAAGTACTATCTTTTCATTTTGAGCACAAGTTGTACTGAGGATGTCGTTTAGAACAACGATGATAGTTCAACTACTAAATCATCCAGCTCAAAGAACAAAACTCCATCGAAAAGAAATATTATTCATATTAAGGTTTCAGTTGATAATTTAGTTGAAAATGTGAATTACTGTTAATCATAAGCTTATTATTAATAAAACACAAAAAATATTGAAAATAAAGATGGATATTGACTAGCAGTAGACTTTAGGACACGCGTTTCCTTCTATTTCCCACTCGTCTCCTGGGTGTACCTGAATCCCAGAATTGATGGAAGAGTGTAGGTGACCCAACAGCATTCTCCATTCAACTCTGTTCTGCCCAATCATTTCCATTTGTTATTTATCATTTTCATGTGTGCTTCGAATTTCTGACGCAATTTGTTTACATTTTCGATTATGTTTGTAATAGTTCTCTACATTTCAGCTCCATAGATTAAGACTGTCTTTGCTCTGTCAATCCTCGCCTTTAAACCCTCGAGTTGTTTTAGCTTGATTTCGTTTCAAACATTTTGTATAATTACATAATTCACTGGTGTTATAGACCATTGTAATAATGAGGAAGATTTGTAATCTAGTAGTATACTAATACGATACGAACAGTCGTAATCTGCACAGCTCACTTACAGTGTTTGCATAGCCTTTATCTACTTGAAGTGGATGTTGAGCTGTTATATATTGATGAGAATTCGATGAGGTCGAGGACACTGTCAGAAGATTTTAGAAGAATATCTGGGTGATTTGCTTTCATGTCAGTCTATATTTAGTAGATAAATCAATATGAATGAATTGGAATATGACCAGTCAGTCATCTGATTAAAGATTGATTGAAGAAAACTTTTAGTGAGAATATCGAAACTGATGAATATCGGGTATAGAAGAGGATTATTCACATCCCAAGTCGTCAGAGCAGACTAGCTTAGCGTTCTGAATGACCAATTTTAGGCTACAGTAGGTTCTATCAAAGGTTTCTGAGACCATAAAGTGCACTAATGAGTTCAAAATTGATTGGTCACAAGGTGATGATCTATGTCATGCGTGTTAGGTCATTCATAGTTCAGATCGAATCCTATCGACTAACTTGCAATAACGCTACCAATATAGTGACTCGAAATTGCGTGCACCATGTTGAGATAACGTCTTTGACTGTGAAGCTGAATGACATGGGATGGAGTCCGTTAGGAATCATCAGTTCCCCCATGATTACAAGTATACCTTGCGGACGAGTGCCAAATAGTATGTAACTCGTATCCATGGGTTTTTATTGACTACGTCCAACCCCTATTTTACATCTGAGATACATTAATAATATTAGAGAACGGATTGTCAGCGAAGCAAATGAAGGACCGGCTGAATTGACATCACTCGATGTGGTTTTCAACATGATCATTACATATGTACACGGTGTAAGATTTTTCCATTTAAGCTAACAAAAATCACGAATATCTACATATAATCGAGTATAATGTCAATGAATAGAAGCAATTGATTGATTTAATTTCGATGCCTGTCAAGTTATATCCACAAGAAGTATTTGATTATAATTAGTTTATTACTAAATGATTTCATGTTTTCAGTATAACGTTGTGGAGATAATTATGTTTTTGATTAAAGTCATGAATGGATTGATGTTGGATTACCACCGAAAACATGGAGGCACTGGACGAACTTTTCGTCTTACTGTGGGACTCTTAAGCAGTGCGCATCCATAATCACGCTCACGGGATTCAAACTCAGACCCTTTAGTCTCACACATGAACGCTTAACCCCTAGATCACTGAGACGGTCGGCATGCGACGGTGATAATGTCTAATTCAGTCAATCTACAAAATTGCTCGACCGTTTTTCCTTGTACCGAACTCAGATACCTATCTCTGCCTGACACGGATAAGCTCCATTGGTCACAAGTGTTCATGTTATTTTATTCATATATGTGCTAAACAACAACTGATGTTAACTTTGAGGCATGTTAACTAGCACCGATTCCTATATATTCACCTATGAAAATCACAATATGACAGGAATGATTAAGTCTATATTTATATATCAATATGTGTGATGATGAAGATGAAGAGTTATCTTCATTGATCTCGAATAAAAAACAAGTCAGTACTACTAGTATTATTATTACTACTACTATTGTAGTCAATGAAAACACATTAAAGTGGACAATCAAATGTATAAAAATAAAGAACTATAGGACAACCTAGTAAAATCTGAGGATCATACAGCAAATGCTTCATTGACAAATCATCCACCAATCGTCTTAAATTTTAGTGTTTCCACGTTTCCATACTGATAACTCTTTTCTGGTTCTTTTCTCATCGATTTTCTAAACCTTGTGTCTTCTTGCATTTCACTTTTGAGTGATGAAGCAGACTACTTATACCTGTCAACATCAGAAGCACACATATCGCAGTACTGTTTCAACTCATTTCTATTCATATTATTAATTTCAAATCTCTGTGATGATATTATATCTTGCACTGATGTGCATTTATACCAGGCCTAATATTGTTTTGATTAACTATTTAGCTGACTGACACAATAAATAAGATGAAGATAGTTTCCATTATAAACGGGGGAGTTAAATGGAAACCAGCTATTTCGTCAAATGTCAGCAAAGTGTTTCAATGAAATCATATTGAAACCCAATTTATGGACCAGTTTATGTGAAAATAACAACAATATAAGAGGTAATATCAGTCATTCAGTCAGCTATAAAGTAGGATCAGGCACATACAGGCATCGATACGAGTTGTCATACGTCATCAGCACAGGAAAATGAACACCGGATTACTAGATGCAGTTAATTCAGTGATGGCAATAAACAAAAGGAATATTGCACATAAGGTAATGTCAGAATCTAGGAATTCACATTTCGGGATTCAATAAGTTTCGTAGAGGACACTATCTGTGTAATGAGAGATAAAACAACTGGGGACAATCAAATGCATTTGGATGCAAATTTATCAAATCCCTTTATAAAATCTAAAAACCATACAGTAAAATCCTGATTTGCAAGATCTCAACTAATCGCTTCAGACGTCATCGTCCTCGTTCTCTTTTCTTTGGTCTTCTTAACCTTCTACCACCATATATTTCATTTTCCATTATTGATATAAAATACTACTCATATCTATCGACATCAGTGGCACACATCACAGTATTACTAAAGTAGAGAAATTCTGTAGGATATGGTAGAGTTTTCAAACCTTTTTCAGAGTGAATAACTATAAATGTATCACGATATTGTTTATAGGATTTAAGCATCTTCAAAAATGTGCACAAAAATCATTTAACGAAAATCAGTAATCCTTCAGAGATCGTTCCAATTAATGAAGCCGTATTTGTTGAAAACAGTGAAAAAAATCGGACATTCGGAGGAATCAAGAAGGAATCAGGTTTGTGAAGAGAGAATCAAGTGCTCTGTAGTTAGTAAAAGTAGTTAATAAATTCATTGGTCAATGAAAGCTAGACCACAGTAAAATGTCTGGGAGCACTGAACGGCTTATTCGTCCTAGTATGGAACTCCTCAATAATACACATTCATACGCTGGATAAATTAATCGACCTAATCTTTATAAACCTAGTTTTAAATACTTTATTACTTACAATTTGTTAGCAGTTTTTTTAATGTAATCATGTAAACCCAAGCACCAGAATACATTTCAGTATGAAATGAGTTTGATACGAATCAGTTTATGAATAATCTAATGAAATTGACATCAACGTTCATCTGAGATTAAGTCATTTCAAGACTGTTTGTCATCCATAATCAAGTAAGACAGCTGAATCAGAACTGAAATTATTGATCTCATTAGTGATAAATATTTGTTCACAATTGAGTTCCCAGAATTAGGTTTTCCATGGTGGTCTACTTATATATGATTGATGAAGTCAACTACTGAACAATATTACAATATCAACGAAACCCCATTTCGGCAGCAGTTATCATGTGCTCACTGGTGACTGGCTTCATTAGGTATTTCCTTTGGTTCTAGTTCAATCGTGTCTGTTGTACGGACCGTAAGCTAATGAATAAAACAGTGAATTGTGCATCCTCATTGATTTGTCTCTTTTTAATAACAATGTGTGTCTGCCCTACGTTTAAAGTAATGAGTTATTTTTTAGACATGTATATTACCCAATCAAATCAAAATTGTTTGTTGCTGTGAAGTTTGCTAATCCATTGAGCTTGTTCTGCGTCGGTTTGAATTCCATCCTCGTCGCCACTGTAAATTTCGCTACTACATTAACGCAGATTACGGTTGACAACTACGACACTTGAAAGTTAGAACTTTACCGTTTCGAAACAGAAGACAGAAGAGCCGCAAAAGTGTTTACTAGGTATGAATTGAAATGTACAGAAAATCATGGGTATTGATATTGATATACATTGATATTCTAAAAAGCTGCATCACGATTTGATTGGCTGCAAATTCTTCGACTCGTTTAAGGCCTTCCGAGTGTTCGTTGTAGTTCTCGGAAGCCTACTCAATAGTTCTGCTTTTAACATGTCCGCTTTCCTGAATTTAATTTATTTTACAATTAAATCGATATTGCGTTATCCACATGCATTGATATCAGAGAACGTATGTTGAGGATTCTCACCTCGAGTTATTGTTCACCGACAAAATAAACAGAGAGAGCGTATAATTTTTGCAATGTAATTTTTCTATCAGTTGTAACAACTTATTCGCCGCATGATACTTGCTTTAACATCATGTGTTTTCTTATTGTTTCATGATTGTATGTTGTGTATTGCAGAGATTTCTTTGGTTCTGTGCGCAAACACCTATTCGTAGAGGACTCAATTAATTCGAATGAAACGATGAGGCCGAAATGTATTTCTATAATTTGAAGCAGCATTGAATGAATATATTATTATCACGTGACAAAATAATGAATCAGAACCCCGATATCAGTAATTTAAATTTAGTGGTTCAGTCTTTATTAGACTAAGATTCCGTAGATTCACATTGTGACCTCTCTTTTGGTTCGAAAAGTCACTAACACATTTGAAGAAATGTGCTTCAGTTTTTACAATATTGAAAATATCATGTTGAATGAAATCTATATCTGTTTATATAATCTCCTGATTAGAGTTTAAATCGTCAGACATTCGAGGAAATGAACTTCAGTTCTCACAATATCCTCTCTTTTATCGCTTTTCGTTGGATAATCAAATTAGGCATGAAAATGAACGATTTATTTTCATAACTGAACACAGATGATGGCGAACTATAATCCATTTATGTGTAATCATTTCCGATTGTCTGAATTCGACAGTATTTGTATTTGGATTACGATTCCACTGATGATAAAACATTATCCAGTTTAAACCTCATCTCGGAATCCATTCGCTACATATATGTACATTGATGTCAGTTATTTGCAATGATATCCTTTTGAAACATCCATGCATTTCGTCTTTGTAAAATGATACAACTTTTCTCTATACCTTGAAACAGTTTGATAGATGGAGGGTTGCATGACATTACAGGGTTGTGTAATGATAAAACTAATATTGATAGTAAATTGTTAGACATTTCAGAATCTGAAATGGAAAGAATGTAGAATTATGGTCTACTATGATATTAGCGCTGCTCCAATATAGACTGAATCCTGAAACTGTAGATTCGCCATGATGTAACTGCGTAGTCTATAAGATCTCACGAGGAAGTCAAATCATTCTCTACAGCGACTCATAGGATCGTAACATCCATCAATCCATGATGAAGAGCACATTTGGACTGGAGATAGAACAATTTATTAATACGACTAAAAGGTGTGCTACAACACCGAAGAATCACCACGCCTGCAAGGCCGAGCCAGGCCAATCCGTTGAATTCGAAATTATTTCGATTCTTTGTCGCCGCCTTCTTCGTCGTTCATTGTTTTCTCCGCGTTGAACGTTGAACTTATACTTCCTATATTGTCTAGTGTTCAGCTTTGATGATTGTGTGGTTAAGGCCCAATACCACTACAGGAACATTGGTAGCAGTATTAATGTGAGAAGTAGTAGTTATAGTTGCGATTTAAGTAATATTAATGACCGTTTCTATTGTGATAATTTGTAGATTTTGTGGTAGTAATAAGAACAGTTTCAGCTCTTGTGTAGATAAATTGAATTTATTTAGTACTGACAAGCTTGTAGGAATATTAGTAGTAGTAGTAGTAGAAGTAGTAGTAGTAGTAGTATAAGTACTACTGATTGTAGTAGTATGGCTAACAGTGACAGAATAGGTGGTGGTATTAATTGTAGTACTAGCGTTATGGGTGACCGCAGTACTATTGATGGTAGTAATAATACTGGCAATATTAGTAGCAATACCATTATCTGTCGTCGTTGTATTGATAGTTTTTGGAACACTGTTAACGTTAGTTTAAATTGTGGTAGTTGTCCTGGTAGAAGTTACGGTCCTTAAAGTGACGTACTTTCATGTATCGGTTCCCGTGATTCCAAAATAACTGGCAGTTGTTTCTGTAGTTATCTTATCAGTATTCCAGTGTTAAAAAACGTATGTTTCACAGTAGCAAAAGTAATAGTCTATAGGAAGACAACGTTGACAAGGTCCTAATGCGTCGTCTGATATTACTAAGCATCTACACCACACAAACACAACATTCATAATCCATTTACTTTCAATATTCAACGTAATCAATGAATATTGTCTTACTGTCAACTTAAAGGATACCTGAAATTTCATCTAACAATAAGTTAACTTCTATGATGTGTGGGTGGCGAAATAAATCTGTGGTGCAATAAACTTGTACAATTCAATGAATTGAATATTTTCTGGACACAAATAGAGATGAAAATTATTATTAAGAAGTCCGAAAATGTGTTCACAGCTTCCCAATGGCAACTTGTAGCCTAGTAACGCAAATTATATTGAACTGACTATATCAAGTACACAAAGGTTATTTAAGCTTCTTGACCTGGTTACGTATTTGGTTATGAACCCTGACTAATTTTACAAAATCGAACATGCGATAATTTCTTTTCGCACTCATCACATTTCCATCAGGTATTTTTGATGTGATAACAAAGAATGAATTCTGTTTAGCGAAAACGAACTGATTAACTCGCCTGCTTCACTGCGTATCACTTCGTTTGGTTTCCTTCAGGTAATTTCTTTGGTTGCGTATCTGGAGCAATTAGCGTATGAAAGAAGCGCGTTCAAAAAATACCCTCGTATTTGGCTCATTTTATTTCGTTTTTGCCGAAATTGAGTTCAGTTGATAAAAATACACGTGGATTGTTTGCACGTATATTCCCACGTCAATCAGCTTAAGATCTAACTGGAGTCAGTAATACAGCCACTAATACAAATGTGACTATGCCTACTATTTGATGATCAATTAGCGTTCAAACGCGAATTGCGATTTCACACCTCGATCGTGTTCGTAGTTTTCATCGTGTGTTGTTCTGTGAGACTCACCGAACAGACCAATTATCTGCATACAGGTGAAAGATAATGTATCACTCAGTAGAAATTTCTGTTGGACGGAATTTATTTTGAAAAGTTTCATCTATTTTTCACTTTGTAGGTAGTATCATCCGTCTGTCTTTTGCATTCAGAGTACGTTAATCCGTCAGATGTGGTGTTGGTTTTTTTCTGTTGCAAGATATCACACAAATGATCAAAACTCTGAATGATTTAATTGTTTGTGGTGAGATGCATTCATATTGTGACATCATTGTTGAGATAATCGACTAAAATCCGCTGTCTGAAACTTTATAAAACAATTCATTACCATTGAAAAGTAGTAATCATGAAGGTAAGTTAAAAGTCATTAAAGAAATCTTTACTCAAATGGACGTGGTTGCTACATATATTAAACTTTGTTCAACCGATTGAATCTATGTGAAGTAATGCCATTTATTTATTTATTCACTCATTAAAGGCAGCTTACATCGAGTGACCAAACAACAAATATACAAAGTTCCAATCGTCATAATATGAGACGCGAGTTTAATATTATTTTGTTAAGCAGAGCTTAATTGAGCCCACTTTTCTGTCATGTACAGTATGCACTAATTTTATTGACGAATATGTAAAGAAATACAAGTTATAACTTTGATACAATTGAACGAACGACTGGTCTGAAATGTTACAATTATAGTGATCGAATAATAGTCAGTATAATTACAAAAGTACAGCTTGAGAAAATGATATCGTCAAAAAAGAACGTTTACCTCGCTGGATTCTCTTCATTTCTTTTCAATTACTTCGATGTGATTATCAATGTTAGCTAAACACCAATGCACGGAAATGATGACAGGCAGGCATCCAACGGTGTTAATAATAGACTTTTAATAATCCACGGAATCAAGCCACCATCCATTGCTTTCAGGTTTTCGATGGTGATTCAGCTCACAACTACTCATCTTATCAACTATTAAATCACTATAAAACACTGACAGTCATTTTGAAGAAATATTTCATAAAAACCAAAAAAGTGTTGTTTGTTTGAATCTTCTTATTGATCAAGATTTAGTAGCCAAGTGGACGGATTCGGTTTGAGTTCTGAAGTGATAGAAGAACACTGGAATATATGTATATCTAGTTGATGAGTCTCAAATAAAACGAAACGTGTGCCGTGGATTCCATTACTAGAGGCGGATTTCTACCTCAGATAATGGATGAATGTGTTTACAGTCATTCATGAATTTATTGAATTTAGACTGTAGCAACGTCGGATGCCGTCCGGCTCAGTGATCTGTATGTTCTCAGTTTGAATCGCGTGTGCGGAATCATGGACACGCGCTGGGACGAAACGACCTTCTAGTACTTCCATGGTTGGTCTTGTTTACATCGACTCGTGGATTCAACTACGAAAACTATTTTACTGTCAGCCGCATCTTTTCGTGAAATAAAGCATCAAGCTTTTGGATTGTAGTCATAGTCTCATCAGTATAGGTCTATAGATAAAGTAAGGTTGACTTTTTGACGATTTCTCAATTTTCAAAAATCAGGTTTTCCTAAACCCTAAATCACTTAAATCAATTGTTTTTTTCTCTTTTAACTTTAGTTTGCATGCTAGAAATATGGATTCTATTCCAATTCTCAATCCCACCTCACCCTATTCTCTCTTTTTGATTTATACCATGTTCATCTATACGTATATGATAATATTGTTGTCCAAGTATTGACTTATTTACAACTTCTCAACCTTTAAAATCAGGTCCTCTTAAACATTAAACCACGTGCATACAATCACTGACAGTAAAGTCTTACTCATCACCTTCTCGAAGCATTACTGTTGTTTGCGAACTTGAGAAGTCGAGAGGCGAACTCGAGAATGGAAAACGTTAGATATTCCTCAACTAATGCTCACACATAGCCATGTGTATACAGCCATTGCCAGAGCAATACTACTGACTGTTCTCTCAGAGCGTTACCGTTATTTACAAAGTTGAGAGGATGTTAAGCGAATGTCCGGTGCTTTAACCAGGTTGCTGGTTCAAAGGATCTACTCAGCGGAGTTGGAAATCCCTGATTTCAAACCGATGATGCATATGGGCTCCAGTATCCTAAAGGAACAAATAACGTATGAACTAATTGTTGATCACCGACTACCATCCAAGTGCATCGCATAACCTTGCTCTACTGCCTGTTGGATTGGTCCTTTGGGTTAAAGACTGGAGTGTTACTCCACAAGGAAACCACTTACTTCAGTCTAGGTACACGTATAATATCCTAGCTCACACACAAATCGATCATTTTATGTGGTAAACATGTTGAGTTATTTATTCACTCACTCGCACAATCACCTACCCATTCGCTCACTCACACACACACGCATTCACTCACTCACTTCATCAACAGTTCTATATGTGATATTCTTTTACTTAATTATGTGATAAGAAAATTTGAAAAAAATATCTAGATTGAGAAAATTTCTATAATGGTTAGTTTCTTTTTTTCTTTTCTGCTTTTCTTCTTTAAATTGGCTAATTTGAAATAAGTCGAATTGTTTAATTAATTGATTTTAATTCTTTTATTTGAATTATTGATATCGATGGATATCTCAATAGGAATTGTGGATAGTAACTATTTGAATCTATTTGTGATCTAATACGACACAGATATTACTTATTGTATCATCGCTAGGTATTTAAACTATGCATATTCATGTTTCTCTAATCATAAGCTTCATTAAGACTTATAGATTATTATTATACGATTAACCATTCTTGAGTGATGCTCAGTCTATGAATTATTATGTCCCACATTCATAGCCACTTTTAATTAGATCGTGTAAAATTGTTGTTTATCTTTTATGTGGTTTGATGTGGTCTGTTTAGTTTGTTCATAAACCGAGTACTAGGTTCGAGTGCTGTAGAGTGGATATCAACTCTGAGATATAGATATATCCAGCTCACCAGTTCCAAATAGGACAAAACTTATGTCTTGGATTCCACTGCTGGCCACTATCCATCTTTGCCTATAAAGTAGGTGACGTGAGGCGATATCGAGGCAGTTGACACAAGATTCGCAATAACAGTTCTAAATAACAATGAAAAGAGATCGTGACTGTGCACTAATGAAGGGCCCCATACTAGAACGAATCAGCCGTTCAGTGTTTCCAGTTTTTCGGCGGTGCTCTAGCTCACGAATTCAACTAATAAAACTAATACGATCTACACAAGCTTCTGTTCTGATATTTATATTATTCTCTTGCAAATATGAGTCTCATTCTAATGAATTAGTCTTATATCAAGTAAATAATACATAATCTATGAATATCCACAGACAAATAACTTGAAGCTACTTTTTCACGACATACAGAAAATTTGGATTCACTGGACGGTCATTTCGTACGTGTATAGAACTCCTCAGCAATGTTGATATACGATCTCACTTAAGAGATTCAAACGAAAAACCTTAACAAATAATATTGCGTGTGTTCCACTAATGTCGACAGATATAAGTAGTATGTGACATCAGTCAAAAATAACATTGTCTGGTGTAGTGTATTAATTAAGTAGTTGCATTCTTAAGCCAACGTATATCGGACTACCTTGAAAATC
The DNA here is from genome assembly GCA_946903255.1 of Schistosoma spindalis. Classification (NCBI taxonomy): domain Eukaryota; kingdom Metazoa; phylum Platyhelminthes; class Trematoda; order Strigeidida; family Schistosomatidae; genus Schistosoma; species Schistosoma spindalis. Next base: position 46,879,864 of record OX336424.1, on the reverse strand, counting down.
CTGGAGGCACTTGAAGGCCGTTTCATATTATTTTAAGACACTCAAGTATTATAAATCTGCGATTCCGCAAGCGGTATTTTTTGTAATTCTGAAGATTTATGAAGAATTCGATTACAGTTTGTGAACGTATTATAATATATTCGTTACTAATAAAAGATTAGATCAAATTACTTACTGACGCCTGTTACTCCTCGTGGAAGAGCACAGGCCGCTCACCATCATTCTCCATCCAACTCTGTCTTCGACGATCCTTTCCAGCTCTTTTCAGTTGTGGTTCATCCGTTTTATGTCTGCTTTTGTATCCCGACGTTTTGGGTTCTTTGACCTTTCTCTTTTTCGCCTCCTTCCAGGAATCCAATTTAGCGCTTGTATCGTGATGCAGTTTGATGATTTGCGTAATGTGTGTCCTATCCACTTACACCACCTTTTCCTTATTTCCCCCCCCATGAAAGCTGGTTTGTTTCCACCCACAGTAGGCTGTTGTTTATAGTCATCGGTCAATGTATGTTGAGTATCTGGCAAAGACAACTACATATATATATATATATATATATATGCTTGTACCTTCTTGATGATGGTTGTAGTAGTCCTATACGTTTCAGCTACGTGCGGTATATCTGTCTGCACGTTCATTTTTAAGATCGCGACTTTGGTATTGTATGACACTTGCTTTGATTTCCATATGTTCTTAAATTGAGTCAATCCTCTCCTTTACGTCTGCATCTGATCCTCGTTGTCCATCGATGATGCTTCCGACGTACGTGAATGACCCCACATCTTGCAGTGTTTAATTATTAAGTGTGAATTTGTTAGTGTTCTCGGTGTTGTATTTGAGGATCTTGGTTTCTCCTTTGTGCATGTTTAGGCCCGCGGATGCAGGTTAAATTGACTTAAGTTTCATCTAATCTTTCAGTATGATACACATATTACCTATATTCAGCTTTCTTTCGGATTTTGTTATCCTTATGTAATGTGTGATTCGTGTCTTGTTTAAGTGATCTCCCATTTTTCTAGCAGAAAATGTGACATGTTAGGTCGCAATGGATTTAAGCAAGTTTCTATATTGTTAACATTTGACCAATTGACTAGCTCGATTGTCATCGTTTAGACAAATATAGAAAGTTACAGAACTCAATTCAAATATAACCAAATGTATACATCAGTATAAGTTGTATTGCTATGTGTAGCTGAAGGTAATATATATGAGACTGGAGGTTTGCTATTAATATTGTGGATGGTTCGGCATTACTTTGATAGGTTTTGCTGACTGTTCATACACAAAAGTGATTTGTTGATTAACAAATTTCATTATTACCGGTGGTTGTTTTTAGCGTTCTCTAAGGTCATTGTCATTAGGACATTGGTAATAGTTTGACTGTCGTGTAAGTCTCATCCCATCCACTTCCTAAAAATGTATATAATATATTTGTACTTTTCTTATTCTTTCCACAATTTTTTTATAAATAAACCTTTTAAAATGACAAAATCCTGAACTTCTAAGATGATTGCGGGAATAGCAAACAATAATGTATTTAGATTCATGCTTGAATGACACACAGTCTACGGTTTTTCAGTGAAACTTGTTTTTTGAAAGATGATGGGGTGAACTATTTTCAACGATAAATCGGTGTCTCAGTTGTTCTTGAGGCCTTCCAATTGACAAATAAATGAAGAAACCGTGGACTGTAGCCTTCCTAAGTTGGTTTTTAGATGCTTCAATTGATTAAGTTATTTTTTGCTACATTTCTGAGTTGTGTTTAAAAGCAAACTACCACTGAATTAGTTTTATGTTTATCATGTCGAGATACTAATCATGTCATGGTGTTATTGAAGTACAAATTCTTCTAGCTGGATGGTATAAGTTTAGTGAAACGGTCAACTACAGACACATTTTATTTTGATCTGAAACGAAATGGTAACGATTCTTCTGAATAGCTGAATAATATAGCACCATGTAATACAGAAAAAAGTGCAACTTTCGAAACAAGACAAAATATGTTCACCAGAATTCATCAACTGCATCAATATCACTGGTTATGGCAAGAAAATAGTAGTTGGTTGTTGTTTCATTCTAAACGCACGTTCAATCACTACTTATCGTGACACAGCGTATTCCATGCTCGTTCGTTTCACTGGCATTGCTGACAGAAATCTAGTCTCCGCATTTTGATTTTTCTCACCTAAGCCTTCTAAGTAAGCTCCTCTTACTTTAACCGCAGTTATTTAACCTGTTCATTAGACATTTTATCGTGATTACTTCACATACACACCGGAATGGAATGATTATTGTTATGATTAACATGATTCTTGATATTTCTGAATCTAAGCAGAATATGGAACCCTGGAACTAGCAGTCATTTCAATGTTAGCACAAGTATGTGCCGAATTTCTTAATAATCTAAACCAGGATGAGTACTTTAAAACAGATAATATGAGACATCTGTGTTAATTAGAGAAGATCAAAGTCTTTGAAAAATAAATTTTTCGGTGTATTTTCAGATGAAGTGATCTTTCACACGTAGCACGTAAACATAGACTACATGAATAATGCAATAATAAATAGTGCTATCAATTGAGAGCAAAAAAACCAAAGCTCAGAATACGAGTATAACTCCTTAAGACAAATGGTTAGTTTGTACAGCACATGTTTTGTCATACAAAACAAATCTTATAAACATTTCAAAACATCTGAAACTTCTAAGGATTAGAGAGTTGCAAGGTGTATTTACACAGGAGAATGCCGCTCATTTGAAGAGATCTGCAGTTGCGTTTTTATTGTCGCCGTCATGATATCTAAGCAATATGTCGTTCACAACGACGAAGAAGATTCATTGTTTATAAAAACAATCATAGACAATCATTAACAATATCAAATATTCCGAAACCAATGTAAAGCGGTGAATTTATTTCGATATCATCAGTTAAGTGACTCTGGCTTATTGTTTTAGTTATGGACTATTAATTATCACACCCTATTTCAATGGAAATTGAATATTAAATGTAGGTGACTTGCACTGCAATTTCAATGATTGAGATCATGGGTAATTGAAGCCAGACCACCATAGAAAAACTGTGATCATTGGACAAACGTTTCGCCTTATTTTGGAACCTCTCAGCAGTGCTCACTCACGAGCCGAATCACTGAAATTACTAAAATATTCACAAAAGTCTTTTTCATATCAGCCAACATATGCTCATCAGTGACGGGGTTAGGTTTGAGTGTCGCGAGACATACATTGCGTTTATGGACAGCGTTTTGGCGAGATATTGATAAGCATTTCGTGAAATTAGGGGTTGCCCGGATTTTTCTCCATGTACATAAGTAAAGACATCATCGTCTGGTAATAATTTATTGTGCAAGTTGTTGTTGTTGATTTTTAACATCATGGAACAGCAAAACAGTGTACAGCTGTTTGGTACGATGAAAATATTGCAAAGCAATCCACTTATACAACCCTACCATGAAATGAACTTCAAAATGTCAGCATTAGAGTCGAGGATATTGCTGGGCTGTTTTATCGGTAACTGCGCTTCATTAGGACTCTGAGAATTACTGCATCTTAAAGTGACCCACTATTAGGCTAATGATGATTTATATTCTATGTAGTTTTTCCTCCAAAGCGTAACAAATTTCGTTATTGTGATAGTTTTTCTCAATCATCAACTGTGCACATTGTCAAATACAGCAAAAATTTTTCGATTCAGTTTGTCATTTAACCATGAATAATATAGTGCGATGTCCGTTCACGGTATCATACATGTGAATCATTCCAAATCGAACTTTTCATTGCAAATTGGATTTGTAGCATCCATTGAAAGATAAATTATTAAAGATTTCATATACAGACTTATAGGTAATTTCTTCATGTTTCCACCTATTGTGTTTATAAATTAACCTGTCAATCGGATCACATTTGAATGACTGTAAGGTTGGATGCGACATTCTAAATCTTGAATACATTTGGAAGAGCTTTTGCTTGGGAACGAATAAGATTTCGGGAAACATGATGTTTTCAGACACACAGGGCATTATGTAAGCCATAATAAATCTTTCAAATTGATAACTACGTAGGTGACCATATCAATAGGATATTCGCTCCAAAATGTTTGCATTAAGTATTATTGTACAACTAGAATGATTGCTGCTTGATGTCAGACACACTGACTGGAATGAATAAAAATATTTGCCCATCAAACCCAATTATATTGTGCCGAACAATGTAGCCTGAAATAATCAATAAACACTTGATGATACTTCTCTTAGCAAAACGTCACGAGAATAATTTATCGATAATGATTGTTCAGATAATTTCGCATACATTCATGCTTGTCTGGCTAAACTTCAGTCATTGTATTGTTTATACATCCTCATCATAATAAAAGAATAATTTATGAATGAAGAGTATTTTTTCGACAAATCCACTTTAGGCTCTGCATGCAATAACAAATCGGTCAGTTGTTGTTTCAGTAACGAAATGACTAATTCTCATCGTGCAATGTTGGGTGATATGAGTATGTATCACACTAAGATTATTGATCTCTCTAGAATTGAGGGTACATTTCACTGATCATAAAAAGCACTATGAAATCTAAGAATAAGACAATATATTCAAATCAAGTTAAGTCAAAATAAGTGTAATTCAGTCAATGTCTGTAGTTTCAAGAAGTTGTATTCTTGCAAACATCGATATCACATCAAAAAAACCATAACCTCTCAGCAATATTTATGTGATTCATGCTGTCAGCAGATACAAATGAATCGTGCAGTGTTTATGTGGCTAATTGTTGACAAACTGGTTCAAATATATCTGTGGACAATCGTGCAACTTTGTGGTATGGTGAATTGACCATTTGACAGAATAGGTGTAACAGGGTTACCTTGATTATGTATTTTCAATAAACCATACATGTGGGAAAAACGGTTGATACCATAGACATAATTCGACAGCATTCAAACATCCTACCTCTACCAGCAACAGAATTCAAACGACTAATACTCATTTGTACAAAAGATGTTCAGTTCCAATTCAACTATACTTTATACGGACAAACTGATGGTGTAGCATCGGGAATTCCGTTATGTCCTGATGATACCTTCATCGTATGTAATAATCAACAACATGCAATAAATCTGCTAAAATGTTTCAGCGAAGCACATTCAAATGTCCATTTCACTATGGAACATGAAAAAGAAAACGAGCTCCATTTTCTCGATATCGCGATGAAAGGAAGAAAGGAACTTGTCTAAACACTGTTTCACAGAACAGAAACAATATGTACTGCCGATACACTAGAAGAGGAAGTTATGAATGTTAAAAAGTATTTAAGGAATGACGGATACCAATTGAAATTTATTGAGAAATATGAAAAACGTGGAGATAAAAAACCCAACGAAACTACAGTAATTAATGACTCTATTTTTATTCAACTCAAATTGAAAGGTGATAATGTCACATCAATGTGAGACTAAAAACTGCATCGTCGAGAACTAACTCTGCAGCTTAATTGATCGTCTTGTACAAAACAACATGCTCTCTGACACTTTCAAATGTAGACAAGTATCCCTCTCATGTCACCATCAACCGCGTATACAAATTTATATGTATCTGCCAAAGCAGTTACATTGATAGAAAAGAAAGGAGAGCCTATGTTCGATTCAAAGGACATGTTTCAAAGAGTTTGAAATCAAACGGACAAAAATCATTCAGAAGTGCCATCGCAAGATATCTCCTTGACACAAGACAAGAAGTTGATACAAACGATCAAACTCAAACCTTTCGAAGTTTGCCAAAGCCATAGCAATCAAACGCCTTGAACCAGATCTATGTATACAAAAAGAAACAGTAATAAATCTTTCTTCGCCCTGACAACAATGACCCACCTTTTTTATTTTCTGTGTCATTTACAAGTTCAATTTTTTCTGAATTCTAAAATAACATCATTGATTATCGACCGTTTTTTATTACCAATAATTTATTCTCAGTTACTTAAATACATAAACATTTAATGTGCTTTAAATTCTTTGACGTCAAATCCCTATTTCTGGATATTTCTCTCCCAAACTTTATTCATTCGAGACAACATTTTATGACCTCATAAACTCTATCGGAATCTTCACCACATCATGATACATATATTCCTCCCCAATCACCCTCTTACTCATAAATATGTCTACAACGTTAACAACACTGATTTTCAAATATATTGAGAATGTAAGCTGTTGATGGAAACATACTGAAATAAAATGAATTCATATTGTTCAGCACCAATCTTCGTTCTTGCTCTAGTTGGAAATTAATTTTCTAATGTTCCATCACGGAGAAATTCATCTCAAATCTGTGGCAAAATTAACACGAATTTCAACAACAGATGACATTTCAGAATGTATTCGTTCTGTTGTCGAATTCGATCACCTCCAACCAACGACGTAATTCAACTTCTATCAACTTTCAACACAAACACACACCTGATGAACAGTCGAGTACGTCAATCCAGAATATCGGGTAACGATGAGTTTCTCTATCACACTGATTGAAGCAAAACGATACACAGAACGAAACGTGGAGTTTTTTATGAGGATGATGATGGTGATGATGATTGTTTACTGTCTGACATCGAATAACCATGGGAAGTATCAGCCACTCGAGTCTAAAATTATCTAGATTATTGATTGGGGTTCCACAGATTCACATATCAGAGAATTCATTGATATTAAGATAACCACGATTATATGAAAAAAGGTAAAGATATTCTGTGTTTATCCGTAGGTAGTGCTACATCTGCACCAAGAGGACTATAAACTACTTGTTATCAACTTATTTTCTCTTTAGAAAATAATCAATATTTGTATGATGAGAATGTTATTCATTTTTTTCTCTGTGTGTTTGTCACTGTTTGGCAATCGTATGAGTGCATCATTGAGAAAGCGAGATTCCTTATTATAATCAAAGTAAATATTACGTTCATTATACAATAAACAACATCAGATAACCTAATCATTCAGATAAAATATGGTGACAGACGACAAAAACGTATGATTACTGATATTTTTGAAAACAATAAACGAAGACAACATACAGACAGTTGAAAATCACATTCCCAGATAATATTCACTATTATTTTCACTATTGTTACTTTAAAGAAAGTATGTTTGATGCGAAAACGCAAAATAAATTAGAACAACTGAAATAGATGTGGTGTTTTTGTGTAATATTCAAATGCATAATCGCAATTGAATCGTGAAGATACGATCCTGAATGTGAACGGTTTTAAGTGTACGAACGAAGCACATGTTTTATTCCGGATAACGGTACATTCCATCGAGTAGTATATGTTCCTGATGGACGATCTTATATTCTACATCTGATCAACCACATTTGTTTGTCAATTACATTATGGTTTCGAATAAATTTTCGACGTAAAATGTGAGTGTCCAGTTAATCAAAATGGAGAAGACGAAATACAAACAAAGGAATCAACGAACAACCAGTGGTATTCATCAAATATCAAAGTGAGGATTTTCACTATAAATCAATAATAAGTAATAATAAGGATAGGGGAATATATTATTCATTTGACACCTGTCAGACTGCATATATGTGTGACTAAGCAAACAACCAATCCTTATCATACTGACCCACACATCAAAGTCGTTGTGGTGCTTTTATACTTCTGCTTGCATACATGCATTCTCATGTATTTAAGTCTCGTTCTACCAGGAGATATACCAGAAAAAGATTTAATGAAGGAGATGGTTATTATTCTATAAGATAACATCTGCCAGGCCTTAGGAAGACATTAGATGCCTATCTACTATCATATTCTTATTGATCTTAAAAGATTATCCAAACACATCGCTAACTGCTTTCATCACTCTTCGAAAAACAGTAAAGTCTTTATTTCACAAAAGCGTGAACAAATAATTAAGAACAGTGAAAAAGAATAAGCTACATGCAACAACTAAAAAATTGTACAGTTAAATTGAGTACTCACAACATATTCACTTGTAACAATATGCAAAATACACAGGAAGATATAAGGAGAGACTAGCAAACATGTTCTCATCCAAATCCTACTTATCCTCAGCAGACTAGTTTGAATATCATACTGGTTAACGGTATAGAGGGCATAATGTATCATTGAAATTAATTTTCATGTTGTTCAATTAATAAAATCACATAAAGGTGCCTTGTTCCACTACAGACTGTGATGCTCGAAGAAAACAACATTTTGATTACATTGAAAACTGTTCTAAAGTAGAACAACACATTTCTACTGCACCATGAGAAAACCTATTTGCTCATCTACACTTGTCATTATCTAATCACAGTGATTTATCCGCTAATTTTAGTTCAGATGACAATTTATATGTAAGCGAATAATTCGTTAAGTTGCTCAAATGACGATTAGCCCTTCACGTGTATGTTAACAAATTTATTAATTTTCAGGTATAATAATCACTGCGTCTTGTTCAAGAAATCGTTCTCATTCTTCAACGGTTCACTTTTGACAGAACGCATTTTCCCTCTTTTATTACTACCTTTGTCGACCTCAATGAATTTAAGTGGACACTATCAGTTCCAGTTCTACATGATGGATACTGAATGTATTATCTATTTTATTATGAACACCTATTAAAAGCCAGCGTTATAATATGGTAGTCAAACAGAATGACTTCATTTAGAATCTTTGATAGTCTATTAAGAGATTACTACTGGCAACAAACTGATTGTTCATAAACACATGAGCACATATTTTGAATTACAAGTTAATTAATCACAAATTTAAAATTATTGTTAATGTAATCCAAGAGAACGTTTATCAAAAGGGGTCAGGAATTTCAAACAACGGTGGATAAATGTCAGCTCAGGTCCTCAAAATAGATAGAAGAATATTGGATAATAATCAGTTCATCTAACGCTATGAATGTTTACAATGAACACATGATCTTATTAAATTTAATCTTCTCAATGGTCACTTTGGATCATCGAATCAGAATGAAACAACAAAACACTCAAAAAATCTATATAAACCAGACAAGTTTTAGTAAAATTTCATTTACTTATTTGAACAAGATGATGAAGTGAGTAATGACCGAACTTGCGGAGTAAATGAGTGTGTCAACTAGCTTTATGCTCCTTGTGACATTCAAAACTTCTTTGGATACATTTCCTTATTTAGATTGTTAACAATGTGACACTTCTCAGAAAAGCAAACACAATTCATGCAATTCGTTTAATTCTTTTGTTTATTTAGAAATCATTCATTCATTGAATGTGAATTGATTGATCTATTTGCATGTTTTCATTAAATAAATACAGGTCAGATAAATGTACTTGAAAATAACAACAAGATTGGACAGATCTCAATTTATTTCATCAGCTTATCTTCATCTGAAATTGAGGTTATGGAAGAGGGTGAGATCTTATATTATTCAGTCGTATTTTGTTTTGTTTATTTTTCTCATGTTCATCTTCTGTCAATCATATCTCAACAACACGACACTTCTGTGCGAACTAAGTGAACCAAACTGGTCAAATGTGCAACAATAAGCGAAGTTCTGAATGAAGTCAGCTTGAACTAGTGCAGCTGACAAACTATCAAATCATATTTGATGTTCTCCAATATTTTTCTAGCAGTTACTTGATTTATAATGATTTATTGTCTCTGAGTCGCTGTCTGTTGACTGTTGAATACTTTATGTTGAATACATCATGAAAATGTAACAAACTGTTACTGTTCCGGACAATGAGGGTTGAATCATGTGTGAAATTCACCCACCATTTGATTACATTGATTGAGACTTGAAGCCCAGTTTTCATGAACTGAAAAAGACTAGATATGATGAGTACGAAATTGATCACCGTAGATAAATTAAGTCACAATCTCATTTCGGCTGTTGGAAAACGAATGCGGAGTTTCAATGTCGTTTAAAGTTTTTGATGACACTTGTGTTTCGACAAAAATAAATCGTGTTATATGTGTGTCACAAAGCCATGCCTGTGTACATCATATTCATCTAAACATCAATTCATCGTGTATTCATTCCTATATATTATCCTTTCACGTTGATAAATCGTTGGCATTACACATTTAAATCTTTTAGTAGCCTGTTGTGTTCGCTTGTGGTGGCGGGATCACCATTTTAGTGGCCCGTGATCTGTCTCCGATTTGATCGTAATGATTGGTTGCTATCGTCTATCCTCGTATATAATCATTGACTTAAATCGCGTTAGTTAATAACGGAATTAAATAAGTCAAATAACGAGAATGGAGTTTCGAATGCATATATTTCGTATAATTGTTGATTAGACAAACGAACCGAGGAACGATGCGAAGATTAGAAAGCGAAGCTAAATTGGCGCGCGGTGGAGATGTCTGGTAAGCCAACTCTCTTTTAACAAAGAGTTAATCAATATTTATAAGCCCACAAAAATAAATTACAGACATGTGATGAGTAACGGGATAAGAAGTGTGCATACGCCTACGCGCTGATACAAAGACAGTCAAGACATTGATAAGCAAATAATTAACAAGGTCAGAATGTGACTCAAATAGAATGAATAGAATGGGCTGTCCGAAAGTTGGAATAATGAGGTATTTGGGCTTAACATAATGACAGACACTACAATGTATTAGATTCTCATCTACGACAAACAAACATTATGATCAGAGTTAGTTGGTCGATCATAACAGTAGTAATTCAGATTCAGAAACGAAGCATTTGACACTAGTTTTGAAGGATGCATGCTCGTTTCAGTCACATAAAGTTCACCTCAGTATATCGATTGCAGATTTAACTGAAGAAGCTTTTGACAGAACAGATCCATTAAATCTGATCACCTTGTGAGTCGGCTTGTAGTGTGACGCACCTATCTTTCAAATTCTCAGTATCGTTTGTCTTTTATTTGTAGAGGTTACATTCAAGATAACTAATCTGTTACATGCAAATGGGAAGATATTTATCTATTATGAGAACGTAAGTTACAAAATTGGATAGAAATATAACTTTATTTTAGACACTTGTGATCATTCTACAATTTCATGTTTATGAATACTGTCGAACGTATTAAGCTACAGCGAACATGATACAAATCATTCTAGCACTTGTGAAGAACAGTGAATAAGTAGAAGTGAATTGCTATCAATTTTAACAAAGATGTCTTCATGCCAAATTGTACGAAGCAGTGTGTGTCAGAATACTGCATGAAAAGCTTCCTTGAGGTTTTCTACAATCACACTTCATTACAACCGACGTAGATTTTCATCTCACCATGTGTCACCATATTTCATGATAGACAGGTAAGTCATCAAACTTGGGTGAAATTGACAGCCGCAGTGATTCAAAATATCTACGTACACCAGATGAAACACACTTCCAAAGAAAATGAGAATATCAGTGTACGTCATGTAAGTGTGGTTAGGATAATTTAAGCAAAGACACATTTCTTCAATGATCATTAGTTTTCGATATAGAAGGTTGTCTGTTGATAAATCTCCACTCTATTTTTATTTCAGATTCTTATGAAAATTAGCGAAAATGATCCGATGTTGGGAATCCGAAAAGATCTTCATAGTGAACCAAGTAAGAAACTTTTTGACGAATGTTGATAACATTTTGATGTACGGTGATGTACATAATCAATCATTTGTTTCCTGTGACTCATATTACCGACTATCTCGAATAAAGTAATAAAGGTGTGTGTATGCTTTTATCGTAAAAGTGTGGATGAATAATTACATGCGTCTCAGACTAATGAAGACCGATCGAATGAACCAGGCAGGGATGTATGAATGACGAAATTGAGCGAACAAAACATCAACTTATTTTCTACGCAATCACTTACAGTTCGACAATCACTCTTGCCGTCCTTATTCATATCATGACCCAATGCAAAACGAAGCGTGTTTTGTGTAAGAAAGAGATGAATAAGTGTCACCTGAATATTATATTTCCTTCACATAATGCTCAATTCTATGTGTTGTTGAAAGATGAAACTGAGTTTTATGGTGAGCAATGGGTGAAAGTGAATAAGCGGGATACAGTGATTTATGATCACATATGAGGAAATGCACCAAATGATTGTTCACGTGAGTTCTGGTCCAAGTGTAAACGTCAACTCTGAGATGCAGGAATATCCATCTGCGACGTTTTAAATAAGAAGAAATGCTAGTCATCATTGGTTTTTAATTTGCTGCTCCGATGTTGATTCATAGTTAGTTGAACTGTGAAAAAAGTGTTCAATGAGTTGAACGTAATTTTCGTAGTTTTAGCACTGATTTTTTCGTTAGGTAACTTGCATAACCCATAGCGTTGTGAACCATAAATTTTGGGGATTTTGGGTGATCACTACTTCATTCGTCATTGGAAATTTTTAAGTTTCTTAATTTGACCGCTCCTTAATTTGTGTGAACAACGTGATATACCTAAAAAGAAATCTTAATTTTAAAAGTATTTTTCTGTTCACTTTTTCACACAAGCTAAGACAGAACATGAGACACCTGTTCCTGTTGAATGCATCAAAACTGGCACTTTAGTGCAGTACCAAGTCATTGGGAGTATGTTAAACATTATTTTGTCATCATTTAATATTTTTACACTTGAATCCATCGTTTTGATTTCAACAAGTTAAAAACTTTCATGTATAACTGCAGTCAGCTATTAAATGATATCTAGGCTTCCATCTCAAATGAGGTTTCACTTTCCATTAGTAACTACACATCGATTCATTTTTAAAAGAACAAAAAATGATAATGTACCTGATTTGGACGATTATTAGTGAAATCAGCTGGTGAACAAAATCACAAAACGACAGATTAGATTATATTATTCTCGAGAATGATTATGTGACAGTTATTTGGTTGTGTATTGATTAGGCTGCGTCTGTTTTTGCCTTATTTCTGCAATCTCTGCCTTGTCATACATTTCAGTAACTTGAAACAGATTTCAGTTCATCAAATGTTAGGCTACTGCAATAACATTTCGAACACTGAGAGAATCATTTCATTTCATTCCATTCCAAATCACTTTTAATAATCAACGAATAAAATATTATCTTTATCATGGACGAATTTTTGTTAATCTTACTAGTCTGTTGCACACAGCACACAGACTAGAATGAGGCCACATATTTCAATATGCTTTATCATAGTAGATCGACTAAAATCTATTCAAGTAAAATGTCATTATTCATTGAGAAAACAATGTCTACCTTCATTTAATAATCAACTGAATTACCAAAAATCAAATGAATTTTTAGTCTAAGAACAGATGAATTTTCAACACTACTTTCATGAAAAATACTGTATATTGATGCAACATAAAATGCTGTACGCTTTGCTGAACCCAGTGACAGCATCGCGTCTACATGTGTGAATGTAAACAGTCATTGAAATCTGTCAAGTTTGTCAGTGGGAATTTATCGTTTATGCTTGACTTAAAAACTTGTTTTGATCAATTCGAACGTGTCTTTGTGAAACATGATTGAAATTGAATGCATACTGATTATTGCATTATCCACAGTAATGACAATGCTCCAGTGAATAAAATAGCCACTTGACACTGAAATTACCATTCTGTCATTGAGTTAAAGTTGCATGTATTGTAATTCTATTTACTTTTGTCTGAAAATTCGAATTATAACATCACCTTACTACTTTGACAGCAATTTGTCCAATACAAGATTCATCTGAAGCATGCGAAAACGCAACCACATAGAATATAACATGTATCTGCTGTGAGAAATGGAACACGTGCATAGACATTATTGATCAGAAAAATCATTTCTTGGAAGTGAATGGCTGCCATTTTAAGGTAAGTACTTGTTAAACTGATTGTAAAATCTACGGTAGATGTTCTGAATGATTGTACAAATGCACATTTTTTTACTGTTTGTTGAATTGCCTTCAATCACCCTTATCGACAGTAATGCGTACTGAATTATTCAAAAAAGTGCTTCGTGTCTTGTAATAAATGCTACTATTTTGTTTATTCAGAAAAGCCCGGATGTTGACGACAGGACCATTGAAGTCCTGGTTGAGGGAAACCTCGAAGAAACTACCGAAGTAATTGATCAATACTCGGTAAATATTCTATATGTACCAATAAATGATACTATTTGTTTTTCTTTAGATTGCGACTACTAAAATAACAAAAGAAAAAATACAGGACAAATCGTTTTGGTACCTGTACATAATAATTGCCCTGGTCGTCTCAATCGCTTCATGCATCGGGTATGTTATCTGGAATTATTTGCATAAAAGAAGGAAAAGTAATAATTGATGGTCAACAAAATCACATAATTGGATTCGAATAATCTAACCAAGTTTTTTTCTTTTTTTGTATTTCAATAAACAGTTTTCTTTATTCATTTCAATGGTTTGGACAGTGTCTTTATAGAAATATGTACATTTTGTGCTTCCTTACATAATAACTGATGTACACTTTTTAATAAAATAGCGGACATTCTTTTTCATATTTGCGTCATCGTCTTCATTCATCAAAAACTGACTTGTTTTACGAGAGTTTGACAAGATTTTATTCTTGAATGTGTAGAATTGTGTTTACGTGATTTTGTGATTATATCAATCAACAATGAGATCGTTGTGAATGTTCATCATCATGACGCCTGACTACTGAAAATTATCATTTGAAATTTACAACGGTCTAATCCATCGGAATACATAATGAATCACATTCATCTTCCGTTACTTCATTATTTATTGTTCAGTAAATGCTGAATGACAAACTATGGTCAACTTAGTGTAATCTAAACTGATTGTGATTCCTTCCACTTTTGGGTCGTTTACATGAGCAGTATGCTGTCAATCGTTTCATTGATATTTTAGTCTTCAAAATGACCCAAGTTGTCTTTATTAGCCTCCAGAAAAATTCTGACGCTTTGGTGAGAGAGTTGATATTCGCTAGTGTAAAATGCTGTCAAAGGATAAGAATTCAGCGGGACACATTGAATTCCGGTTCAACCGAGCACATATACTCCACGGTTGTCACTGTAGATGCTTCTAATCAACTTCATTAGTGTTAATGTACTCTGAACTGGACTCAAGCACAAAGTCGAATGTGGCACCGAAAATGATTAAAGATTTTCAAGTCAGATGATGTTACTGAGTCTACTTTGAAACAGTTTGTACTAAGACACCTCGAACGTTCATCAATTCACAAGTGTCCTCAGCGAAACATGAAGTCGGACAGCCGATTGATTCAATAAGCGGTACGCATATTTTTCTAGAACTGAAAGCCCTTCTTCAAATCTGTGCATTGTTTTACAGTTAACTTTAATAATCAGATTGAAGTCATTAAATAAACGTAAAGAGAATCGATCAAGGAAATTCTTCTTTTTGACGAAATCATTTTCTCAAGCTGTACAGTCATATTCATACTGACCATTATTCAATCATTATAAGTGTCATATTTCTGATCAATTTCTCATTCCACTGCATCAACGTTATAACTCGTATTCCTTTGCTTCTTCCTCACTGACAATAGTAATTCTTGTACATGGGTGAAAAATGGGTTTTGTTAATGTCTGTCAAACTGTATAAAAGAAAACTTGTTTGTGATATTGTGATGAGTAGAAATTTGTATTTTCGATGTTTGATCATTGATGTGAGTTGCCTCCTAACAGTGAATAAATAAATCGATGAACGGAATTACTTCACACAGGTCTAATTGGTAGAGATCAACATAGCCTAATATATAAATTTATAATCATTGATTACATTAAACAATGACAGTGTAATGAAGCAAACTGATTGATTTCGTCAAATGTATTATGAACGGTTTATGATGCGATGACTCAACAACATCTTGGAAGTTTTAGTTTCAATCACACTCGACAATATGACTACATATTTCTTCATAACTTTAACCTTACGAGAAACAGGCTTTTCGATTTTAGTAGTTTTCATAAGTTCTTAAACTTATACCTGTCGACGACGAGATCTTTCCTCAAATTAGTCGAGACGGGAAGTTTAAACACCATCATGAAATCTATTCTCAGACCATATTAAAAAATAAGACATTACACGTTATTATTATTGGCCTATATTAAACAACGTTCAACAACATGAAATCAGATGACTATTAGATGGACAGTGGAACATAATTCATTAGAAATATTATTTCAGCATTTTCACAGTTCGAGCACAAACATCCATCCACTTGTAGCTCTTCTTGAGTTAATGCCGGAGTCAACCCTGCGTTGTAGATTAATTAATGAGTGTAGTTTCAGCAACCCAATCTTGTTGAAAACAACCTTGCTAAATATCGCTTACCAGAATAAATATTTTGGACCAATTAAAATTTGACATTGATGTTGAAGAACCTTCATTCGGAAAAGTGGTGAAGTCTCATGATGAAAGCCCAAAATGTTCCTTAATCCCGGTGTTAATACCCCTTCTAACAACCCGAACAACAATTTTTATAGATAAATGAAATGTTCCAAGAATGTGTGAGACCATAAAGATCAATCAAATTGCTACAAAAATGAGCATATACAAAGTAGCAGTGATCGGAATCAGTGAAATCTATTGAAACCATGCTGGACAGAAAAGAACAGATTCAGGAGAGATGCTGCTGTACTTTGCTGGCGAGAAAAAAATGCTGCACACACACAAAAAACGTAGCTGTGATGCTGCTCAAAAAAGCACGAAAAGCACCTATGGGCAGCAGCACACACAGAACTTACAACAGATATCATCACATTGATAAACGGAAAAATCAGGAAGGCCATCTGACAAAACAGGTGTGGATAAACTGCAGTACTAGTCAATATATATCAGATGAAGAACAGAAATCAGGCACAGGAACAACTGCAAACATACTCCACTTTCTATTCAAGAAGGTTTAAGAGATAGGACCAAATTAAAGTAATCAAAGCTAATGCGAGAACTATGGAGGCATCATACTACTCTGCCTATCAGGAAACGTTTTCAACACAGTGTTTTTTTGAAACGGATTGAAGTCACAGTAGACGCCAAACTTTCAGATCAACAGACTGTATTCCGAACGAATCGGTTGTCCACAGACCGAATGGCGACCATCGTTGGGTGGTCAATCTGGCCCTTACATTCCACACACACTAAGAAATGCAGATGAAGACAACTAGTGTTGTAGCAGCCTCTGTATCAGAAAGCCGCAACATACACAAAGAAAAATGCAACATATTCAAATTCAACACGAAGAACACCGATCCGACCACATTTGATGAAGAAACTCTTCAATAAGTTTAAACTTACACATAACTAGACAGCACCATCAATGAACACAAAAGATCTGATCTGGATGTAAAGGTATGAATTAGCAAAGCAAAACGGCATGCTTACAGATGAAAATTATGCAGAACTCAAAACAGCTGTCAAACAATACCAAGGTCAAAGTGTTATATATGAGCGTCAAGACGCCAAACTTCGAGATTAACAGGCTGTATTCCAAATGGATCGGTCCTGTACAAACCAAATCGCGACACAACAAACCATCGTTGGATAGTCAGTTGAATGGAACTCGTCAGTAAACGTGTTTGACAATGTGATTGGGAGAACTTTATTGAAACTTCTTTGACACTATGATGTACATGGGAAAATCGTCAACATCATCCGGAATTTATACCACGGAATACATTGCAAAGTCGTGCATGGAGAACAGCCGACAGTTGCGTTGCAATTAAGGACCAATGTCAGACAATGCGGCCTTCTTTCGTACATCCACCCACATGTGATGACTCACAAGGTTAGGAATAGTTTCACATCTGATAGAAAATACAGAATACAAGAGACAGATTGGAATCAATCGGCAGATTTGAACATACAGAACCCAAAACAACTGTCAACCAATATCATAGTCTTAGACTTCATTACAAAGATCAAGGCAGTCCGATTGCATGAAACTAAAACTTGCAGAGCTACCATAACCGTAATCAAAATCGTAAAAGTACTTATAAACAGTTGTCTACGCAAGATACTCAATGTCCGTTGACCGGATACAATCAGCAACAGCCTAAGATGAGAGAGAATAAACCAATTTTTAGCAGAAGGGAATATCGGGAAAATTCACTGAAGTTGAATAGAACATACAATTTATATATTATGAAAATAATAATTAGAGAATTCACACCAGTTCACAGGCATGATCAATTCGATATAAATAGTAACATTAGATGTAAAGAACAAACATGTGATAGAAGAACGTTTTAAGTATACTAGTTCATTAATTGTTTAGGTAGTACATGTATTACAGCGATCCAATGCATCAGTCGGGAACTTTGAATATTTTCTAAATAAACAGCCTGTTGATTTATGAACAAAGTAATTAGGATAATTTCGTGTGACAGATCAAATTAATGATATTTATCTACAACTAGAGAAATTAAAACGAAAACAGAGAGCAGGGAACAACAAAGCAGTAATTACCAATATATGTCATGTGACACAGTGATATACTGTTGATGTAATTCAAATTAGTTCAACTTGCTGGAGACGGTATTAACATAAAGTGACAGCAAATAGGTGGTTTTACTTGAGAAATGCACTAATAAAGATGGCTAAACATTTAAAGTTCTTATAATATCACTTGTGGAATGAGATACACTTACGGGTACCAGAAAATTCAATGCATTTTCAGAGGAGAAATTCGCATCGATGCAGCGAACAAATAATTGTAGTGATTTCATCGTACGGATAGATTTTGGTAGGTTATTCTAGAGTCTACAAAGTTTGCAAGTGAAGTAATTCATATGAACAGATGATTAAGAATACGCTCGTTTCACTAGTGCAAAGGAATAATGGATGTCATAATGAGAAGTTTTGCATATTGAATCATGTGATTCGATGTAAAGGATAGTTTAATAAGTAGTTTGAAGTAAAAAATGAGATTTAGTTTGAACGTCCTCTTCCATAAAGGGTCTGGCCCAAGTTTATTACATCTAGAATTATAAGTTAAGATACAATCAGCTCCGAGAATATGTAATGTATATCGTCTCTGTACTGATTCCAGCCTTCATTCATCCTTTGTGCGCGCACTGCTAACAACAAACCTGCAATATTCTAGAAGAGGTCGAACACAAACTTTGTACATTAAATACGTGACTCATTGTTATGAAGGTTTCGAATTATGTAACCTACTACACGTCCAGACGTAGAGGTCTGTTTCAATATCTGTTCTGTAAAAGACAAGACTTGTGAGTATCTCAGTACTAAGTCAATTACTGCATGCAACCTAGATAACAGTTCTCCATTTATGGTAAGGTTCAGGTTGAGTTCCACCTTGTAAGGCTCCATGCCGATGCAATTTTGCATATTATTCAGCTCATGTGAAGAAAATGAACATACTACCTTGAGATCATCTGCATATAGAAGGGTCTTACCTACACAAAAGCTTTCACAAATATCATTGATAAACACTAAAAGGAGCAAAGGGCCTAAGACACTACGTTGTATTGCACTACTTCTAACAGGTACAGTGTTAGACAATGAAGAGTTAATTTTAACTATTTGATGTCGATTGCTGGAAAACAAACCAAGCCAAGCTAGCAAAGGATTGTGAACCCCATAAGGTTTACTAAATCTGTATATTTTAAGAGGTACACAGGAATCTAAACAAGAATGAACAATCAGATAGAATTGATCGATAGCATCCATGAGACTATTACATGAAAAAATGTTATCTCAGCCAGAAACTTTAATCAGTTAATGCAGGAGATCTCAGTTAGCATGCTTATAGTCTCTATATTGACAGGTTTTTGAATGTGTCGGTTATAAGATCGATATATAAGGGGAGCACAAACCACTATCTTATGCTCACTGCTTTCAAATTCATCGTATACGTTTACAGATAGTGAGATAACACCCATACTAAATATTAGATCGAATATACTATCGCCTCAATTTGGGGCACGAACCCACTGCGACAAGCAGTGCATGGTAATGGTTGCCGAGAACTCATCATTACATGAATGACAACTACCGGTACTCCAGTTAGTCCCAGGATAATTGAAATTCCCAGTGATAAACTTAGCATTAAAGATTAGAGCAACTGCATGTATGAATGCATTGATAATAAGATCATTCCCATTATCCGAACTATCAGGAGCTCTGTATATGCATCCAAGTGGTAGACTATAAATCAAGGTGTTGACTGATATTCAGACTGATTCTAGTGAACTATTCGAGACACTATATCCAACTTTATTGTTTGTTAGCCTATCCAAGGCATATATATTACAATCACCTCATCGCTTAGTTTCTATCACAGTGACAGAGTCGATAGTTTAAGATATTTAATTCTGAATCAGATACTGCTTGAGATCACCATGTTTCAGTGATAAGTATGAAAGAAGGCTTGGCTAGAAAAGCTAATGTTCTCACGGCTAAAATATTGTTCAGAAGCGAAAGTGCATTGATAAGTAATAAATTTAAAAAAAAGTATGGAGTGTAAGAAAACCGAGAGCTTCCTCATTGATGTTGTGCATTTTGGATTTGCATAGACTGGGGTTTATTATGTTTGACTGATCATATGGGCTATCGCTTGAACAAACTGTAGTGCTAGTGGGAGCAGGGATTTCTGAAGGTCAAAATAATTGTTATTTTGATAAAGTGGATTAATTTGTTGACCTTGACTAGGCGGACATTTAAGATAAGCATCTGCTGGTTGGGGTTGGGTTGATGGTGGATAACCTAGTAGCTCATCTTGAACAATCAGTGTTGAGAAAAGTTACGTCACACATGCTTATTATTTAAAACGTTTGAGGGTAACGTGGGGCACGTTGGTTTACTGTGATCTGTCCAATATTAGGCCTGCTCACATAATGATTGCAGTGTCCGTCTTGTGAGACATTTGAATCAAGTCTGCTTTTACGTCCTCCCCTACGGGTAAAGCATGGTGTCAGGAAGCATATTCTTATTTCTATTTGGTAGGGCCATCGTATTATTTTTGTTATTGGGTCTAGAACCGGAAGGTTCTGTACATACGTTATTCTTACGTGGCATAGACTCTATATTCTTGACAGCATTTTTAAAAGTTATCGCATCGGAACTAAGTATTTGCTTATGGGCTTCTGATGGTAAACTGAAAAATATCAGATTAGTGTCGTTATTAGATGTACATCGATTATCAGATGTCACTACAGGCATAATAAGCGATTTAGCACTCTTCGTTGGTAAATCAGAGTACTAGAGATCATGAGATAGGGTAGCTGCATCAGTGGATCTAGCAGCTGATGCATAGTGATTTGTTATGATATCAACACCTTTATCTTTGTTCAAGGTACGTTTTTGCGTAAGCCATTGATTGATGGTCTTATCTCAAACTATACAAGCGTCTCTAAACTTCGTAAGCGCGCAGATTAGCTATAGTCATATGACTTAATAATGCATATATTTGCATTGGTATGGACTGACTTGAAGGTAAAATGCCAATAATTTCGAATTCCTTACAGTTTTGTCAGGTGTATTATGGACAATCACGTTTCTACGAGAGATTGTTCGCTTGGTAAATTCATACGTTTCGGATGTACACTCTGTAGGATGTACCAATCAGTATTACAATTAACAATCAAAACATGAAAGAGACTCACCTGGAAGCGCATTTCATTAATATGCCAATGTGCCTAACTTAATCTTAGATACCTACAATTCGAAGCGTAGAATTTCCAACACTGTCGTGTAATCTTGAATCTTCACCTACTTAACTTATGAATAATATGTATTTACATGAGAAATATTTTTCATATTGACAAGAAGATCTGCCAAAATTTACTTCATGGTGACAACATAAAATCATCCGACCTGTGTTTTGAATAAAATTTAAGTTTCCCACATCAAAAGCTTCCGAATGCCCTGATACGGTGGAGAGTGAGAAAAGATAGCTCTTCCTACGCAAATGCTTTCACATGGCTACGTGCGCACAACTTCCAGGGAAATCCCACTCGATGACTTCTCGTGGCGGGGCGAGGAATCGACGGTAAACTCGAGTTGGTGCAAAAGGAGTATCCATCTAAGGGAGTAGCAAAACCCTGATTCCAAGGCAATGGTGCACAGAGACAATAGGATCCTGAATGAACCAATAAAATTTCGGCGGCTCCCATGGAAATTCATCACCTACGTCGCTCTACCTTCCTGTGGATCGCACATGTAGGTCGAAGGCTCCCAGTGTAATCTTCTAAGAAAACCACCTGTTTCGGTTTGAGCAAACAGAGAGTACCCGGCGCAAATTATTATTCGGTGCCTGCTTGTACCAATGTTTTCGTGTTGAAATAAATTAATCAATATTAACTTACCGCCAAAAAATATGATCGTAAGTAGTCTTAGTGCTATATCTGGATATTTCCAAGGCCTTTGACATGGTTAACCACCAACTTCTTATACGCAAACTTGCATCTTATGGGGTTCAAAATCCTTTCCTAGATTGGATTGATTCATTTCTCAGCAATCGACATCAAATAGTTAAAATTAACTCTTCATTGTCTAACGCTGTCCCCGTTAGAAGTGGTGTAATACAAGGTAGTGTCTTAGGCCCTTTGCTCTTTTTAGTGTTTATCAATGACATTTGCGAAAACTTTTGTGTAGGTAAGCCCCTTCTATATGCAGATGATCTCAAGGTAGTATGTTCATTTTCTTCACATGAGCTGGAAAATATGCAAACTTGCATTAACTTGGAGCTTAACAAGGTAGCACAGTGGTGCTTAAAATGGCAACTGGAACTTAATATGGCTAAATGTTGATGGATATGCTTCGGTGATACATCACTTAACCTAGACCTTACCATAAATGGAGAAATGTTAACTAGATTACATACAGTAGTAGACTTAGGACTTAGATACTCCCATGACTTATCACATACAGAACAGATATCGAAACAGACCTCCAAGTCACAACGACTAGTAGGTTACATAATTCGAAAACTTCATAACAATGAGTCACGAATTTTAATGTACAAAGTTTGTGTTCGACCTCTTCTAGAATATTGCACGTTTATTCTTAGCAGTGCGCGCATAAAGGATAAATTAAGGCTGGAATCAGTACAGAGACGATTTACACTTCGTATTTTTGGAGCTGATTGTTCCTTAACTTATAATTCTAGATGTAAAAAACTAGATCTAGACCCTTTATGGAAGAGGAGACTCAAACTAAATCTTATTTTTTTCTTCAAACTACTTAATAAATTATCCTTTACATCCAATCATGTATTTCAATATGCAGAGACTCCTCATTATGAAACCCGTAATTCCTTGGCACTTGTGAAACTAACTTATTCTAAATCATCTCTTTATATGAATTACTTTGCCTGTAAATTTTCTAGACTCTGGAATAACCTACCAGAACATATCCGTGCGATAAAATCACTCCCATTATTTGTACGTTGCATCGATGCATATTACTCCTCCGAAAATGCATTAAATGCTCTAACACATGCAGGTGTATCTCACTCCACAAGTGTTATTATAGGAACTTTAAATGTTTAGGCATTTTTATTAGTGCATTCTTTGGATAAAACCACCTACTTGCTGTCACTTTATGTTAATACCGTCCCCAGCTAGTTTAACTAATTTGAATATCATCAACAGTATATCACTGTGTCACATGACATACGCATTTTGATAGATCTGTTTGACATATTTCGGTAATTACTGCTTTGTTGTTCCATGCTCTCTGTTTTCGTTTTAATTTCTCTAGTTGTAGATATTTATCATTAAATCGATCTGGCACACAAAATGACCTCAATTACATTGTTTATAAATCAACAGGCTGTCCACTGGATAGATGTAATACCTAAACAATTACTGAACTAGTAAACTTAAAACTCATATCACATGTTTGTTCTGTACATATAATGATATTATTTATATCAAATTGATCATGCCTGTAAACTGTCGTGAATTCTGTAATTATCATTTTTTTCAGAATATAAATTATTATTATTTAATATGACGTATCCAGGAATTGATCCTTCTGAAATATTTCCCTCAGATTTATTGAGAATTTCATTCAAGAATCCACAACTAAAACAATCGCGTCTGGTTTTCGATTAGCATTTGATTCATTCAACATATTTTTCTCATTTTTAAATAAAATCACATCAGAAGTATGCAAGTCATCGTGACATTCATCTGTGGTAAAACAACATGAAATATGTGATAAGAATATCACCGATTAGAAACTTCTATCGCACAATTGTTCTAACTTTCATCTGATACACTCGTATTTGTCGTGCTGCATCAATTATTTTCGGGATTGAGGTCGCTCTACATTCTTGTACATATATCACGTGATACATAAACTTGCTCTAGTTGACGTCCAGTTTCGGGGTTTTGTAACGCAAACAAAGCCTCATACAATTCTGAACTGAGGTAATACTGTCTGTAGCAACATTAAAGTCATGGAAATAATCAATGGAGATATATAATTGCTTCTGAGTATGAACATTATTTTTCGGAATCTTGGACAAAAATAAATTATCACTAGAAACGCACAACTTAATAAAATCCGAACTACGGGGTTTATCGTCACTAATAGCAAAACTGACAGTATCTCTACAGAATGACCGAATTTAACCAATGGTACAGCATTTTAGGCTTTCATCATTACGAAATAAACAGGAATTACGTGAGTGAAATTTACCACACGAGAAACATGTGCCAGAATTGTGGTCACCTCAGAGAATGGCTTTGCAATTACTCTATGAATTGTTATTCTCTTTATCTTGAGCGTGCATCAGATTTGAATGACCATGTAACGTTGTGGAATTATTGACGTGCTGGAGAATCTTTTCATAGCATTTTTCTACTCCCAGCATTCAAAATTAGTACGCTTTACGTGACTTGGTAGTAAATTTCTAAGAGTCGCGTATGAAAGTGAAGTAGGCTTGTTTCGTAATGCCTAAGATTCTGGTTAGTCGAAAGTCACAACCATTCCATACATTCATCGTGAGCTTCAGAATTCGAACGTGTGAATACCTTGAAGATGCCACAGGTATTCGGAATTTGACAACGTTCTAACCAGTAACACCTTTTACTATGAATTCTACCCACCAAGTAAAGTTAAAGAGACAGAAACGAGGAGGTTCGAAGATATATTTGATAAGCTATTAACATATCGTGGGTCGAGTGATCTAGACTGGCTGGCGATTGCAGGTCGTGATGAGCACGGCGTTCCCACACGTGATCTGGTGCGGATGCATGACCGAGCGGCTTCAGCTAGGTGATTCCGTTAACACTAATGTTGTCAGCATCCAATGTCGAAAACTCATAAAGCTATTTATTTTGGGGATTCATTTACTGCTACAGATCACTCTCCCTCTAGTGGGGTAGTGATGACCCTAATACGTGGCCAACCAGAAGCTTAAACTCAACGGGTATGTCTTTGATAAACACTCTTCCGATAGCTTGCTGGGTTCAGCAGCGTCTGGTCGTCTTTCCTTACTATAAAGGACCGTGAAGTACAATACAGTACAATGAATATTTCCGTTTCTCGTAAACTTCAATGTCCTTTTTATCGTCTTTCCCAGCAGTCCTGGAAAAGAAATAAAAGTATGTAAGTGCATGTCAAAATACACTCATACGCGCGTTAAAACACAAAGCGGGTGAAAAAATGAAAATAAACTGATCGAGACCCTATAAAATGTCAACATGTATCTTACACCTCACCACAACACTCCTCACACTCACATTTCCAACAGCTTCGCAAGTCTCAACGCAATCTTCTCAACACTTCTCCAAACACACTACACAACCTTCTACGCAACATGTACACTACTCTCTTCACTCGTCAATCTCATTACGCGCCTACATTACTGCATAAAAACAACAATTTTCACCTGAACTTCTCTCTTCACGGAGGGAAAAGTTTGCGAAGTCCAAACAGTGATTTACATCAAATAGTTTACTGTAGCGTTCATGAATCAACACCAGATCACGTGTGCTCATCACGACCTGCAATCGCCAGCCAGTCTAGATCACTCGACCCACGATAGGTTGATAGCCTATCAAATATATCTTCGAAACCCTCGTTTCTGTCTTTTGACTTCACTTGGTGGGTACGATTCATAGTAGAAGGTGTTACTGGTGAAAGCGTTGTCGAATTCCGTATACCTGTGGCATCTTCACTACTTTTCACCCGAATTGACTCTAGATTAGTCCACACTATATTATCTGCTTTCATACGGAATATCTTCGCAGCTCGTTCACCTTAAATACCCAGTTTCAAGCTGCCAACTTTTTTACGGAATAAATGATCTTTATGAGATTTTTTCTTTAACTGTTTATTTATCCTTTTGGGTTCAAATGTTTAATTCGCCTGAACATTTCTTACCTTCTAAATGATTACGTTCTCTCTCTGTTATATTCCATGATTTCCTCTTCAGTATTTAGATTTTCCTAATCCTCTCAATGTCCATGAAATGAAATTTAATGTTGCAAAAGTATCAATCTCGTCTGACTCCAATTCTTACTTGATAATTCTGATATCATCTGTCTTCATCAGTATTCGTGAATCAACCTTAATTCTTTACTGATTACTCGTTATATAACTCTAATATCATCTTGACAACTATATTCAACCTCTTTCAATATTACAATAGTTGTAATCATGAGTCAATGGATGCTAGCCTACAATGGAAAACAAGGAAGCACTGGTCGACCGCTTCGTCCCGGTAGGGGATTATTCAGCAGCGTTCATGCAAGACCCCGCACCCACCGAGCGAGAATCCATCCCAGCACCTATCAGTCTCGCACTCAAACACTTAACCATCAGACCACTGAGTCGGTTGGTATCCAATAGTGTTATTGTTTAACTTCAACTAATCCACGAAGTTGAGCCACCGTACAACATTGTCTTCAGTGAGTTGATATCTGACAACACGCCTGGTTCAACTCCATTTGTAACGGCCTCTCACTAGAACTTCAGGAAATGCCTCTTGAAGTTAATCACTTTGTATATTACATAATTGTTTATCTAAAGTAAATTTCTGTACAACAAAACTGCCTTTTTTAGTAAATAATTGAAAATCTTAATTATTTACTATCTCAGATAACAACAATTTAATCCATGTCATAATAACATTACATAATATTACATATAAGTGTCTATGTAATATACATTTGATAAGTTAAAGTATTCATTATTCTGTCATCTATTGAAAACCTATGTGACACATAGAAATATAGAAAATAGTATCTAATTTCATATTGTCAAGGTAGGGGAGGCATTGGGGTGGGAGAGGGATGTGTTGATGGGAGAGGGAGGCGTTAGAGCGAGAGGGAGGTTTGTGTGTGTAGGAAGATGGAGGTAGATTTAATGTCTCCAGTTAATGTTACTGTCATGTCCTCCCACCACCACTACTACCACCACCAATACGACCACCACCTTTGATTTAAATAATAGTTGTTTTATGAAATTTGAATAGAAAATTCATTTATTTTTCTATTTAAACGAATAACAATACAGAGTAATAAAAATGTGCATTGAAATTGTAGACTAATTATTATTATAAAGAAAATTAATTTAATAGTTGAACTTATGACTCGATTAAAGCTAGATTACCATGGAAAACCTGGAAGAATTGGACAGCCGTTACGTCCTAGTATGAGACTCCTCAGCAGTACGCATCCACGAACACACCTCACAATATTCAAACCAAGGACTTAATGGTCTCGTGCGCGACCACTTAACTTCTAAACCACCCAGCCGGCCAGCATCCGACGGTGTTAATGTCTAACTTCAACCAATTCATGATATTCAGCCACCATCCACCATTGTCTTCAGTGGGATACTATCTCAAAGCAGACCCGGATGAACTCCAATGGACACAACTTCACACTAGAACTCAAGGAAATCCATCTTGAAAATTGTCACTACTGAGCATATGATGATTATAATCCGAGGAGGGGTTTTGTGGACATTATAGTAATTTAGTAGTTAAATTCATGAGTTAGTTAAAGATAGACCAACTATGAAAACCTGGAAGCATTGGACAGTCGTCTCGATCTAGTATGGCACTATACATCAGTGCACATCCGCCATCCCACATGTGGGATTCGAACTTAGGACTTTCTGTTCCGCGTGTGAACGCCTAATCTCAACATGATAAGCAGCATGTGATGTGTTATAACTGAGGGTATTTACCATAGATGTGATTTCATCCTGATCGAAATAGGTGTAGAAATCAATATCTAACTGAGTGTATTATCGATTAAGATCGTCATCGCCGTCGTCGACAGTGTCGTGTTTTGAGGCTTAAATAATCTATATTTGATGTTCTTACTTTCGTAGGAATTACAGTATTTCCTCGTTATACAAGTAAAAGTAATAAGTGATTCTGACATAACAACTAACGATGACCAGATATAACAATCGTTTACGCATTTATAACCGTCAACCACTGGTTATAACAATTAGAACTACGTGATGTTGTATTAGTGCGATACATTTCGAACAATCTGATCATTTAGGTACATGTTCACATACCCTAATTTCAGGATCGCGATTATTCCTCCTCATGTATGTGTGACCACACACACACATCTAAATTGACAAACATAGTGGGTTGTGACGCAAACGCAATCATGTTTTTTAGGTTTCTGACTAATAATGGACATTATTATTTCCTTGATAGTGACCTTTGCTGAGTAACACATCTTGTTAAAGACTGATTTAAACCTTTGTTGTTTGAATTGACTTTAGATGGTAAGGTGGTATGGGCAGGCTATTTTTCCGCCAACGGTAAAGTAGATCTCATTGTATCATGAACTTTCCATCTATTTATGAATTTAGGACGAAAGCCATTTCCCATTAATGTTTTGTTTAATAACCTAACAACATCATCAAAAGCTCTATTTGTACAAATACTATCAAGCCTCAATAGTTGAAATCATCAGTCACTTAAAGCTAGACCACCATGGAAAACCTGGAAGCACTGAACGACTGTTTCCTTCCAGTATGGGACTCCTCAGTGGCAATGAGCATAGTCATTTAGATCGGACGATGTTTGGCGAAAGGCTCTCCACTTTAGTGTCCCGAGTTCTGACTCAAAGTAGATCGCATGAATGATCGTTGTCGAAACATATATGTCACCTATCCTCGTATATAATCATCGACTTAAATCGCGTTAGTTAATAACGGCATTAAATAAGTCAAATAACGAGAATGGACTTTTGAATACATATATTTTGTATATGAAGCGAATGGAATAGAGAGAAGCGAAATGAAGCGCTGTGGAGTTGGCGAGTAAGTCAACTCCATATGTTAATCAATATTTATCGTTACACAAAAATAAGTTACAGATAAGTGATGAGTGATGGGATAAGGGATGTACACACACCTACGCCTTCATATAAAAACAGTCAAGATTGACAAGCGAATAATTAATAAGGTCAGAATATAACTCATATGAAATCAATGGATTGGGCTGTCCAACAGCTAGAATAAGGTATATGGACTTAACATGATAACCGACACAACAGTGTAAGGCATTAATTTTGTATGTGTAGAGCACTAGGCTTCTCGTTAGATCTAGTTTGTACCTGAAGAATCATATTTCAAAAACTTAAAGCAAATTGATGAAAGAGGAGGGTTGGACATTGAGTTACTGACTTCATGCCGTAGAAAACTAACTCGCTAAAAAAGAAACGCTAAGCAAGTTTATACAACTTAATAATAAATCTAAATATAATTAGTTGATTGACTTAATCAGGATGACTTCGAACATTCATCAAGACGTATGAAATTCAATGCACAATTCACTGAACACTTCCATTACAATGTAAGAATTGGCTTAGATACAGTTAAACATTAACATTATTGGATGACGGTCAGCTTAGTTGTTTAGAGGTTAAGTATTTGCGCATCTGACCGGTGCTTCTAGTTTTGAATCCCGTTTGTGGAATAGTAGATGCACATTTCTGAAGAGCCTTATACTGGGACGAAACGGTCATCAAATACTTCCAAGTTTTCAATAGTGGTCTAAAATCAATCAACGAATGAAAACATATGTGAATGCTTATTTTTCTTTTGTATATATGAATAACAAAGAATTGACATGACAATTTAGTGAGAGAGAAATTAAGATGACCACGCAATGAAACGATTCATTTCTTTTGGTCAATTATCCATAAAATACACTAATTGATATATACATAAATCTACCTTTTTAAATGATTAGTCTATAGAAGGAGGAATAAACAAACCAGGTCCAACCGGGAATCGTTTGTTGTTGTATTGTAAAAATTGAATTATTTCTTTATAAACCTTCCTCCCCTCTCTTTCTTTCTGCCTTTCATTCTCTTCCATTCAGTCCATATTTAAATGATTTTGAATGTAAATAATCATCATGAGTCTGCTGTGAAACAGTAACTCACTGATGACAATGGTGGACGGTTGAGCAAATTTTTTGGATTGGTTATGGTTGGACATTAACACAGTTGGATACCAACAGTATAAGTGGTCTACAGGTTAAGCGTTCGCGCACTAAATCAAACCAACTTTAACCGGAAGTTGGTTGTTGTTGTTGTTGTTGTTGTAATATAGAAATCGAATTATTTCATTTAAAACTCCACCCGCCTCTCTGTCTTTCATTCTCTTCTATTCAATTCATATTTCAATTATTTAGAATGTGAATAATCATAAAAAATTTTTTTGGTGAGGAGTTATATACTGGGACGAAACGGTCGCTCGATGACCCTGCCTCACGAGATTTGAACCCAGGACCTGTCGATTTCGTGCGCGAACACTGAAATTCTAAATCAGCCAGCAACTAAACATGTTAATGTCTAACTTCAACCAATCCACGATGTTTCCTAACAGTTGATCATTGTCAACAAGGCGTTACTATCTTACAATGGAACCCTGTTGAACACCAACGGTCATGACTTCTCACTTCAGCTCCAGGAAATCCATCTTAAGGTTCATCATTACTGAGTATATGAGTCAGTTGAAGCTCATTCATCAAATTTAATACTAAACAACTCAATATACTCGAAATAGTGATTACATAACTATCGTCATTTAAAATAAATAATTCATTAGAATATTTATGTCTAACTGTTAGTACTAAAAATAATAAAACGGTTTTTGCTTTATTTACCTATGAAAGTCATTAATTTTGACACATATATGTATATACTACTGAATAATTTAGTTAGTGGTTAATAGTAATAAATCAACAGGGAATTGATAGTTTCATTAGCAAAAGATGGTAACTATGTGAAATCAATCATTTTTAAACATTATTTTCCTTTAAAGAACATACAAATATGAAAAATTTAAGTGAAAACTAACAACCGAAACAAACATGGAATGATGATTCATACCTGATCTGATAGTTTAATAATCTCATACACATAGTTCCCTATATTATTTTAAAGAGAGCAAGAACAAAGGTTGGTGTAGAATAATATGAATAATATGAAATTCAACGTTAATACAGATATTGACATATATCAGAGGGTGATGAAGGATGAACATGATGTAACAAAGATGCTATTAGAGATAATGAAGTTATAAAAATTTGTTTCGAATATATATAGTTTGGGAGGGAAGGTTCCATAACATAGAAATAGTCATTAGAAATCATGGAATTAAAAAAACATTAGATGATTATGTAATGAAGTAACTGAAATAGATTAATGGTAATAAAGAGAGATATGAATTGAAATCAGTTATGAATGATGTAATTATAAGATTTTTGGAATCATAGTTTTCCAACTTTTCTAGATGGATGGACTATATCCATCAACCTGGTTAAAGTGTCGGACATTCGTAAACAAAGCACTCCTGGAAGTAATTAGGACTTCCCTGGCAGTGATTGTATGCATGTGGTCATTTGAGGGCATTTCGAGTGGAAGAGTTGACTTTCACCACTTTCGGTTATGCGAGTATCTTTTGGGGCGATAGGAATAATGACAGGGAGGATTCGCATGCATATAGCATACAATTCTCTTTCAATCTAGCACACAACAATACTGTCATGCACTATCCTATCGTAATTGACAGATCAGGCAACCCGAAAGTCACGAAAACACCATCAAGTAATACGACAGTAAATAAGGCAATAATATTCATATTTTAATTTCATGATTTCATGAAATTGGTTATGACTGAATTGTATGTTTTTGGTCACTAAGTAGTGACAAATATACTATAGTTGTTTGGCCCTCTAGTGCTGATTGGTTTCTGACAATTAAGTTGCCATGTTGCCAAGTTGCCGCCAAATGCCTTGGTACGGCCGAGGTTGGGGAGAGTCAGCTCTCCCTCTCCAAACGCTCACACATGACCACGCGTATACAGTCGTTGCCACGGAAGTCCTACTCACTGCCTTCTCACGGCAATATTGTTGCTTACGAAATTGAGAGGACTGAAAGTGGATATTCAACGATTTATTCAGGTTGATGGATGTAGATATCCTACCTAGGGGATTTGGAAAACCTTTATTTCAAACCAGTGGTAAGCATGGACTCAAGGATTCTTAAAGAACAAATAGCGCATGAATCTATTGTTGGTCAACCAGCCACCATAGTACTACATCTCCTTACGTTGCTTCATTACCTTGTTGATTAGACCTTAAGATCAAAAGCTCCGAATGTAGGCTCTTAGGAAAACCACGTGGTTTGGTCTGTTAAGCACAATCCCGCTTCACAGGAGAACCAGACACAGTATAGGCTTCAACGCAACAGTCCAAATAGTACAGCTCAATCCTGTGGCGCAATCACACAGGTATCAAGCATTTGGAGTATTATTCGCACCATTCATATACACATTTACATCACATGTATAATAATTATTCCAATCAATGATCGCGTGAATTAATTATGCAGGGCACGAACAGGCCAAAGTGGACCCATTCGGCTTACACGACAGTCAAACTCAATAATGTTAGCAATGGCGACATGCCTTACAATGTCCCAATGACAATGGCCCTCGAGAACACTGAAAAGCAGCCACCAGTATGAATGAAATCGGTTAACCAACAAACCAATTTTGTGTATGAACAGTCGGCAAAACTTGCCAAAGCAATATCGAACCAACAATAATACCAATGGCTAACCTCCAGCCTCATATAAGACCTTCATCTCTACATAGCCATATAGCTTAAGTTTAATAAATAGAGCAGATAATCTCAAAATTGAATTAAACTTTACAACTAATTAATTGAACACAAGCAGCTTATACAACACATGTATACAAATCAGTCGTTCGAACGGGGTGAAAAAAGGCTGACATTAATAACGGCAACCAACAAAAATATATTTACATGTGAGCACTAAAAGTGGAAATACAATTCGACGAATATAAAGCCCCTGTCTAATTTATTCTCTGTTTGTTCAACTCTACAACCATTCAGAAACATAAATTCACCCCATTGCACAAGCAGATGGACATCAGGAATTAGTAACTATGTGGATAACGCGATGTCGTTTAAATCGGATGGTGCTGGGCTCGACTACCGGAGTGCACATCAACACTGGGGTGCAGGTACATCCCGCTGACGAGTCTCAAATGGGACGAAACGCGCGTCCTGGATTCCACTGCTAGCCGCTTTGCTTAAATCAAAAATATAATCCTGTATATGTCGAGCTTATCAGTCTACTTTCAATAAATACCATACTCAGACAGGGGTGTAGTAAATATTATTGTAATTTCAATAGTTGTATTCAGGAATCAACTGAAGCTAGACTACCATGGAAAACCTGAAAGCACCAGAAGACCGTTTCATCCTAGTATACGACTTCTTAAGGTATTTCTTGGGTTTCTAATTAGAAGCCATAACTAATGGAGTGCAACAGGGTCTTTTTTGAGTTAGTAACCCGTGAGGAGTTCAATCGCGTCTGATGTGAGGACAATGGTGAACGGTGGCATAATATTGTGTATTAGTTGAAGTTAGACATTACCACCATTGGATGCCATCCGTGTCACTGGTCTACAGGTTAACCGTCCACTAGCGTGAGACCAACAAGTCTTGGACTCGAATCTCCCTAGGCGGCATCAGGAGTTCCATACTAGGACGAAACAATCGTTCAGTGTTTCCAGGTTGTCTATATTCCCCAACCGTGGTTGCTACCTTGACGTTGTGGTTAGTCGTATCTATCGGAATGAAACGATCGGGTTTTACTGGCTTAAACAATCGTTTTTTGAGATCATACCATTCTAGACATGCAGGCCAAATGAAGAGCGGTAAGAATAAATGCGGCAAACTCAAGGTCCGAGAGTGAAGTCATACTGAAAACAACCAGCATAACAGAAATGCTGCCTTCCCAGAAAGAAGAGTGGTGTTAGAAAAGATCGATCCAAAAAATGCACACCTTTCCTTATCCATCAGATATCTATCTCTTGTGGTTAGGATTCAACAAGAACGGAGCTAACACAAAAATTAATGACAAAAATGTCGTGTGTTATCCCGTAAGCACTGCGGTCACTCTCTCAGCTCATTAGAACCACCTCTCATACAGGCTCTTTTTAGGTACCTCCAGAAGAACCTTTCCACATCGTCAGCACGTGTGTCAGTAACAACGTAGAACTTCGTACGTACGTACATCAGTTCGAGTTGTCATACCACATTAGCTCAGAGATGCAGTTATCTATTCAAATCCCATAATGGTAGAGGCAGTAAGAGTATAAGCAGTTATTCGAAACATAAGGGTTTGGAGATGTTATTCAAGAAATATAATCCAGTGAAATATATTTGGAAAGAGAAAAGACAAAGGACACGAAGAATTCAGAAGATTAGCATTTAGGAGAACACAAAGAGTGGATGCATCTGCGCCATTGCAAACGATTTTTAGTCGTGTTTCATTCAAGGTCTCTAACCATCAATTGTTATCATCTCACGGATCTCAACTACGTAATTTACACCTGTCAACATGGCTTAGTTCACTTGTCAGTGACTTCATTTATTTGTGCCATGTTTTGGTCTGGCCGCCCCTAGCTTTCTTCCAACCTACTCCTACACCATAAAACATCGCAATTAAAGGCAGTCGGTGGTTGCGCATACGTAACACATGTCCCAGCCATCTCAACTGATGAAGTTTCACTACTTTATCAATTGATTTGTTAATTTTATCTAATACTCGTTTTCTAACAACTGAGTTACTTACCCTGTGGTTTCAGGATATACGAGAAATGTTTCGAAGACATCTACGATCGAATACTATGAACCTACAAATATTCTCTCTTCTTACCGGTCATGTTTCACCGACATAAAGTAGAACGAAACGAACTGCTGCACAGTAAAATCGTCCTTTGGTTGATAGATGGATATCTCGCCTACACCATAAATGACTCAAGTTAGCAAAAGCTAACCGAGTCTTCTGTATCCAAGACGTGATAACTATCCTCGTACCTTTAACAACACTCATGACCATTATCTATCTTCAATGAATTCATCAATACAACTAGAATCTTTCTCTTACATGAATCATAATCATTAACATCATGTATATAAGATAAATATGAATTAGTATATCCTGAATAAATAATAGAATTTCCAAATGTTCTATGATATGAGGATTGTTTATATCCATCATTATTAAAATGATCATTGATAAATGTTTCATTATTATTATTAATATTATTATTATTATATATAGAATAATTCAGATTTGATGAATCTAATGATGAAGTTACTTTTTGTCTTGAGGATTGATGATCATCATAATCATCATTAATGTTGTTCTTGTTGTTGCTATGGTTACTAGTACCATATGGGAATGGGAATGAACTGATTGGATTTGTATGTAAATGATTTGTGTAACTAAACAGATCTTGATTATTAATATTAATAGTAGTATTAGTAGTAGTATTGGTAGTAGTATTAACATTTAGATTATCATTGATTGAATCATGAGTAGAATATATATTTCGATCATTTATTGATTGATGAATTATATTTGTCACTGGCCAATTTAATCGATTATTATGATTATTATTATTAATATTATTATTATTATTATCGATTTTCGATGAGTATTGATATTTCTTATTAGTTGGTAAACAATTAATCCAACATAGTTTCCTTAGTGATTTATCTTTTGTTCTCTTTGTTGTTATGATAATTGGATTACATTCTGTTTTAATAATAGGACTCAATTGGTCTTGACAATATGATTTGATCCATATGATGATACTACTGATTACCATAATCAATAATATAAGTGAAATAATCAATATAATCACTAAAAGTTAATGATGATTAGATAACCAAAATGTAAATGTTTGATTCAAATCGATTGATTGATTATGGATTATTGATTGATTGATATGAAATGAATGAATTTTTATAAAAAATTGTGTTTCATTTGATAAAGATGGTATGCCCATAACTTTTAGTAGGATCTTAATATGATATATCCCATTCATAGGTGGATGATATGATGGATTAGTATCAATATGATATGAATCATATAAATTATCAGTTAACCAATTTGTATATAATTTACCATTAGATTCATTTAAATAAAAATATGGACTACCATTAGTAAATTGATTTAATCGATATAATATAGTACCATTTAAATGATGATCTGGATCATAACCTTTCATTTGTAATATAAATGTATAAATTGGTGTATTTGTATAGATCATTATTGAATGATCCTGATTTGGATCTTGATCTGGATCATGATCTTGATCTAGATCTTGATTGTCATAACCAATAATACTATTATAATGTGGATAAATACATATTGGTATATTATCATTTTCATCTAATATATTTATAGTTAATGTATATGTTATACTACTTATTAGATTGATATTAGTATTATCATTATATGTGATAATTTTATAAAAAATTTTATTGATTTTTTCACGATCTATTATCAATTGACTAATCAGTTTTGCTTTTAATTCATATTCATTTATTAATTCATTTTGATTCATTTCTTTATAATGAAAATTTATATCTGGTATAATTTTTATATAATTAACATATTGATTATTGATTGATTGGTTATTGATTAATCGATGATTGGTTGATTGCTTATTGATTGGTGGATGATCGATTGATTGATATTGATTATTATTTAATAATAAATGAATACGTGAATATTTAGAATCTTTATCTAAATCAATTAAATGTATAAAATCAATAAAAGTATTGATTTTTTGATTTTCTTGAAAATCAATATTGATAGGATTATGCAATATTGGTAAATGATCATTCACATCTAATAATTGTATAATTAATTGTGTTTTAGTGGTTAAATTTTCTTTATCTATTGCTGCAATCAATAAATAGAAATATTCAATTAGTTCACGATCTAATAATTGATTATGTAATACTGTAATAATACCAGTGATTGAATGAATTTGAAATGGTTGTTCAAGTTGTTTTGGATATCTAGAATGGTTTGAATGTTCTAGAAGATCTTCATCATGATCATGATCATCAGCATCATCTTGATCATGATCATCAATATAATTGAATGTAATTGAATTTAATTGATATGTTAATTGTCCATATTCCCCATTATCTAAATCATATGCTTTCATTTCAGTAATATATGAACCATCTGGCATATGTTCTGGTATTGTAATATAATATTTTGATTGTTTAAATATAGGTAGATTATCATTTTGATCAGATATAGTAGCTGTTATACGAAATGGATATGATTGTATGAATGGATCCATTTGTTGAATATGTTGTATAGTGAAATTAACTTGATCAAATGATTCTATATTAGCTAAATCATAACAATCAATTAATAATGAAGCAAGTGGATTCGTTTCATAATCCAATATACCTTTTGTAAATATAAAAAATACAGTATCAGAGATTGGATGTAAACGTAAATAATTTTGACCTGCTATTAGTTCTTGATCATGAAAATGATCCGATTCTAATTGAGTTGGTTTACAAATGATCTAAAAAGTAGAAACCATTACTTTTTAGAGAGAGGATTTATTGAATTCAAGAGTATAGTACTGTGAGTTGGATGGTTTGATCGTGGAGTTTTAATCGTTCTTCGGAAGGTTATCATTTGAAGGATAATCTTCAATTAGAACTGAAATGTTCATTACATGTGATTTAAAGCTTGTTCTATACACTTCGATGTTGATTAGTTCGATGTTGATCTTAAACCTGTTATTGTTTTGATTATATCTCGCATTATGCACATATGGAGAAATTCGAATACTTCACTGCTACGTGAAGTTTGTGCTGATGATGTTACTCAGAAGTACGATGAAAGCTCCATGATTAAACCATCTAGCTCAAAGAATAAAACTCCATCAAAATCATCTACTTGAGCTACATATCTCCTCTACCATCTCACTCTCATATATATTAAGTTTTAGGATGATACTTGACACTGGTTCAGTGTATATCTTATAATAAGTAGCTATTGTAGCCTAATAATACTCATTTACTTACTTACGTCTGTTATTCCTCGTGAAGAAGTATAGACCGTTTAGTAGCATTCTCTATCCAATCCAGTTCTGGGCAAACCTTTCCAGCTCTTTCCAGTTCTTATTCATCCTTTTCATTTCTGCTTCTAGTTACCGATGTAATGTGTTCTTTGGCCTACCTCTTTTCCTCTTTCCTTCAGAATTGCAAGTTAGGGCAGACCTTGTGATGTAGTTTGATAATTTGCGTAATGTATGTCCTGTCATTTTCAATCGTTTTTTTAATTTCCTCTTCAGATGCAAGCTGGTTTGTTCTCTCCCACAGAAGGCTGTTGCTGGTGGTCTCCGGCTAATGAAAGTTGAGTGTCTTGCATAAACAATTATTTATAAATATTTGTACCTTCTTGATGATGGTTATAGTA
Source organism: Schistosoma spindalis (assembly GCA_946903255.1). Taxonomy (NCBI): domain Eukaryota; kingdom Metazoa; phylum Platyhelminthes; class Trematoda; order Strigeidida; family Schistosomatidae; genus Schistosoma; species Schistosoma spindalis. Next base: position 46,841,099 of record OX336424.1, on the reverse strand, counting down.
GTCCTCCAAGTTTTAGCATCCTTACAGTAGAACTAACTGTGTTGACATTCGTAATGAAGTTTCTGACTTTGATATTGGTTGGAAGTTGTTTAGAGTTCCATGTGTTCTTCAACTGTAAAAATGCGGCTTTTGCTTCGCCAATCTTTGCTTTTACGTCTGCATCAGATGCTCCTTGTTCATCGATAATGCTTCCCAGGTGTGCGAAGGATTCTACATCTTCCAGAGTTTCGTCATCAAGTGTGATTTGAGTGGTGTTCTTCGTGTTGTATTTAAGGACCCTGGTTTTCCCCTTGTTTATGTTGGGGCCAACTGATGTCAACCTATTATTATGTAGACGTAATGATAACGGCAATTTGAGAACAGTGATTTATCGACCGAACCCATGACTCGTAAACCAGTACAAGCAGTCAAGATTCTTTAACGATGCTCTCTTGGTTTGAATATAACTGCAGTTGATACCATTGATACAGATAGGATACTAGTTTTATAACTTGTAGGTTTGTACTCCTATCAATGTTTGATGTAACGATACCGCCAATTAGAAAATAGTGGTTCATCAACCGGACCAATGACACATAAACCCGTACGAGTAGTCTAAATTCTATAACAATCCTTCTTCCTGAATAGCCCTACATGCTAATTGAGCCCAGGACACCAATCTAATCCTCTGCGATATTAACATACTTGGTGTATATACAAACAAAACAGATCACATTGTATCATAAAATAGATAACAAAACTTCTAGAAGATCTATCCAAAAGTGGCTGTGAATGTAGGAGACTGTAATAAATAGACTGGGCGAAACTCATGAATGGTAAATTGTATAATAATATTCTATGTGTTTAATTGAAGCTTATAAGAAGAGGAATATGAATATGCATAGTTTGGTTACTTAACAATTTACACAATATAAATATATATGTATCATCTTAGTCCATAAACAGATTCCAATAGTTACTAACCACTATTCTCAGTATATATAATAAGCAAACATGGATAGTGACTAGCAGTGGATTCCATATTTTTGAACGTTTTTCATATATACCACTACTAGCCACTATCCATTCAAACTTTTGATGCAATATCCAGATAATATGCACAATATGCCAATAAGAGATTGATCCATTGTAGTCCTAAACATCAATAGGAAGATTCAAGTAAACAAAACCATATAAATCTTATACATCGTAGTTGTTAGTTACCAAGAGCTGAAAGGGTAAATCCCTAGAAATCAACTCGATAAGTTCAAAGAACAAGCAAACAAACAAACAAACAAACAGACAAACGAAGCACTCAATAATGAGAACAGAACATCTTAGATCAGACTTCCGGCAAGATCTTAAGTGTACATTGTTATTCTATCTTTGTCCTTATTCGAAACTATAAGAAAACAACAGCAACAACAACAACAACCACAATGACAACAACGACAAACATGTAAACTTCTTCACATTTGTATCTATTTTATTATAAACAAATGAAAAGTTTTAACTAGTTTCGTAATACTTTCATTCATTCTTAGTACAAATGTTTGTTTCTCATTAGATAAACAATTTCCGGTCATCTGTGTTGTTGTTATGACCTCGTATTCTCCTCCCCCTTCTTCTTCTCCTTCTCCTTCTTCTCCCTCTTCTTGGTCTTCTATTAATAGAATCATTATTCATGTTTATCAAATAAGTGATTAGTTTATTGCGTGATACACATTCTCCGGGTAGAAAAATGTACATTTTATTGATCAGTCTGTATATGAATCTATTTAATATTAGACTAATAGGTTGGAAGTCTTAGATAGTGGTTGGAGGTAGTCAACAAGAAATCCTGAACCTTGGTTTCGTGCTATTTGGCACTCGTTAGCAAGATGTACCTATACTCTTGGAGGAACTGGTGCTCCTCGATGTATTCGACCTCGTACCACCCAGCTTCACAGTCAGAGACGTTATCAGTAGGCTATCCGGACCGCCATTTACCTTTAGTAGGACTGAGATGAAATCACAATTGATTGATCATTAGGTGGTGATCACTGTCATGTGTGTCAAGTCCTTCTTAATGCAGATGGAATGCTATCGACCAAGTTGCAACGTGGCCGTCAGGGAACACCAGTTCTCTCAAGATTATAGGTACAACTTGCTGACGAGTGCCAAGTAGCACGAAACCCGGGTTCATGGTTTCCTGTTGACTACCTTCAAGCACCGTCTAATCTCAAGATAGTTCACGCAATGTCGATTCACCTAAACTAGTAGCAACGTTGCAACTTGGTCTATAACATTCAATTTGCGCTGAAAAGGACCTGACACACATGACATTGATCACCACCCAGTGATCAATCAATTGAGGTTGAATGTCTATTTCGATAATAATTTTCTTAAGCATTTCGTCATATTTTAGACTTGACAACTGAATATACCTGAATTCTAGGATTCATATGTTACTCCATAACTCGAACCTAGCACCTTTCGGTTGAAACGTCACCATATTATCCACTTAGTTACTGAGTCTTGGTAACCACTTTTGCTTGTGTAATGGTGTGAAGTTAAAATTCACTTAGTATTTTTGTTTACTTAAATATTCCCATTGTTGTTAAGGATGGCAATCGATCAGTCTCTTATGAAAATATGTACATCCCTTGAAAGCACTTGAGTTCAAAAGAACTTTAAACAGAGATGGTTAGTGACCAGAATGTGCGTTTTGTCCCACGTGGGACTCGTCAGTTGAATGTATCTGCTTCTCAAAGTTGATATTCACTTCGTGACTCAAACCCAATACTGTTCGCTCCAGTGCTAATTGCAATAACAAGATGATCCACACAGTATTCATATGTGTCAATAGATGACTGACCGAATGCAGTCCTAAACAACAATTGGAAGATACAAGCAAATCAATAAATGATGAATTCTAAAGGAACACTGCAAAAACATATTCGAGATCGATTGTGGTACACTTTACATTGATTTCAAATATTTCCTTGGAAATCAGATCCTTAACTATAAGATTTCATGGTGAATATGATCCTGACTAAGTAAGTAATTCATTATATTTGACGGTAGCTGATTGTTTCCACCTGAGTGAATATAAGCGGCAATGATTGAAAGACAACCTGAATCACTTGATCATCTGATGTTTTGGAGTTCGACCTAATGACAGCTCATGACACCATATTGATGATTTTTTGGTCATATACTAGGATAAATCAATTGTTCAGATCTTTTTTGAATAAAGCTAAGCATTAAAAATGAAATAATTTCCACAAAGCTATCATTCTTAACAATCAATGATAATCAGTGGTTGATAGACAGGGTTATTCAGAATTAGGAAGTAGACAAACTTGGAAAACATGGAATCACTAAACAACCGTCTCGTTCTAGCATGGGACTCTTCAGTAGTAGACATTTAAGATCCCGCACACGGGACTCGAACTCAGTATTTTCAGCATCTAACAGTATTCATGTCTTACTTCAACTAATCCACAAAATTGTGCCACCGTTCACCATTGTTTTTAGTGAGTTACTGCCTCACAACAGAAACGGTTGAATTCCACTAGTCACGCTTTCTCACTAGAACTCCAGAAAATCCATCTTGAATCCAGCCACTAGTGAGCACACGGTAATTATTATCCGAAACGGGGTTTTGTGGAGATTGTAGTTAAGGTAACAGTTGAATTTATGAATCGATTAAAGTTTAATCAACCGTGAAAAACTGGGAATCATTGGATGGCTGTCACACTCTGGTATAGGTACTACTTTTCACTGTACATTCACGATCCTGCATGAAGAATTCGCATCCAGGATCTCCGGTTCCCACGTACACAGGAATCGAACCCATGGCCTTCGGTCTTCAAATGAGAACGTTTAACATCTAGATCACTGAGTCAATATTTCTACAATCTCCACAACAACCACCTCAAGTCGAATAGTAACAATTTCTTACTTCTTCCACATGAGATGAATACAACTATAGAAAGTCATACAATTTCCACCCCTTCATTAAAATGAATGTCTGTTTTCTAGTTTTAAAATTTTTCAAAAATAAAAGTGAAATTATAATGATAATTAATAAATGATCAAAACAGCTGTCATTTCGATTCGCTTTGTTCACATGTATGGTTTATTCTGGTTAACGTTTCTTGTTTATGGCAAAGTTAATTTCTATGGGTTGGGGTTACTGACCCTATATCTAACCCTCCTCTACTATTTTGTGTGTGGGCCTCGAATCGATAACAGCTTTAGACGAGCTACAGGTGGAGTTGTCAACATGTATACAATCATAGATACTATATATCTTGTTCAAATATAAGACGATAAATAACACAGAGTATTTTAGTTTGATATTAGATGATTGTAGGTAGTAGATGGTGGAATGTACCAATCAAACAAAGTGTATCTACAATTTAGATGGGAGATGGTACTAACCAACAAAAAAATTGACGAGACTATAATTTATGGACAAACCATTCAGATTTACGATAACAGGTTTTGGATTTCCACGTGAAATTCTACATCTATCTTATGAAAAGATGGATAGTGGCTTGCATTGGGATCTAAGTCACGCGTTTCGCCCTATTTGAGACTCGTCAGCTGGATGTACCTGAACCCCGGAGTTGACGTTAACTCCTAGACTCGAACCCAGTGCCGTTCGCTTCAAGCGCTATCGTGTTATCCACTTAGCTATTGAGTCCTGATAGCCACTTACATGTGCACAGTATGCACATATGTCGCTATGAGACTTATCAATTGCAGTGCTAAACATCAATGGGAAGATTCAAACAAACAATATCAAGTAAATCTTTATCCATTTGGCTAAATACTGTCTCGACATTTTAGCTGATGTTAGTTCGTGATAAAAACCACAAATCCATTTCATATCCTCAACTATCAACTGTAAATTACAATCCTTATCCTTCATATTGGATTAAAACACTCTTTTTCTTTCTTTCTTTTTTTGTTATCAACTTCATTATTAAGGCCAAAAAAAATATTATTTTTTACTCTTCTTTATCAAAATGAAATATTGAATATTGAATAAGAGAAAAAAATTTTAATGAATGATCACACGTGATCTATTAATGATTGATTGATTGATTGTTATTTCATGAAATGATATTATCAAGAAATAAAGAATAAGGATATCACTTGTTGAACTGATTGGGTTGGTGAGTGTGTGTGTGGGTTAGTGAGTGAGTGAGTGAGTGAGTAAGGAAGAGTGAGAGCAAGCGTTTGTGCGAGTGAGTGAGTGAGTGTGTGAGTGAGTGAGTGAATGATAGAGTGAGTGAAAGTGTGGGTTGGTGAGTGTGTATGAGGTTTAGTGAGTGTTTGAATGGGTAAGCAAGTGTGCGAGCCGGAGAGTGTGTGTTGGGGTCGGTGCGTGTGTGATTAAGGGAGTGAATTGATCTTCCATTAATAGCCTCTTACCTATTAGCAACTTATTGATTTTCATTTTAAGGTTCACAGGAATATGTTTTCTAAAGATTGAGAAATTGTCAGAAAGTCAATAAATATTGAAAAATTTAAAATTTATTCATATTTCAATCACTAAGCAACAATATATAACATATATAGGTATAGATAAACATGGTATTAAAAAATGTAGAGGGTGGGCGGGATGGCATAGGTGGGAATAAAATCAATATTTCTAGCATATAAACTAAATTTCAGAGGGAGAGAGAGGGAGGGAGATTGAGAGTGAGAGAATACATTAATTGATTTTAGTTAGAAAACAATATAAGAATTAAAAATTTCCTGTTTCGGTTATTGTTGTTATTCTTGTTGTTGCTATTGTGACGACAAGACATATATAGAGAATAAATTAATGAAATTAATAATGGTAATAATAAATTCGAAAGACAAGATGAAACTATTCACCATGTGGTTTATTCCAAAATAATGTATTTTTTTCTTTTTTTTCATTTCCTTTCTTTTCTTTTTTTCTTTTTTTAGTTGTTGGAGTTATATTACGCAATAATTATATCTGTCATAGAAATATATCTGATACTTAGAAGTTGGATATATATATATAGAAATGACCAATGAGTAGGTAACATGGACCACTCTCTTTCTTTTTATATACGTGTCTAGAATGGGATCGGGGTTAGAAAAAAAACGCCTACCCTAATTATCTATGTAAATATTGAATGAGGTACAAGCAACAACATCCACAACAAACCAACAGGTCCAACTACCTAAATTTTTTTTTATTTTTGATTAAAATCATGAATGGATTGATGTTAGATCGTCATTCATAACTTAAAAGAATCGGATAATTGTTTTGTTCTAGTACGGATTTCTTCAGCAATGGATTAGTTGAGATTAGATATTAACACAGTTGAATGTGGGCATAGTGATTATAGAAGCTAAGTGTTCGTGTGTGAGATTGAAGACTCTGGATTTGTATCCTGTGAGGTTTGTGGATATGCATTGCAGGAGAGTTCCATAATTGCTAGGTTTGAAGCGGTTAGGTCGATAGTTATAGTGTGATGTGTGCTACTAATATCATCAGATATAAGTAATATGTATCACTAATCGGAAATAGAATGTCTGATGACAGATCATTGAGAAAATCAACCACAAAAGGATGAGAATGGAGAGTGTTTGTTATGAAATACATGCTACTCATCATTCATTCAGTCTATGAATATCGTTCATTGTTGCTATCATTAAAAAACACATCTAACACTACATCCAATGATACTTTAATATTATTCAATAGTTATCCGTAAGGTGTATCTACAAACTGACATTTCTTGTTGGGGCTCGAACCATATCATTCACTTTTATGATCTCACATATGACCATCTAACTATTCAAACTTTATGTAGACTTAAGGAAGACTATCTTTAATCTCATCTTATTCCTCTTAATGTCTCGTTGCTACATTTGCTCAATTCTAAAGACTAAGTAAATCCAGTATCGGTTATTGATCAACGATTCTATCGTTAGATTAACTAAAAATGACTTAAGTTGTCTTTAAGTGTTACATTTTCTATCATCTAATTAAATATTGTAACAAAATAAGGTAATAATATTGATCAGGATACAAAGAACATAAACAAAAAAATCAATGATCACTATGATTAAAGCTTTGCTTTGTTTCTATGTGAAGATGGATTGTAGGTAGTAGTGGAATACAGGACACATGTTTCGTCCTATTTCGAACTCATCAACTAGATGTATCTAAATATCACAGTTGATGTTCACTTCGTGACTTGAATTCAATACTGTCCAATTTATATGTTACTTACTTAGTTGCTGAGCCTTTTTAGACACTTGCTTAGGTAATTCGATGTAGTTTAAATTTTCTTGAAACTTCCAATTGATATTTATGGCTGCGATTGATCATTCTCTGATAAACATATGTGCAGACTATGCCATCATTCATAAGCATTTTAATCAAAGATGGATAGTGGTTAGAAATGGAATCTGTGACACACGTTTAGTCCTATTTGAGACTCATCAGCTGAATATACCTATATTTCAGTGCTTATATATCACTCCAGAACTTTAACACACTATCGTTCATTTCAAATATCATTTCAGTATCATCTAAGCTACAAAATCTTAATCAACAGGATGATTCGAATAAACAATAATTTTTATTATCTTTGAAAATTTTCAGAAAGGTTTTGTGGATATTATTGTAGTCTTAATGGTTGAAATCATGAAACAGTTAAAGCTGGACCATCAAAAAAAACGTCAAAGCATTGAATGGTCGTTTCGTCCTATCCTGGGACTCCTCAACAGTGAACATCCATGAATTCGCATCCCCCGCGCGAGCGCCTAATCAATAGATCACTTAGCCACTCAGCATCCAACGGTTCTAATGTTTAAGTTCAACCAATCCACGAAATTGAGCGATACATCCGCCAATGCCTTCAGTGAGCTGATATCTCTCAACAGAACTGGTTAAACTCCACTAGTCACTGCTTCTCACTAGAACTCCAGGAAATACGTCTTCAAATCAGTCACTTGTGAGTAGATGATTATTATCAGAAGGGAATTTGTGTGTCTGCGGAGATCGTAGATATCCACTGCTTTGGAGTCCAATACCACGACGTAACGACCATCCAGTGCTTCAAAATTTTCTGTGGTATTCTAGCTTTTATTGTATCATGATTTCAACTATAGATATTATTAAATATTTCGGCGAGACTCCAATTTAGGAACGACCTTTGAACGAATTTTAAGTGACCTTGAGAAATCGGCAAACTGTCAGTATAGAGTAAAAATATATTATACAAAACCAAGGAAATGAAGTGGATACACTTTTTATATGTGGTTCAAAAACTTGTCAAGATTAGAAAGAGGTTCAGAGGTTCCAAAAATCCTGATGCATGCAGTAGAGGAAATCATCCATACGATTACAGAATAGTCGGCCTCTGAAGCCATGATAAAGTCTCGAAAACTCTTTCAGCTTCGACCACATAGTTTCAATATTGTTTATGTGCACTTCGGTTGTTGAGTACACGAAATGCCAATTATGGGTAACGACACGATGGACATAAACAATCCGAATATATTTTGGTAACTGGCTGTTGCCAATGTTACTGGTGCTTTTATTATCCAATTCTCGATAATTGTCATAATTTTCCTCAGTTAGGAATTATGTATGGGATTTTCATCACGAATTAACATCAGCTATAATGTCAGAAATCTATTTAGCCAAATGGATGAAAGGCTTTCGCGTTAAAATCCCAGATTTATTATCTTTTACCTGGTTGGTTCGTCCACAAATTATGATCTCACCGTTTTATTTGTTATAACCGCTTGATTATTACGTCTAGTACAAAAATCCCTATGAACCGATTGTACGTGAACATTAAGCATTAAAATTGGTACCTTAACCTCGAAATGCTTAAAACGCTCCAGATTGGTTACGAAATATCTCATCTTTCTTCTTAGGCGTTGTGATATCTATAAATATATATTATGGATATCAATGAATAAATTTCCCTATGGTAATGAAAGTAATAGAGAACTAAATTGATGTTCAGTTCTAGTGTGATGTTAAATATTGTTGTAATCAATATATAAATTAATGTGGATTGCTAAGGATCTCAGATCCACTGAAATCACTTGCGAAAATGATCTAATTTTGTAATTTTATTTTGAAAATTTGAATTTCTTTGTTTTCACGCCAAAAGGGCTCTTGTCACCTTCCTGTTGTATTTTTTACTTGAGAGAATCTTAAACTATATTGTTTTGTTGTGTCTTTTAGCATGCTATTTTGTAACACTTCCCATGGACGGTTTTGTGCTGTATATTTACGTTTTGATTTTTATCTGTTGTTATCTCTTGTGCTTTTGACATTTTGTGGAATATATTTCCCCGTTCCAAACTTCGACTTCTCTCTTCAGTTAGCAGGGTCGGGATGCAACAGAATAGATAGTTTATTGATCTTTGTTCACAGATTCTTTGTTTTTGTTCGTAGACTAAGTGAAATCGTAACCGCTTCAAATAAACCATTGATTCAGTTAAAAGAAGAAAACATCTTTTGTTTCATTAAATCTAGACCATCATGGAAAAATTGGAAGTACTGGACGGTGAAACACTTCCATCAATTGGTTGACGTTAGACATTAACACAGCCGAGTGCTAGTTGACTCGGTGATCTACAGATTAAGCGTTTGCTTGCAAGAACAAAAGGTCTTGGTTTTGAATTGCCGGTGTAAAGTCGCGGTTGTGCACTGCCGAGTAGTTAAGATTTTACAAATAAATCTTGAACTGATTTTAGAAAGTTGATTATGGAAAATCAGAAATCATTAGACTACTGTTTTGTCTTAGAATAAAATTTGTAAGCAATTAGCATCCCTGGTCTAAGCCAAGATAATTAAATATTACAAAATGTCTTCAACCTTCAAACTACTTATCTAGTTTAACTAATTATTATGATCAGAAGGGAGTTTTGTAGATGTTGTAGTAATTTAATTGTTGAATCCATGAATTCAATTAAAGCTAGACTAATATGGAAAACATGGAAGCACTAGACGACCGTTTCATCCTAATATAGCTTCCTCAGCAATGCGCATCCACGATCCTGCACACTGGATACGAACATACAACCTAACGATCTCGCGCACGAACGCTTAACCTCTCGACCACTGAGCGGGACAGCATCCTAGAAACGAAAAAAATATTTGAGTTTACCTGCAGTTGTTGACAAAGTAAGGTTATGCATGAGTATATATTTGATATATTTGAATGATCTCATATCTTAATATTAATAAAAGTATTAGTAGTAGTGTGGAATATGCTACCCATTTGTGTTCTCGTTCATTACAATATTACTGAATTGATTATAAGAAATAGTTATTAACTATCATTTGAATCAGAAGGGGTTTTGTGGAGATTTTATCAATTTCAATAGTTGAAATAATGAGTCAATAGAAAACCTGAAGGCACTGGACGACCATTCCGTTCCATTATGGGACTCCTCACTAGTGACTTACATCAAGAGGCATTTCTCAGAGTTCTAGTGAGAAGCCATTACTAATGGAGTTCAACCGGGTCTGTTGTAAGATATCAGCTCACTGAAAACAATGGTGTACAGCGGTGCAATTTCGTGGATTGGTTGAAATTAGAAATTAACACCGTTGGATGCTGGCTGGCTCAGTAGTCTAATGATTATGCGCTCGCTCGCGAGCCCGATAGTTCCTGGGTTCGAATCTCGCGCGAGGGGGATGCGGGATCATGGATGCGCACTGTTGAGGAGTCCCCCGATAGAACGAAACATCCATCCATTTCTTCGAGGTTTTTCTTGGTGGTGTAGCTTCAATTTACTCGGGATTTCAACTATCATTTGAATGTCATTTTTACATTTCTAAAGAGACAAACTATAATTTCTAAATTAATCAATCAGATGAAGGATTACAAGTCATGGATTATGGCGCAAAAATCATTCATCCATCCATTTGGTTCAACAGAGTTTTTGGCATGACAGCTCATATCAGTTGGTGATGAAAAGCCCCCTGTTCCTTTCTCCCAAATTTAATTCTTAACCCTTAACCATCAACTATGAATCATAATCTTTAGTTTTCACACGAGTTTATAATCCCACATTTAACTTCAGGTAGTTGATGGACAGTCTCCCAGTCACTTTAGTGTTACTCATAGGTCATCCATAAATTATAGTCTCATCAATAAATCAATTAGAAAAACTAAACTCATCGTATTTTCACTGATTTCACTAATAATATAAATTTAGTAAACCGAATACATTAGAATTCCCTTGGGAAGTAATGGAGGGAGGGATAAACAGAGAGAGAGAGAAGGAGAGAGTTCGTAACAGAAAAAGAGAACCGATAATTAATTAAATCTTTTAGTTTCTTATCAAAAGGTGGGGGCGTGTTTGTGCGTATTATAGTAATTTTTTTAATTGTTGAGATCATGAATCAATTGAAACTAGATCAACCATTGAAAACCTGGAATCATTGAATGGACGTTTGGTCCTAGGATGGGATAAGATTCAATTTTCTGACAAAAAAATTGTATGGAATATATGTAAAAAAAGATCCCAATAAAACAGCAGATTTCATCTGTAGATTGAAAGAATATGGAAGTGAAGGGATAGTTTCAAATCATCATCATCCAATGCATCAACATCTTTGTGAAGTAAGTGTGTTGAATTACGGTCTACTACGATATTAGCACTGCTCTAATAATAGACCTAATCCTAAAATTGTAGATTTTTTATAATGTAACTGCCTAATCTATAAGATCTTACGTGGAAGTCACATCATCATCTACACCAACCCACTGAGTCTTAACAGTTACCAATACATGATATAGAACAATCTTAGGCTAGAGATGGAACAATATATTTAATATGAATGAAAGATATAACGTAACATTTAGCAGAGACCACGCCTGCATGGCCGAGCCATGCCATACGATCAACCCCAGTTCATTCAATTCAATTTCCCCCCGCCTTCACCATTCTTCTGTATTTCTCCGCGTTAAATGTTTAATGTCTATTTCTCATATTGTCTCGTCGTAGGACCCAATGCCACTACACTACTCTCCCACCAGAATCAACGTGACGTTGGTTCGATACCAAATTGTGTGGGATTGTCGCGCGTCGGAGGTTAGCAAGAATAATAAGAATCATCCCGGTATTGATGAACTGAAAGATAAATCAAAAAGGAGGCGGCAGCATCTGGTCGGGAAACACACGTAATAATTTTAATGCTGAACACACTTAAAATGAGAAATTGGGCGGAAATTATTTGAGCTAAACAAAGCGGGATTATAATTATAATGAAATGACTCCGTATAGGGATATTTTAATAAGTTGCCATAAGATAGTAATAGCCGTAGGGTAATAACTTTTCCTGTTTAGAAATATTAAAAACAATCAATACTGTAGAAATGTTAAAACTGGTATTATTTTTAGTTCAAACTATGAAATAAAATAACGTTTATATCAGAAATTTGTCCATGAGTTGATTTCCAATTGCATCTGCATTAGTAGGCTAACTGAAAGAACAAAAGTATAAGCGCGGAGAAGAATCCCAGTTAGTGTTACAGTTAGTTTAATACGGTTTATTTAGTTATTGGGAGATTTTCTCGACCTCGTTTTTACTTGACCGTGTTAGAACTTAGTAATACAACTAATACATATGAATTGTCATCAAAATTTTTTAAATACGTGAAAAGTAATCATTACGTGGATTTTGGACATATAGCTAACAGCGACTCGTTAAACATGAGTATATCCGTTAGAGATATGCTCTAGACTCAATGTTCTGATTTGCAATAGACTATTTATTTATATTCATACCTATCGGCTGATAGTACATACAAGTTAGTTGCAAGTGTCAGTTTAGTATAAGACGGAATGCTGTTTCATTGAGACATAGTGATGATAAGTAACTGAAACCAGTTAAGCCTATGTGCCACATTTCTAGGTGATGTGGTGCTGCAAGATGTATTCGTCTAAATAAGTCTTTACAGGATGCTTAACAGCGAGTGATGCTCATGTGATTGTCAGGGAGAACATAAGTTGTAACCAAGGGGAGTACACTCCCAACTCACGTCTATGATAATGGCTTGAACCTTAGTCAGTTTAGGGGTAAATTTGACAGTGTGTTCAGTAAGCAGGAGATTTGTTCGACTTCTTATATTGATGATTTACATGCATGATTGTATCGCTGGATCTATCATTAGACTGATAAGGTTTTGAGATACTTAATGAATGAGCAACTGGTAGACACACATACTGAAATCATCTGTAATGGATGAAGATAACGAGAAAACAACACTATTTAATGATAATTACAAGTCAATTTGCTGAACGATTTTTTTAATGATTTCATCAATTTTATCAATCATATTACGAGATTGTCAAGTCATGACAATGCTTTAGGACGATATCCTTAAACCATTATATTAAACTAGTTATAGTGTTGATGAGGAGTAGCCAGTTGAAAATAGGTATTGTTGAATGTGCTTCTGAAATAGCAGAAGTTTGTAGCATTAAAGAATCCGAGCTGCCTAATTGTATTATAAATCGCAACTTAAAAACATTCGTTTACACAGTGTTAATATTAGTAGTAGGCTCAGGGGTTTTAATTTTAAATATTTGTTTGTCGAACAACTACATGAGTTTAGTTATTAAACTAGTGCAGTATGATAATACCTAGATTTGATGACTTTATTATCCCTCATATGTTCGTCTTTTTAGACTACTAATACACTAGACCGATTCATAAACCCAAATACATATAGCAGTAATGACTATGATGAGTTTATTGAAAATGTTAAAGGCGATTCAGATGATTTTAAAATTTAAAAGACATAGAAATAGGATGCAACGCATGTACGGGCCAGGTTAACATGTGGGTTGTTGAGGTATATGACAATTTAAAAATAATAAACATGACCAGAAAAATAATTGTAGAGTTAAGACTGCTTATAAAATGCGTTATAAACTTTCCACAAGAAGTTCCTGCATTTAGCTTAGTGGCACTTACAAATATGTGGCAAAAGCAATAAAATATATATGTCAAGGTTAAAAAAACATCCAGTAAAATAGTTAAAATTGCCTGGATTATTTTTGAAAATTCAGTTATTCAGTAGACGACATATGTAACGCCATTCGTGAGAAGAAATGATCCAAAAGCATGCAGAATAAAACATGCAGTATGGTAATTAATTCCAGGATGCTTGATGCCTTTGACGTTTTCGTCACTCGCTCGAATCAGAAAAGTTGAATGAATCCAGATAACTGTGTGGTTGTCATTGAACGAACCATCTAAAATGACTTTATTAATGCAGAAAACTTATAGCTGAAACTCACCGTATGCTTTTGTACTGATGTCATCCCTGTTGTTTGGCACTGGAACTCGAGAATATGAAATTAGGCAGGCTGTGGTCGGAAGAAAAGATATTACATGATAGTGCATGGTTTAAAACGGAATGCATTAAGTGAAGGAACACCAAGAATCAGATCTAGATAACTATTTAGTCCTTGATTGCATGGATAGTAAATGTATATTGAGGTTATTCGCAGGTCATATTTGCTAGAGCTTGATGATAAAACAAGTTTATTTCGCTGAATCATGTAAATGCTACTAAAGCTTGTTAACGAACCATCAAATGCTAATTATTTAATGTGGATGACCAGTTTTTATTATTGATTGAGCTTGTAAGTTATGAGAACTAATCAATATAACATTACGATGATACACATGAGCATTAATCAGAGGACTATTAGAATAATGGTTTTACATAGGTAAATATCGATCGAGAAATATCAAGTGAAAGAGAAAAAATAATAATAGGTTGCGTTTCTTTAGTCGGGCTTACCAATGTTGAATTAAGGTCTACTATGATATTAGCACTGCTCTAATAATAGACCTAATCCTAAAATTGTAGATTTTTTATAATGTAACTGCCTAATCTATAAGATCTTACGTGGAAGTCACATCATCATCTACACCAACCCACTGAGTCTTAACAGTTACCAATACATGATATAGAACAATCTTAGGCTAGAGATGGAACAATATATTTAATATGAATGAAAGATATAACGTAACATTTAGCAGAGACCACGCCTGCATGGCCGAGCCATGCCATACGATCAACCCCAGTTCATTCAATTCAATTTCCCCCCGCCTTCACCATTCTTCTGTATTTCTCCGCGTTAAATGTTTAATGTCTATTTCTCATATTGTCTCGTCGTAGGACCCAATGCCACTACACTACTCTCCCACCAGAATCAACGTGACGTTGGTTCGATACCAAATTGTGTGGGATTGTCGCGCGTCGGAGGTTAGCAAGAATAATAAGAATCATCCCGGTATTGATGAACTGAAAGATAAATCAAAAAGGAGGCGGCAGCATCTGGTCGGGAAACACACGTAATAATTTTAATGCTGAACACACTTAAAATGAAAATTGGGCGGAAATTATTTGAGCTAAACAAAGCGGGATTATAATTATAATGAAATGACTCCGTATAGGGATATTTTAATAAGTTGCCATAAGATAGTAATAGCCGTAGGGTAATAACTTTTCCTGTTTAGAATATTAAAAAAACAATCAATATTGTAGAAATGTTAAAACTGGTATTATATTTAGTTCAAACTATGAAATAAAATAACGTTTATATCAGAAATTTGTCCATGAGTTGATTTCCAATTGCATCTGCATTAGTAGGCTAACTGAAAGAACAAAAGTATAAGCGCGGAGAAGAATCCCAGTTAGTGTTACAGTTAGTTTAATACGGTTTATTTAGTTATTGGGAGATTTTCTCGACCTCGTTTTTACTTGACCGTGTTAGAACTTAGTAATACAACTAATACATATGAATTGTCATCAAAATTTTTTAAATACGTGAAAAGTAATCATTACGTGGATTTTGGACATATAGCTAACAGCGACTCGTTAAACATGAGTATATCCGTTAGAGATATGCTCTAGACTCAATGTTCTGATTTGCAATAGACTATTTATTTATATTCATACCTATCGGCTGATAGTACATACAAGTTAGTTGCAAGTGTCAGTTTAGTATAAGACGGAATGCTGTTTCATTGAGACATAGTGATGATAAGTAACTGAAACCAGTTAAGCCTATGTGCCACATTTCTAGGTGATGTGGTGCTGCAAGATGTATTCGTCTAAATAAGTTTTTACAAGATGATTAACAGCGAGTGATGCTCATGTGATTACCAGGGAGAACATAAGTTGTAACCAAGGGGAGTACACTCCCAACTCACGTCTATGATAATGGCTTGAACCTTAGTCAGTGTTGGGGTAAATTCGACATTTATGTTTTCAGTTTGCAGGAGATTTGCTCGACTGCTTATACTGATGATTTGCATGCATGATTGCGACGCTAAACCTCCAATTAGATTGACAAGGTTTTGAGATATTTTCTGAATGAGCAACTGATGGAGAAACATACTGAAAATCATCTGTAATGGGTGAAGATACGGAGAAAACAACACTATTTAATGATAATTACAAGTCAATTTGCTGACCGATTTTGTTAATACTTTCATCAATTTTATCAATCATATTACGTGATTGTCAAATCATGACAATGCTTTATGACGATATCCTTAAACCATTATATTAAACTAGTTATAGTGTTGATGAGGAGTAGCCAGTTGAAAATAGGTATTGTTGAATGTGCTTCTGAAATAGCAGAAGTTTGTAGCATTAAAGAATCCGAGCTGCCTAATTGTATTATAAATCGCAACTTAAAAACATTCGTTTACACAGTGTTAATATTAGTAGTAGGCTCAGGGGTTTTAATTTTAAATATTTGTTTGTCGAACAACTACATGAGTTTAGTTATTAAACTAGTGCAGTATGATAATACCTAGATTTGATGACTTTATTATCCCTCATATGTTCGTCTTTTTAGACTACTAATACACTAGACCGATTCATAAACCCAAATACATATAGCAGTAATGACTATGATGAGTTTATTGAAAATGTTAAAGGCGATTCAGATGATTTTAAAATTTAAAAGACATAGAAATAGGATGCAACGCATGTACGGGCCAGGTTAACATGTGGGTTGTTGAGGTATATGACAATTTAAAAATAATAAACATGACCAGAAAAATAATTGTAGAGTTAAGACTGCTTATAAAATGCGTTATAAACTTTCCACAAGAAGTTCCTGCAT
>OX336424.1:46149486-46196169 GCA_946903255.1 Schistosoma spindalis | reverse complement strand
GCATAAACGATGTATTTTGACAGGCATACTTGAAAGATTTCAATGACTGTTTACATTCACACATGTACACTCGATGCTCTCACTGGGTTCAGCGAAGCGTACTGCATTTTATGTTGCGTCAATGCATAGTTTTTTTAATGAAAGCAGTGGTGAAAATTCATCTGTTCTTAGACTAAAAATTCATTTCATTTATGATAATTCAGTTGAATATTAAATGAAGATAGACATTGTTTTTCCAATCAATAATGACATTTTACTTTAAAAGATTTTAGTCGATCTATTATGATAAAGCATATCGAAGTATGTGACCGCATTCTAGTCTGTGTGCTGTGTACTGTGTGCCACAGACAAGTAGGATCAACAAAAATTCGTCCATGATAAAGATAATATTTTATTCGTTGATTATTAGAGAAGATTTGGAATAGAATGGAATGAAATGCTTCTCTCAGTGTTCGAAATGTTTTTGTAGTAGCCTAACACTTGATGAACTGAAATCTGTTTCAAGTTACTGAAATGTATGACAAAGCAGTGATTGCAGAAATAAGACAAAAACAGAAGCAGCCTTGTCAATGCACAAGCAAATAACTGTCACATTATCATTTTCGAGGTTGTTATCATCTCATCTATTGTTTTGAGATTTTGTTCACAAGCTGATTTCACTTAAATGAAGACTTCAATAATCGTCCAAATTAGGTACATTATCATTTTTGATCTTTTAAAAATGAATCAATGTGTAGTTACTAATGGAAAATGAAACCTCATTCGAGATGGATGCTTGGATATCATTTAATATCTGACTGCAGTTACACATTAAATTTTCAGCTTATTGAAATAAAAAGGATGGATTCAAGTGTGAAAATATCGAATGATGATAAAATAATGTTTAACATACTCCCAATGGCTTCATATTGCACTAAAGTGCCAGTTTTGATCCATTCCACAGGAACAGGTATCTCATGTTCTGTCTTACCTTGTGTGACAAGGTGAACAGAAAAATACGCTTAAAATTAAGATTTCTTTTTAGATATATTACGTAGATTACACAAATTAAGGAGCGGTCAAATTAAGAAACCTAAAAATGTCCCATGATGAATGAAGTGGTGATCACACAAAATCCCAAAAATTTATGGTTTACATCGCTATGGGTTTCGCAAGTTACCTCATAAGTTATCATAAATTACTATATCCCGCTTATTCACTTTCACTCAACGCTCATCGTAAAACTCAGCTTCATCTTTCAACAACACATAGAATTGAGCATTGTGTGAAGAAAATATAGTATTCAGGTGACACTCATTCATCTCTTTCTTACACAAAACACGCTTTGTTTTGCATTGGGGTATGACATGAATGAGGACAGCAAGTGTGATTGTCGAACTGTGAGTATTTCCGTAGAAAATAAGTTGATGTTTTCATTCATACATCCCTGCCTGGTTCATTCCATTGGTCTTCATTAGTCTGAGACGCCTCTAGTTATTCATCCACATTTTTACGCTAAAAGTATACACACACCTTTATTACTTTATTCGAAATAGCCGGTTATATGAGCCTCAGCAAACAAATGATTGATTATGTACATCACCGTACATCAAACTGTTAACAACATTTGTCAAAAAGTTTCTTACTTGGTTCACACTGAAGGTATTTTTGGATTCCTAACATCGGATCACTTTCCCTAATTTTCATAGGAATCTGAAATAAACATAGAGTGGAGATTTATCAACAGACAACTTTCTATATCGAAATCAATTTATCATTAAGGTAAGGTGTCTTCCCTTAAATTATCTTAACCACACTTACATGACGCATACTGATATTCTCATTTTCTTTGGAAGTGTGCTTCATCTGGTGTACATAGATATTCTGAATAACCTCGGTTGTCAATTTCACCCACGTTTGATGACTAACCTGTCTACCATGAAATATGGTGACACATAGTGAAATGAAAATCTACGTCAGTTGTAATGAAGTGTGCTTGTAGACAACCTCAAGGAAGCTTTTCATGCAGTATTCTGACACACACTGCTTCGTACAATGTGGCATGAAGACATCTTTGTTAAAATTGATAGCAATTCACTTCTAATTATTCACTGTTCTTAACAAGTGCTAGAATGATTTGTGTCACTTACGGAATAATTACATGGTCAAACAGTCTGTTGGCACATCCAAAAATTTTGATCTCTTGCTATCGTGTTTGGTGCAGCTTAATACATTCGACAGTATTCATAAACATGATATTGTAGAATGATCACATGTACTTAAAATAAAGTTATATTTCCATCAAATTTTATAACTTACGTCTTCATAATAGATAGATATATTCCCATTCGCATATATCAGATTAGATATCTTGGCTGTAGCCTCTACAAGTAAAAGACATACGATACTTAGAATTTGAAAGATAGGTGCGTCACAGTATATGCCGACTCACAGGGTGATCAGATTTAATGGATATTTACTATGTTCTGTCAAAAGCTTCTTCAGTTAAATCTGCAATCAATATACTGAGGTGAACTTTACGTGAGTGAAATGTGTAATGCCAACGATTTATCAACGTGAAAGGATAATATATAGGAATGAATATGCGACTAATTAATGTGTAGATGAATATGTTGTACACAGGAATAGCTTTGTGAAGAACATATAACACGATTCATTTGTTTTGCACGACAGAATTCTCATCAAGTTTCATCGAATACTTTGAACGACATTGAATCTCTGCATTCGTTTTCCAACAGTCGAGGTGAGATTGTGACTTAATTTATCTACGGTGATCAATTTTGTTCTTGTCATATCTACTCATCATATATAGTCTTCTTCAGTTCAAGTCTCAATCAATGAAATCAAATGGTGAGTGAATTTCATACATGATTCAACCCTCACTGTCCAGAAAAATAACAGTTTGTCACATTTTCATTATTTGAGATACAATAAATTGCACAAATAGTGAGTGATCACAATAAATGAAAATTTAAGTGTGCAGATATCAGATGTGATGACTTACGTATACCATTGTCTTCTCCTTTAAGAAACCATTTTACAGCGATGAATTCCTCTGAAATAATGAAAATAAAAATAGATAATGAAAGATCTGTATAATGAATATCCATCTATTTCAATAAATGTACGTTGTAACACGGACTGCCTTTGCACACAAGTTATCATCTTCATTGCAAGATTTTCATGAAATGGTGTGATGAAATTCTCTATCATTTCTTTTGATGAAGTCTTAAAGGACATTTTCACTTTATTGACACGATGAACGTTTCAATCTAGTCAACTCAAAAAAATATTCCACTCCTGTAATATTTGTCTCAAGATATTTACACTGAGTAAGAGTCACCTAATGTCTATCTGACAATAGCTAAACAAATTCATTTTCTTAGGTTCTGTTATTCATCAATTCGGACAGCTGGAAAAATTAAATGTATGATAACGCGATGTTCTAGCTGTTCATGTCCGAGTAAAATATATTGTGCTAGGGGACTGTTCATGATCGTTCATTAATCAGCTGTTTCAGGATGTGCTTGCATTCGGAGTTCATAGTCACAAGAATATGATTAGAGAGATGATGTAAAGTATTTGACAATCAACAGACAGCGACTCAGAGACAATAAATCTTTATAAATCATGTAACTGCTAGTAAAATAATGTAGGACACCAAATATGATTTGATAGTTTTCCAGGCTTCAACTAGTTCAAACAGACTTGACTCAGAACTTCGATTATTGCTGCACATTTGATCAGTTTGATTCACTTAGTTCGCACAGAAGTGTCGTGTCAATGAGATAAAATTGACAGAAAATGAACATGACAAAAGTAAACAAAACAAACTACGACTGAATAATATAAGATCTCACCCTCTTCCAAAACCTCAATTTCAGGTGAAGATAAGCTGATTAAATAATTTGAGATCTGTCCAATCTTGTCGTTGTTTTCAAGTACATTTATCCCACCTATATTTATTTAATGAAAACATGCAAATTGATTGATCATTTCACATTCAATGAATAAATGATTTTTAAATAAACAAAAGAATTAAACGAATTGCATGAATTGTGTTTGTTTTACTGTGAAGTTTCACATTGTTAACAATCTGAACAAAAAAATATGTATCCAAAGAAGTTTTGAATGTCATAAGGTGCATAAAGGTAGTTTACTGAAGAAATTGACTA
The DNA here is from genome assembly GCA_946903255.1 of Schistosoma spindalis. Taxonomy (NCBI): domain Eukaryota; kingdom Metazoa; phylum Platyhelminthes; class Trematoda; order Strigeidida; family Schistosomatidae; genus Schistosoma; species Schistosoma spindalis. Next base: position 46,191,994 of record OX336424.1, on the reverse strand, counting down.
TCATTGATTGATGGGATGAATTCTGATCAAGAAAACTCGGTGAAAATTTTAGTTCAAAGAAAACCATTGACTTACCATTAGAATAAATTTCAAATCGATTGGCATGACCATCAAAATATCTAAACGGTATTTGTGTATCAAAATGCTAAAAAGATGTAAACATATGGATTAGTAGCTCCATTACAAAATGTCATCAACTCACGTAAGCAGAAAATTTTTTAAATTTGCCATTCACAACTGGTTGAGGCTGACTAAGACTAATTATTTGTGAGTATTGATAATGATGTGACTGTATATTTGTATCACAATCTGACTGATTACTTACATATCGATATGAATTGTTTTCAAAAATTACTTGTATATGGTTCTTCCGATCCTGGTGTTTACAGACTTCTTGACAATAGTGGAATTCGGAGAACACGTTCAAGACGATATAGAGGAGTATCAAAAGATCATATGGAAAGTTATATCTAAAATGATTCAGATGGAAAACTAACGTTATTTCGGGTCGCGTGACACACTCATTTACTCCGCAAGTTCGGTCATTACTCACTTCATCATCTCGTTCAAATTAGTTAATGAAATTTTACTAAAACTCGTCTGGTTTATATACATTTTTGAGTGTTTTGTTGATTCATTCTGATTTGATGATCCAAAGTGACCATTGAGAAGATCAAATTTAATAAGATCATATGTGCATGTGTAGATGAACTGATCGGTATCCAATATTCTTCTATCTATTTTGAGGACCTCAGCTGACATTTATCCACCGTTGTTTGAAATTCCTGACCCCTATTGATGAAAGTTCTCTTGGATGTCATTACCAATAATTTTAAATTGGTGATTCATTAACTTTTAATTCAAAATATGGGCTCATGTGTTTACTAACAATCAGTTTGTTGCCAGTAGTAATCTCTTAATAGACTATCAAAGATTCTAAATGAAGTCACTCTCTTTGGCTACCACATTTTAACACTGGCTTTTAATAGGTGTTCATATTAAAAGAGATAATACATTCAATATCCATCATGTAGAACTGGAACTGATAGTGTCCATTTACTTACATTGAGGTCGCCAAAGGTAGTAATAAAAGAGAGACAATGCATTCTGTTAAAAGTGAACTGTTGAAGAATAAGAACAATTTTTTGAACAAGACGCAGTGATTATTATACCTGAAAACTAATAAATTTGTTAACATACAAGTGAAGCTCTAATCTCCATTTGAGTAACTCAACGAATTATTTGCATACATATAAATTGTCATCTGAACTAAAATTTGCGAATAAATCACTGTGATTAGATAATACCACGTGTAGATGTGCAAATAGGTTTTCTCTCGGTTCAGTAGAAATGTGTTGTTCTACTTAAGAACAGTTTTCAATGTAATCAAAATGTTGTTTTCTTCGTGCAAAGCAGTCTGTAGTAGAACAAGGCATCGTCAGGTGATTTGATGAATTAAACAACACCAAAATTAATTTCAATGCTACATTATGCCTTCTATACCGTTAAACACTATCTAATTATGAGAAGCAAACTAGTCTGCTCAGGAAAAGTAGGATTTGGATGAGAACTTATTTGCTAGTCTCTTCTTGTGTCGTCTTGTGTGATTTGCATCTTGTTGCAAATGAAAACGTTGTGAGTACTCAATTTGGCTGTACAATTTTTTTAATTGTTGCATGTAGCATATTCTTCTTCACTGTTCTTAATTATTCGTTCACGCTTTTGTGAAATAAAGACTTTGCTGGTTTGCAAAGAGTGCTGAAAGCATTTAGCGATGTGTTTGGATAATCTTTTAAGGTCATTAATAATATGATTGTAGATAGGCATCCAATGTCTTCTCAAGGCCAGGCAGATTTTATCTCAGCGAATACTAACCATCTTTTAGATTATATCTTTTTCTGGTAAACCTTCTGGTAGAACGAGACGTAAATACATTGAAATGCATGTATGCAAGCAAAAGTATAAAAACTCCACAACGCCTTGGATGTGTGCGTCAGCATGATAACGACTGGTTGCTTTCATAGTCACACATGTATGCAGTCTGACAGGTGTCAGATGAGAATTATATTCCCCTATTCTTATTATTACTTATTATTGATTTATAGTGAAAATTCCCACTTCAATATATGGTGAATACCACTGATTGTTCGTTGTTCCTTTTGTTTTTATTTCGTCTTCTCCATTGGATTAACTGGACACTCACATTTTACCTACAAAATTTATTCGAAACCATAATGTAATTGAGAAACAACTGTGGTTGATCAGATGTAGAAGATAAGGTTGTCCATCAGGAATATATTATACTCGATGAAATATACCCGTTAAATAGGAATACAACATGCGCTTCATTCGTACACTAATAGCCGTTCACATCCGAAATCGTATCTTCACGATTCTATTGCGATTATGCATTTGATTATTACACATAAACATCACATCTATATCAGATCTTCTATTCAAGCCTGAGTTTTCGCATAAAAAATATTTATCAAAAAGCAACACTAGTGAAAATATTAGTGAATATTATCTGAGAATGTGATTTTCAACTGTCTGTATTTTGAGTTCGTTTATTGTTTTCAAAAATGTCAGCAATCATGCGTTTTTGTTGTCTAGCACCATATTTTATCTGATAGATTAGGTTATCTGATGTTCTATATTGTATAATGAACGTAATATTTACTTTGATTATAATAAGAAATGTCGCTTTCTAAATGATGCACTCATATGATTGCAAAACACTGACAAACACACAGGGCAGAAAGATGAATAACATTCCCATTATACAAAAATTGATTGTTTTCTAAATAGAAAATAGGTTGATGACAACTAGTTTATCGTCCTCTTGGTGCAGATGTGACACAAGCTACCGATAAACACAGAAAATGTTTACCTTTTTTCAAATGATCGTGGTTATCTTAATATCAAAGAATTCTCTGGTTTTTGTATCAGTGGAACTGCCATCAATAATCTAGATACTTTTAGACTCGATTGGTTGATACTTCACATGGTTATTCGATGTCAGAAAGTGAACATTCATCATCATCCTCATAAAAAACTCCACATGTCATTCTGTGTATCGTTGTGCTTTAATCAGTATGACAAAGAATCTCATCGTTACCCGATATTCTGGATTGACGCACTCGACTGTTCATCAGGTGTGTGTTTGTGTTGAATGTTGATAGAAGTTGAAATACGTCGTTGGTTTGAGGTGGTCGAATTCGACAACAGAACGAATACATTTTGAAATGTTATCTGTTGTTGAAATTCATGGTAATTTTGCCACAGATTTGAGATGAATTTCTTCGTGATGTAGCATTAGAAGATAACTTCTTAAATAGCCCGCTAGTTATATCTGTCTCAACAACTTAAAATGCGTGTCCTGAATTCACAAGATTGAGGACCTTTGTGACGACCTCGAACGGTGTTAGTGTCTTTCATCAAACAATCCACGAAATTGAGCGCTTCATGATCTCAACCATACAAATTATTGTCCTAGGTTCGATTCTCACAAGGCAGGATCGTGGATGCGCACTGCTGAGGAGTCACACAATGTGACGAAATGACCGTTCAGTGTTTCCAGGTTTTCCATGTTTGTCTAGCTCTTATTAGTTCATAACCACAACCAATGAAATTACCAAAATATAAAAGAAAACCGTTCCGAAATGAATCAAAAGAATGTTCAAATATATTAAGCTCTGGAAAGCCACATTAATGATAGATGTTAACAGAAGCGTCTCTGTCATTCGCGGAAAATTTGTTTCTTTCAGGATTAATGATTATCAGGCACGCTAAGAGCTGTACATCACATACGACATATCATTTAAGAGCTGCACATTGCGCATCCGAAGAAACGTTGAAAATTGCAAGTTAGATACATTGTTGAGATACTGCCAAGGAATTTATGAAGAAGAGAGTAGTATTTTTAACAAGACGTTCTCCACTCTCCCAGTTGGGTCTTGACTGGAAAGATTGTCTTCAGTTAACAGACCTTTCCACAAACGCGATCTGCAACAACGTCAGTATACTGAAAGTGAAAGACGAATAATCAGTTGAGTCGTTGTTAATACGACACAAAATATGGTTTGTTGATGAAATTGGATAATACAGTAAATGCAAAGACACTCTCGCACTTCAGCTTGATTGGAAAATGCTGTTTTGATCTAAATAAATTGTATCATATGCTGCTCTCGCAGTGGTTGAACAAAATTTCGAACGACTTCATGAATTGGGTATAATTGAACCGGTTTACGTCTCAGAATAGGCTGCATGGATAGCAGTATTTAAAAAAACAAACCATGCGTCCATTTATGTGCCGATTGATCAACCGAGCTAGGTGAAGCCCTAAAAGCTCGTCAATATCAATTAATGATAAATGCTGGTGAGGAGTCATTCTCGGGCACACTCTGGGAACTGTTTATGTGCTAATATCATATATCTATTCATATGCTATAACAGTTCGGCAACTACACTATGAATATTCATGTCCCTTTCATTACGCTTTGTTCTAAAATAGAGACCATTCGTATACGATACACTATTTTTACATTATGCCCATTCTTTTAATTTTAGTCTCTCACAATCATGGCCACTTGTTGGCTTGATCGTGTGAAAATGTTATTTCATGTGTCATGGTGTGATGGGGACTGTTTGGCTTGTATGCATGTTTGAAATAAATTATTCGCATAGTGGAGGCTGGAGTTAGTGTTTGGAACCTACTCTAGTCACTAACACAGATAAATACGTTGACATTAAACTATTCGAGCATTCACTAGTTTACTGATCCTCAAATGAGAATCAATTCCATGTTTGTCTCATTCAATCAAATCACGGTATACTATTCGAGAACTTGTTTCATTCGGCATTTTCAGACTAGATTGGTAGAATGTAATCAACAATGAAGACTAGATAAACGCAGAGTTGACTGTCACTCAGTGATCATTTGGTTTACTTACTTCATAAACCCATACTTAAAGAATCTCACTGAACATCGATTGGTATACATCATTCTCGATGCTATAAAGTAGCGATAAGAATCGGGTGGACAGAAATAATAAATCGTGAAATAAGTTACGTAATACAAAATATTTATCCGTTGAACAAATAAAGAACTATTCTAAAACAATTATCAATCGGAAGTGGTTACATATTTGAGTTGGATTTTGAACTGGGTTTATTCGGTTGAACTTATGATTATCGAAGTGACAATAAGAATCATGTACAAATAATTCACAAATGAGAACACGAACTCACACATAGAGTTTCTGCTCCCTGTCTGTGATAGTTTTTAACTAAAACACTTTCAAATGATAAATTTGTAGGCTACTTTGTTATTTGGAAGGATACCGGATTCAATTGACTGTTTGAATGCAATTTTGTTGTATAATATTCACAGAAATGACGTATACTGATTATGACTGTTGACAGACCTACGTAGTAGGCAATAACAGTCGAAAGTGGAATGTGTTCAAACAGAAGATTAACAGGATTGATATGAAAAAGAAGAAAAAGTAAACTGAAGCAAACAAGACATTAACTGGAATGAAGGAACAATAAGTCATGTAAGAGATGATTTGAAGCTGCGCAAAATGATGTGATAGAATTATGATCTTTACATTTCATTAACAAATTGTGTGAATTCGCATCAAACAAAAAATCGGTCTTTCCAATTTGACTTCCTAACAGCCAAATAATGAAAAGAGTTTAATCGCCGAGAAGTGCTTAGTAGATAACAAATACTATTCAGTTTCCACAATCATATTGTCGAAAAGAATCATCCATATAGTGGTCAGATTTAAGGCAAAACGCGTAGTTTCAAATGACAGTATGTAAACAGAGGATTGTTTTTAATAGAAAATCAAATAAATTATTTGGTGTTCTGATGACCAATATAAAGGTTTGACTTGACAGCGATGTTAACAGCAATCTGTGTATATCTGTCTGTTTAGAAATCATTTAGACCGCCGAATCAATATCTATTCGAATCAAGATGTCGGAGCTCTGCATCTAGAAGAAACATGTTAAGCTGCTCGTTTTACGTTGACCGACTTCCGGATTCATTAGCGAGTGATATTCATGTGTGGTATGGAGACAAAATTCGATTATTGTTTATGCGACCTTCCAACTTGCATTTTCTTAGCTTGAACGCATTCACACATCTTGCCACAAATACTGTTAAATCACAAGAGACATGTTCATCATTAGCCACTTTTTACCGATTTCTACCTCATTCATATAATTTCACATTTTCCACGACTTCTCATTTGTGATAACATAAGTGTCTCATACTCTATCTAATCCACCTTAATTTCTCATCATCATTCTGACAAGTTCATTCAGTGTGTAACATCATAACAAGTCACATATTATCACTTTTAAAATATGCATTGTGCCGTAAATCTGTTAGCTGTTTAGATGATTTTTTCGTTAATATAACTGTGGAAACCGGAGAGAATTTCATTAATATAGCTTCTCTTTAACTGTTTTAGCTACTATAAACAGATTTCTTTTCCAGTCTGTGGAAAGTGCTCCATTCCAAATATTTTAATGAAGAGTTACATACGTCAGCTTTTAGCATAGACTTGCAATATATTAACTCCGAAAGATGTGATTATTAGTTGACATTTGCATTTTGACTTATTGGAATTCAAGTGTGAAATTACTTTCTCAATAATTTGAGATTCGATTGGAGAGTGCTAACATTTAATTTACGACATTTCTCGCAGAGCGAAAATTGTTCTTTCCCAATATGTTATCTTTGATCTGTCCAACTGGACTGTGTATACATTGCAAACTCCATCTAGAAACTATCATCATCTATCCAAATTACATAAGAAAAGAAATGAACCAGCAAATTAAAATATAAACCGAACGCTTCAGAAGTATGAGTATAGGGTTTAGCAGATTGTTGAGCTTTTGACGGATATCACGAGTCGATGAATGTTGCACTATCATTGAGAACCTGGAAACACTAGACGGCAGATTCGTTCTGGAATGGGGATGGTTTGCTGTGTGCACTCACGATACCGCACGCCAAGTTCAAACACAGGGATTATTACAGCATCCTTAACAGTTGTTTTGTGTACTGAAATTAGACAACATTATTCTTCGTCATTTTCAAATAAAAAAAGCGTTTATGCACAACATTAGAAACTAAACTTAATTAATAACGTTAAGTTGCTCTAACGGAAAAACGAATTTGGTCTCAGTAGACTGTAAATCTAAAATATCATAACTGGACATCTCACGAAAAACAGAGTTCAGAAATAATTATTAAATATCTTGTGTCCATAATTTGAAAAACTAAATATATCCTCATGTTATTCTGATGTGAGGTATTGATGGGTTTGAATGCCTTGTGTGTTGCTTACTAAGTAATCACTGAGAAAAGCAATCACACAAATTACTATATCCAACGTGGCCTCGACTGATCCGCTTTCATTCACAGTAGTGTTCCTATATACAAAAACCCGGAACTGGAGTTCGTCCAACAAATGCGTCCCGTATAACTTACCTCTAACATTGAGAAGAATCGGAATCTGTTGCACTGTCATTCCTTATCATACGTCATACTGCGATTACGCTACAAGAAGTGTACACATGAAATTGACTTTGAATACTCTATAAACAGTAACGTTTGTACAGTGTGTTTACGAAACGAATTCGAATTTTATGTTGCCTACTTGTATTCAACTCAACATCAACATTCCGATCAATTAATTGTGTACACGAAACAGCTGAATAACGACAATTATAAGAAGGTCGTGTTAAATCATCGTGATAGAACAGAAGAATTTTTTGTGCTTACTTGTTGCTAACTGAGTTCAAACAGAAAGTTATATGAATTTTACAGAAGACTTTGAACGTAGATTAGAACATATCAAATTACTGACAGCATAACTTTGCTCAATTTCCGTTGAAAACTGGAGAAACTGATTGGGAGTAGATGTAGACTGTGATAAAATAGAGGGGCCTTCAAAATTATCAAGTACGATCAAACACATATAGAAGTGGAATGATTTAATGTGGACATTGCAGATTTATATGCACTAAGTAGGGAGAGTAATTTTATCCATTGACTTTCCTGAAGAATCATAAGAGTATACGATGCAATCACGATGACGTGTTTAAATAATACACATACTCAACAAATCTTTTTCTTTTCCTCTAAGTTACTATGCGTTTTCGCATAAAAAATATTTATCTAAAAGCAACACTAGTGAAAATATTAGTGAATATTATCTGAGAATGTGATTTTCAACTGTCTGTATTTTGAGTTCGTTTATTGTTTTCAAAAATGTCAGCAATCATGCGTTTTTGTTGTCTAGCACCATATTTTATCTGAAAGATTAGGTTATCTGATGTTCTATATTGTATAATGAACGTAATATTTACTTTGATTATAATAAGAAATGTCGCTTTCTAAATGATGCACTCATATGATTGCAAAACACTGACAAACACACAGGGCAGAAAGATGAATAACATTCCCATTATACAAAAATTGATTGTTTTCTAAATAGAAAATAGGTTGATGACAACTAGTTTATCGTCCTCTTGGTGCAGATGTGACACAAGCTACCGATAAACACAGAAAATGTTTACCTTTTTTCAAATGATCGTGGTTATCTTAATATCAAAGAATTCTCTGGTTTTTGTATCAGTGGAACTGCCATCAATAATCTAGATACTTTTAGACTCGATTGGTTGATACTTCACATGGTTATTCGATGTCAGAAAGTGAACATTCATCATCATCCTCATAAAAAACTCCACATGTCATTCTGTGTATCGTTGTGCTTTAATCAGTATGACAAAGAATCTCATCGTTACCCGATATTCTGGATTGACGCACTCGACTGTTCATCAGGTGTGTGTTTGTGTTGAATGTTGATAGAAGTTGAAATACGTCGTTGGTTTGAGGTGGTCGAATTCGACAACAGAACGAATACATTTTGAAATGTTATCTGTTGTTGAAATTCATGGTAATTTTGCCACAGATTTGAGATGAATTTCTTCGTGATGTAGCATTAGAAAATTAATTCCTAACTGGAGCAAGAACGAAGTTTGGTGCTGAACAATATGAATTCATTTTATTTCATTAGGTTCTTATCAGAAGCTTACATTCACAATTTATTTGAAAATCAGAGTTATTAACGTTGTAGACATATTAATACGTAAGAGAGTGATAAGGGAGGAATATATTTATCATGATGTGGTGAGGATTCCGATAGAGTTAATGAGGTCATTAAATTTTGTCTCGAGTTAGTTCTCGCCGATGCAGTTTTTAATCTCACATTGATTTACCATGTGACATTATCACCCTTCAATTTGAGTTGAATAAAAATAGAGTTAATATTTACTGTGGTTTTGTTGGGCTATTTATCTCCACTTTTTGCATATATCTCAATAAATTTCAACGAGTATCCGTTATCCATTAAACGCTTTTTAACATTCATAACTTCCTTTTCTAGTGTATCGGCAGCACATATTCTTTCCGTTCTGTGAAACGGTGTTTTGACAAGTTTCTTTCTTTGTTTCATCGCGATACCGAGAAAATGGAGCTCGTTTTCTTTTTTGTGTTCCATAGTGAAATGGATATTTGAATTTGCTTCGCTGAAAAATTTTAGCAGATTTATTGCATGTTGTTGATTAATACATACGATGAAGGTATCATCAACATATCTCGAACAATACATCATTTCATCATTCGCTACTTTGAGCTAGGTTCTCTTGAGGTTTGCCATGAAAATGTCTGCTAGTGCAGGACATAACGGAATTCCTAATGCTACACCATCGGTTTGTCGGTATAAAGTATAGTTCAATTGGAACTGAACATCTTTTGTACAAATGAGTAATATATATATTTCCATTAATAGTCCATATCTAGAACAATAAGCCAGAGTTACTTAACTGATGGTATCGAAAAAAATTCACCACTCTACATTGGTTTCGGAATATTTGGTATTGTTATTGATTGTCTATGATTGTTTTTATAAACAATAAATCTTCTTCGTCGCTGTGAATGACATATTGCTTAGATATCATGACGGCGACATTAAAAACGGAACTGCAGATCTCTTCAAATGAGTGGCTTTTTCCTGTGCAAATACAACATACAACTCTCTACTCCTTAGAAATTTCAAATGTTTTAAGGCTTGTTTTGTATGATAAAACATGTGCTGTAAAAACTAACCATTATTCTTAAAGAGCTATACTCGTATTCTGAGCTTTGATGTTTTGCTCTCAATTGATAGCACTATTTATTTTTATATTATTCATGTAGTCTCTGTTTACGTGCTACGTGTGAAAGATCACTTCATCTGGAAATACACCGAAAACTTTATTTTCCAAAGACGTTGATCTCTAATTAACACAGATGTCTCATTTTATCTGTTTTAAGTACTCATCCTGGTTTAGATTATGAAGAAATTCGGCACATATTTGTGCCAACAGCGTAAATGACTGCTAGTTCCAGGGTTCCATATTCTACTTAGCTTCAGAAATATCAAGAATCATTTTAATGATGACAATAATCATTCCATTCCGGGGTGTATATGAAGTAATCACGACAAAATGTCTGATGAACAGGTTTAATAACTGTGGTTAAAGTAAGAGTAGCTCACTTAGAGGGCTTAGGTGAGAAAAGTAAAAGTGTGGAAACCAGACTTCTGTCAGCAATGCCAGTGAAACACACAAGCGTGGAATACGCTGTGTCACGATCAGCAGTGATTGAACGTGCATTTAGAAAGAAACAACAACCAACCACTAGTTTGTTGCTATAACCAGTGATATTGATGCAGTTGATGAATTCCGGTGAACATATTTTGTCATTCGCCTTCCATCGTCTCAACTTTGTAACAACAGTAATGATGCGAGAGATCAGTCAGTAGGATCTCACTGGCAATGGCTGTATACACATGGCCATTTGAGAGCACACTAAGCAATCTTATCATATAGGTATAGATGAACATGGTATAGATTAAAAAGGAGAGAAGAGGGTGGGATGGAATTGAGGATGGGAACAGAATCCATATTTCTAGCATGTAAACTAAATTTAAAAGAGAAAAAAACATTAATTGATTTAAGTGGTTTAAAGTTTACAAGAACCTGATTTTTAAAGATTGAGAAGTTGTCAAAAAGTCAATCTTATTTTACCTATAGACCTATATAAATAAGACTATGACTACAGTCAAAAGCTTGATGCTATATTTCACGATGCGATTGACAGTAAAACAGTTTTCGTAGTTGAATCCATTAGTCGATGTAAGCAAGACCAACCACGGAAGTAACAGACGCTCATTTCGTCCCAGTGCGTGTCCACGATTCCGCACACGCGATTCAAACTGAGAACATACAGATCTCAATAATGCATTATCAAAATTTATCAAAGGGTTTAACTGTTTTAAACATACAGATCACTAAACCGGTCGGCATCCAACGTTGTTATTGTCTATAATCATTAAGTCCATGAATGGCTGTACAAACATTCATCCATTATCTGAGGTAGAAATCTGCCTCTACGCGACACGAATCAAACTTAACTGGTCACGCCTTCCCACTGGAACTCCAGGTAATGTTCTTTCAACCATTTTACTAGTGAGCATATAATGATTGTGATCAGAATGAGGTTAGTGAAAATTGTAGTAATTTTATTAGTTGAATACATGGGTTATTGTAACCTAGGACGTAATTACCGTCTAATGCTTCCAGGTTGTCTACAGTGATCTAATTACCGTTTCCTTCTACTGATTGGAAGGTTTTTACTGTCATTTTTGATGTAAATGACTAAATTCAATCAATCCACATGTATTGATGGCGTCATCATCTACAAACGGAACTCGTTCGGGATAATTGCTAGCACTGGAATCAAGGATATACGGTTCATTCTGATTCGGTCTACCTAACAGTGTTTACCTTGGTCTGGGTTGAACAAAGTACCTGGAGATATGAATTTACAGCTAAGTGTTTTAAAGTATTGAAATACTGGATTTCAATATTGGTATGATTATCTATGTAGAGAGTTTTCAATATGATGAAACATGACTCAATTTTTCAACACTGACCTTAATGAATTGTATAATACAAGGTACTGTTTTCATCTGTATCTCAGTCAGCTAATTTCACATCTCGACTAGGAGGTCGGTAGTTGTAGTGTGATGTGTGCTACTGATGTCGACAGATATAAGTAGTATGTGTCACTAATCGGAAGTGGAATGTCTGACGACAGAATGTTGGGAAAATCGAAGATAAGTGGATGATGAAAAAATCGCTTGCAATGGAATACATACTACTCATCACTCATTCAAGCTGTTAACATCATTCATTGGTACTACCATTAAAACACATCTAAGGCTACGTCCATTCGCATACAGTCACAATTAACATGTAATTACTATTCATAGTAATACCATTGTTTCACAGTATACATGAATTTATAACCTACTAATAAACCGTATAAGTTAATTGTATGATGATTCTAAGGGTTGTATCAAACAGTATCAATATATTCGTCATCAATAACTCATAATCATTCCACTTTCAATGGAATGATCCAGAATTCTTTAATAAAACGTGTTTAAATAATCATTAGGTCAATTATAATGATTTAATTTGACCAAATCTATATGCTCAGGAAATTTTTCGCATTGTTACAATTGACTTATTCACTACTTGGAAGTGAATTATTCAACGACCTTGAATGTCGAATGTATGGAGTATATGATAAATACTTGCTCCAATTCCTTAAATACAATAAAGAAATAATTTTGGTAAGCGCTTGGAGATAGACAATAGAAAACCACGGAATTAGGTTTCATGTTATTTAACACTCTTCTCTAAAGTGAACGGCGAAGAAGGCGGTGACAATGAATCGGAATTATTTAGAATTCAACGGATGGGTCTGGCTCGGCCTTGCAGGAGTGGTGATTCTTCATTGTTGTAGCACACCTTTTAGTCCTATTAATAAATTGTTCTATCTCCAGTCCAAATGTGCTCTTCATCATTCATTGATGGATGTAACGATCCTATGAGTCGCTGTAGAGAATGATTTGAGTTCCACGTCAGATCTTATAGACGACGCAGTTACATCATGGCGAATCTACAGTATCAAAATTCAGTCTATATTGAAGCAGTACTAATATCATAGTAGACCATAATTCTACATTCCGACCATTTCAGATTCTGAAATGTCTAACAATTTACAATCACTATTAGTTTTATCATTACACAACCCTGTAATGTGATGCAACTCTGGATCTATCAAACTGTTTCAAGGTATAGAAAAAAGATGTATCAGTTTGAAATGACGAAATGCATGGATGTTTCAAAGAAATATCATTGCAAATAACTGACATCAATGTGCATATATAAAGCGAATGGATTCCGAGATGAGGTCAAAACTGGATTATGTTTTATCATTAGTGAAATCGTAATCCAAATACAATTACCGTCGAATTCAGGTAATCGGAATTGATTACACATAAATGGATTGTAGTTCGGAATCATCTGTGTTTAGTTATGAAAATAAATCGTTCATTTTCATGCCTAATTTGATTATCGAACGAAAAGCGATAAAGGAGCGGATATTGTGAGAACTGAAGTTCATTTCCTCGAATGTCTGACAATTAAAACTCTAATCACGAGATTATATAAACAGATATAGATATAGACTTCAACCAGCATGATAATGTAAATACTTAGCACATTTCTTCAAATGTGTTAATGACTTTTCAAACCAAAAGAGAGGACAGAATGTGAATCTACCGAGTCGTGGTCTAATAAAGACTGAACGACTAAATTTAGTTTACTGATATCGGGTTTCTGATTCCTTATTCTATCACGTCATAATAATATATTCATTCAATGCTGCTTGCAATTATAGAGATACATTTTGGCATCATCGTTTCATTCGAAATAATTGAGTCCTGTACGAGTGGGTATTGGCGCACAAAACCAGAGAAATCTTCACAATACATAACATACAATTCAAAAAACAAGAGAACACATGATGTTAAAGCAAGTTTCATGCAGCGAATAAGTTATTACGACTGATAGAATAATTACATTGCACAAAGTATACGCTTTCTTTGTTTATTGCGTCGGTGAACTATAACTCGAGGTGAGAATCCTCAACATACGTTCTCTGAAATCAATGCATATGGATAACCCAATATTGATTTGATTGTGAAATAAATTAAATACAGTAAAGGAGACATATTAAAAGCTGAACTGTTGAGTCGGCTTCCGAGAACTTCAACGAAGACACGGAAGGCCTTAAACGAGTTGAAGAATTTCCAGCCAATCAAATCGTGATGTAGCTTTTTAGAATATCAATGTATATCAATATCGATACCCATGATTTTCTGTACATTTCGACTCATACCAAGTAAACACTTCTCCAGCTCTTCTTCCGTCCTATGATTCGAAACGGTAGAGCTCTAACTTTCAAGTGTCATAGTTGTCAACCGTAATCTGCGTTAATCTAGTCACGAATTTTGCAGTGGCGACGAGGATGGAATTCCAACCGACGCAGGGAAAGCACAATGAATTAGCGAAATTCACAATAACAAACAATTTTGATTTGAGTGGGTAATAAACATGTCTAGAAAATAACTTATGACTTTAAACGTAGAACAGACACTTATTGTTATAAAAGAGCCATAAATCAATGAGGATGCACAACTCACTGTTTTCTTCATTGACTTACGGTCTGCAAAACATACACGATTGAACTACAACTAAAAGAAATACCTCATGAAACCAGTCACCAGTGAGCACATGATAACTGTTGCCAAAATGAAGTTTCGCCGATACTGTAATATTGCTGAATAGTTGAATTGATCAACCATATATAGGTAGACCACCATGGATACCCTCATTCTGAGAACTCAATTGTGATCAATAATTTCAGTTTTCATTCAGCCGTCATACTTGATTATGGATGATAGATAGTCTTGAAATGACTTAATCTCAGGTGAACGCTGATGTTAATTTCATTAGATTATTCCTAAACCGATTCGTACCAAACCCACTTCATACTGATGTGTATTCTGATGCTTCGATTTACATGACTCAATACTCATCTTTGATTACAATAAATAAACTATTAACAAAATGTAAGTAGTAAAACATTTACAGCCTAAAATAAATGCATTGTAATATACCAATGAGTAGAAAACTTCGATTTTCTGACGTTTCGTGATTTAGTGTAAATCACTTCTTCAGAGAATAAATAACCAAATTAAAACTAGTCCACGTTTAAATAGTACAAAAAAACAATAAGAATAATATGTGATCAATCAAAAACAGGTCTGAATAAGTTAATCTCATATCATTGGGATTATACATGCATTTAATTCATTTATAACAATCTACTCAATGCTCAATTAATGCGAAATTATCAAATCAAACATTGGTAATGATGCCTATTTACAGTTACGTTTATCAAGAATAAGTCGATTAGTTTACCCATCGTATTACTTATTCGAATGACAAATTAATCCAGTCATATTTTCTTGAATTATACAATTGTACATGTTAATACGTGTCTCCAATTCAGAAAGTAAAGCTTTTGTTACTGAAACACTACTTTAAACTGCGTGATATTGGTTTACTACAGATTGATGGCGGTGGTGAAATTTTGTAGATTGATTGAAGTTAGACATTACTGCCGTTGTATTCTGGTCAGCTCATTGATCTATACGTTCATTGTTCGCGTGGTTTCGAATTTCGAGTGTGGGATCATGAATGCGTAATAATGAGTCGTCTCATCAGATTTTTATAGTGGTCCAGCTTTAATTAACTCAAGATTTTCATTATTCAATTACTACTAATCTGTTAACAGAGGCCATTGATTTGTTTAAATTAGAGAGTGCCTGATTTTCTCTACACAAACCTGATTCCTTCTTGATTCCTTTGAATGCGAGATTTCTTTCATTGTTTTCAACATATACGGTTTCGTTAATTAATATGATTTTGAGGGATTATTGATTTTTCGTGAAGTGATTTTTGTGTACATTTTTGAAGATCCCATGAGCTTATAAACTATGAAGTATGTCCGGTGGCCTGCTTGAATATCTGGGCTACCTGTTTCTGCCATCTAATTATTTCAACAAGTTATCTGTTTTTTCATTTTGTTTTAACCTTTCATTATGTCCATTAATCGCATAAACTAAACATTCGCGCTTGTGAAAAGCCTATGACCTTTCGCTGCACAAGTTACAAAAAACTATAATAAAAGACATCGCGGAGGTTGGCAATATGCGTTGAAGAGAATGAACTTTAATCGTATGTCGATTCCCGAGTTACTAAATTCTAACTGCCGATCATTAGTTAACAAGATAGACTATCTTCAATCCCTACTAAGTCAAAATAGATATCGTATTTGTGGTGTCATCACAATTCAAGAATCTTGGTTAAACGATTTACAGGACGACTGCCTAGTATCCCTACGTGATTTCAAAATTTATCGTCAGGATCGATCAAACGATTAAAAGAGGTGTGGTGGCAGTGTAGCTACTTTTGTAAACGTGAACTGGTGTCGATCATCGTTTGCGTGTTTCAAGTTTTCAAATGACTTTATCGACTGTTCAACTCTAAGATGCCGTCCAAAACATCTGAATAAATACAAATATGTTTATGTTACCAATATCTATGTGACCCCAGACTGCACATCATTTGCGCTATCTGTATTTGCTTGTGAATTCACTGAATTCGCTGTTACTGCCTTCAGTGATTCACTTTCAGTTGTATGCGGTGATTTCAATTCATGTGACTGTAGCTTCCTTACATCGCTAGGTCACTGAAATGTAGTAGATTATCCTACTCGGTTAGATGCTCATTTGGAGTTCGTTTTTATTTATGATGTAGGTATATATGTGACTCGTAAACGTGCTCCATTGTCTAGCTCGGATCACTGTATAATTCGTGTTCTACCTAAACTACATTTAAAGCATGGGAAGAGTACACTCTTAAATCAAACCACGAAAGTCAATTATAGGATTACTCAGAAGAAAATATTCGAAATCTGAAAAACATGTTTCATACAACTAACTGTGAAATATTTACAGATGACTCACTTGAAATCACTTCTGATGTTATCACTTGTTACCTTAAATCCAGCTTTGATATTTCGTGTCCCACTAAAACTATTTTTGTAAGTTTTGATCGACTTACATCTTCACAACTAAAACGACTACGGAGGGTGAAAGAAAGAATGTACAAGGAGAAAAACTGTAGTGAAGTTCGTAAGCTAAATGGTCTGATAAACCTTGAGATTAGTCGTCTGGACACTATATTTTCTCAAAAACTCTTGTCTTGTAAAAACTCATCATGTATGTGGAAACTCTTTAAAGAACTTACAGGTGACAGACTGATTAGGACCGATAACCAGCTGGATGTTTGTGACTTTAATAAGTCTTTTGTACGTCAGTCATCTGATGTGATGCTTCCTTCATTCACGAGTTTAAAAAATAGCTGTGTTCCTAGTTTCACTGAAACTGATGTCCGAAAATGTCTCCAGTCACTAAATTCATCCCGATGTTTGGGACCTGATGGTATCCCGAACTTCCTTTTTAAAAAGTGTGCTGATGTCCTATACTATCCATTCACTACTATCTTTAATAGATTCTTCTCTTCTAATTTCATACCGAAAGTGTGGAGAAAAATGAAGATAATCCCCATACCTAAGACAGCATCTGGTGACAAGAATGTGAAATTCAGACCCATTCCAATAACTTCACCCTTTCTCAAAACAATGGAAAAATTATTGACACTTTCACTTCAGCCTGCGATAAAACAGCACATTGACCAGTATCAGTTTGCTTACAGATGCAAAAGAAGCACCTTAGATGCTGTTGCTGTTCTGCATCATAATATAGTGTTCAACCTAGCAAAGCGTAAAAGGTATGTTCGATGCGTTTTCCTGGACTATACTTCTGCTTTTGATTTTAAATCAAGACAATGTTTACTTGACAAGTTAATCAGCGTCAACATTGACAGCTTGACAACAAACTGGCTATGTTGCTACCTCTCTGGAATGGAACAGTACACATTGTTTGGAGTAAAGTGTTCAAAGTCTCTAGTGTCTTATGAATGTGTACCACCACAAGCTGTTCTTTCACCCCTTCTTTTCTCTTTTTTTCTGCATGATCTGCCATCTTCCACTTTACATCCTATAGAAATGAACGAGTTTTTGTCTCGCATTGATAGTTGGTCTGTCGTTAATGGTCTCCTACTTAATCCGTCTCAATGCCAAGCTGTTAACTTTAGCATGAGACATGATCGGCATTTAAACACCATTTTAAGATCTCATAATGCTTGTGCCATTGGCGACTCATTGATAAACACAGTGTCAACGGTCAATTATCTTGGTGTTACCTTTTCCTCTGATCAATCTTGGTCTTCTCACGTTTCAATGATATCGTTAACATGACGCTAATTGAAAAGTTGTACAGTTTTTTCAGATTTTTATTTATTAATATTTATTTTCTGTAAAAGAAACCTTTTGAAATATTTTTGTGCAGAGAATTCTATATTTTACCAAAATCTATAATATTGAATTAAGCGATAAATAAATAAATAAATATCCTTATACAAGTTTTAGCTAAACATCTTAAAAACTGGTTTGATTACTTTACCATATTCTACAAAATTTCTTTACTCTGTTAATACTGTGATGTGTGCAATTCATATCCATAGATATGAGTAATATTTACCAATAATGGAAAATGAAATAACCGGTAGTAGAAAGTTAAGAAGATGGAATAAAAGAGAACCAGGCGAATAGTTGACATTCTGCAAATAAGGATTTTACTGTATGTTTCTCAAATTTTCTAAGATGTTCTAAAATTCTGTATTCCAATAAATTGATTGTTCACACATTTGTTCTCCTTCACTACAATCTGAAAATTTAACTGGATGTGGAAAGTATGAATGCTGCGTTCTTTCAATGGTGTGTGTTTATGTATTAAAAAGAAAGGTATTTCTATGTGACTCTGGGGTTCTGGAAAACATCTTAATTTTATCAAAAAATACATTTTAAATTAAAGAAGAAGAATGTATTTGTAACAATTCGCCGCTAAAATACTGTGAAGCTATTCAATTCAATTTAAATGAAAGTCTTTATTTAATTTCCTTAAGTTTTTAATCACAATATAGAAAGCATACGAATCCTTTTTTCTAGAACTTTGTTGTACCTTTCTTAGGAATATCGATTAGTCAAAATAGTGTCAGTATTATCCTAATACCTTAAAACATCTTTTTGAGGAATTGTCGATGGTTCTCAAATTATCTCATAGACATTCTATCAAAAATTTCAAATGTATTGTAAACCGATATTGCAATAACTAGAAAATCCACAAACCTTAGCAAGTTAAATTCATTTGAAATTGTTTACTGGAACCTTCTCATTATTGATAAGAACTGCCATTGTTCAGCCTCTCTTTTTGGCATAAGTGAATACTGCGCGCATTGCCTCGATATTGCCTTAAGTCACAAGAATTATCAGCAAAGACGGATAACGATTAGCAGTGGACGCCGAGGACTTTCGTTTCGTCCTATCTGGGACTCGTCAGCGAAATAGTTAATCAAAACAGTATTAGGCCTGTTATGAATTTATGTCAGTGCAAGATATAACATCACCACAGACATTTGAAATTAATAATATGAATAGAAAAGAGCTGTAGCATTATTGCGATGTGAGTGCTACTGAGTGTTGACAGATTTAAGTAGTATGTATCATCAATGAAATGTGAAATAAATGGCAGCAGAAAACAGATGACAAATAAGCAAGATTTAGCATCCATATTGGTGTTGAGAGCATAATCTATGGGAAATTTATTCAACAACAACAACAACAACAACAGTTATGTAATAATATACGCTTGTGAGCCAGGGTAATTTTACATCGGTTTTCAGGAGAACCAGACACCGTCCTGAATTTCACGTGACAACCCAAACAGAACAGCCCACGCCCGTTTAACGGAAGAGCCAGACACCGTATAGGCTTTAACGCTACAATCTGAATAGTGCAGCTCAATCCTGTGGCGCAACCACACAGGTACCAAGCACTCTGGTGGATCATTCGCATCATTCATGTACACATTCATATCGCATGTGTAGTTATTCCGACCAATGATCGCGGGAATCAATTATGCACGGCACGAACAGGCCAAAGTTGACCCATTCTGCTTACACGATAGTCAAACTCATTAATGTTAGCAATAGCGACATGCTTTACAATGCCCCAATGACACTGAAAAGCAGCCACCAGTATGAATGAAATCAGTTAACAAGCAAACCAATTTTGTGTATGAACAGTCAGTAAAACTTGTCAAAGCATTGCTGAACCATCCACAATAGCAATGACGAGCCTCCAGCTTCATATGAGACCTTCAGCTCTACACAGCCATATAGCTTATACTGCAAACAACACATATATAGGGTAGTAAGCGAAATAGCCCAGCCTGAAGCGTTAGGGCTTAAATAACGCCCGAAACCCATTGAATAATAACAAATAAAGGTTGGATTGAAGTTAAACACAAACACTGTTGAATGCCAAGGGACTCATAGGTCTGTAGTTTTAGCACTGATCGAAGGTTATAGGTTCAAACCTTGTTGGCGCGATCGTGGATGGTCAATGTTGACGAGTACCACAATAGTGCGATGTATCTGCCCAATACTTCCAGATCTTCCATGATGATCGAGCTATCATGAGCTGAACTATTAGGTAAAAGATTCATACTTCTCTTCACTACTTCAATGAATATTATGTTTGTATGAGTTGAATGGTTTATTTGTGAAGGCTTCTAGATTATTATGAATATCGTGATCACTTAATTCCTACAAATACAAAGCGAACTGTAAGAGAGGAAATTTTATCATTCGTAAACCAATTTAGTCTAATAACTTTGGTTGTGATGAATAAACTACTTCAAACAAATTCTGGAATAACAATATAACATAATTATTCTTCTCGTTTTGTGGTTTTCATAGGAGAATACATGGAAATCGGTGCTAGTTAACTTGCCTCAAAGTTATTATCAGTCGTTGTTTAGCAAATATATGAATAACATAACATGAGAAGCTGTGACCAGTGAAGCTAATCCGTGTCGGGTAGAGATGGGCATGTACCTCAGTACAATGGAAGATGGTCGCGCAATTTTGTGGATTGACTGAGTTAAGGCATTAACACAGTTGCATACTGGCCGCCTCGATAATCTAAGGGTTAAGCGTACACGTGTGAGACTGAAGGGTCTGGGTTCGAATCCCGCGAGCTTGCTCATCGATAAACACTGCTAAACAGTTCCATAATAGAAAGAAACGGCTGTTTAGTGTTTCCAGGTTTTCAATGGTGGTCTAACATCAATCGGTTCATGATTTTAATCAAAGACACAATTATTTCCACCGCCTTATGCTGATAACATCGAATCATTTAGTATCTAACTAATTATAATGAAATACTCCTTGTGAATATAACCCGACAGGCATCAAAAATAAATCAGTCAAGTGCTTTCATCCATTATCATAAATTAGATTTGGAAAAATGTAGTTATTCGTGATTACTGTAAGCTTAAGTAGAAAAATCCTACACCATGTACATGTGAAACGATAATGTTAGGAACAGAATCTAGTGAAATAATTTCGTCAAGTCGTTCATTTTTTTCGCTGACAATCCATTCTCTAATATTGATAATGCATCTCAGATGTAAGATAGCGGTTGGAGGTAGTCAACTGGAAACCGTACATACAAGTTTCAGGCTATTTGGCATTCGTCAGCAAAGTACAGTTTTGATATTCTCAATAAAAGTTTTTTTCAATCAATCTTTAAACAGATGACTGATTGGTCATATTCCCGTTCATTCATATTGATTTATCTACTGATTATACAGTGATGCGAATACCATGCACCCAGATATTCTTTTAAAATATTCAAACAGTTTCCTCGATGTCATCCAATTCTCAGCAGTAATTAACAGCTCCACATCCACTTCTTGTGGATAAAAGCGATGACGGCACTGTAATTGAACTGTGCAGATTACGGCTGTTCGTATCGTATTAGTATCCTACTAGATTACAAATCTTTCTCATTATTACCATGGTCTATAACACCAGTGAATGTTGTAATTATACAAAATGTTTGAAATGAAATCAAGCTAAAATAACCCGCGAAATTAAAGGCGAGGATTGGCAGAGCAAATATCGTCCTAATCTATGGAGCCGAAATGTGGGGAACTACTACAACCATCATCGAAAATGTAAACACATTGCGTCAGGAATTGGAAGCAGGCATGAAAAGGATGAATAACAAACGGAAATGATTGTGTAGAACTGAGTTGGATGGAGAATGCTGGTGGGTGGCCCATTCCCCTCCATCAAATCTGAGATTTAGGTACATCCGGCTGAGAGTCGTAATAAGGACGAAACGCGTGTCCTTTAGTCTACTGCCAGCCACTATCCATCTTTATTTTCAATATTTTTAGTGTTTTATTCATAATGAGCTTATAAATAATAGTTATTTACATTTCCAAATAAATTATCAACTAAAACCTTGATTTGAATAATATTTCTTTTCGATGGAGTTTTGTTCTTTGAGCAGGATGATTTAGTAGTGCAAGTTTCATCGTTCTTCTAAACGACATCATCAGTACAACTTGTGCTCAAAATGAAAAGATAGTACCTGATGAACGAGAACACAACTGGGAACAATCGAATGACTTTGAATACAGAATGGAGCATTGACCGCCCAATAGCATTCTTCTAACCACACTGTCTTCCGCCTTCTTTTCTATGTCTATCCAATGTTGTTCATTCTTAACTTGTCTGTCTTTGCATTCTTTATTCTATCTCCCCTCTTTCGAAATTGAAGATTACAAGCGAAGGCTTATCTTGTGTAGTAGTTGAGTGCTTTTGTCAATGAATGTCCTATCTATTTGCAGAGCATCCTCTTGATTTCTTCACCCGCTGGAACCTAGTTTGTTCTCCTTCATAGTAGGTTGTTGCCGACTGTTGTGTCTGGCCAACAGATTAGAAGTATTTTGCTTAAGCAGCTGTTAAAAAACGCTTGTACCTTCAAGTTGATGGCTATCGTAGTTCTCTGAGAAATTTGTCCTTTTTCAAAATATCAATCACTTGTCTCAGACTTGACTGTGCCTTCGTTTCCACACCCGTCATTCTATGTTCACGTTCTCTTATCTTCAATATTCCTAACCTTCCGCGGCCAATCATTCCACTTTGAATCGATGATACATACCACTTAAATCTTTCAATATCAGTAGCATAAACGACTGTATCAGTTAAATGTTACCGTTTACACTGTTTGTCGTATTATTGAAAAATTCACGGTTTATCTTTAATAAATTCTTTAGGAAATAAGAAGGATAGACTGATCGCATTATGAATAGATGCATATCGAAGATAACCAAATAGTTAATGTTATGTCCTAGTAAAGAATGAATAATTGGTAACTTCTGTGAACTATGTATGAACTAATATAACCGTAAAACTATTGTGCATCTATGTTATTTATTTGCATATTCCGCCCATTATAAGCTTTATTTTCATCCATAGATTACCATTATTATATGATTTGTCGTTCTCGAGTCATCCTCAGTCTATTCACTACAGTCCCACACATTCACAACTACTTTGGCTTCATCTTGTACAGAGGTTATGTTCTATTTTACTGTGTGATGTGGTTTGTTTTGTTCGTATATAATCTCAGTATTTTTGAAATACAGGATTCATATCGAGAAAGCCGTGAATGACGTTCCGGACTTAATTGGCATGCAAAGCTAGTCAAGAAAAACGATCAATAAGGACTGTACACTGCTGATATTGATCAAACATAATTGGTTTGTAGCAGTACTTAAATTGGCACAGCACTAAACTTTTATTTTGATCAGCAATAAGCGATGTGATATTCAGTCTCAGCTTGAAAAATCACAAAATTTCATTTACTTAATTAGTTAACATTTTTTAAACTACGAAACTATATAGAATTCCGGAAAATAATCAATCATATTTATTCAATGGTAACATTAGAACTTGATTGCCAAGTTGAAACAAGCCTCACATTCATACCTTATTACATACTTCTAAAGAAAACATATATATATTCATAGAATGAATTTCAACACTAATTTTTATCGACATATTGATCATGTATGAAATGAACATTATTCAATGAGATTAGGTATATTATGATATCAGGTTGTCTTGCTTGAATATCCTCTTTATCATCTGGATATTTTAACAAATTATCTGTTTTTCTTGTTTGTCTTGATAGATCATTATGTGTATTAGTCTCATAATCTATTCAGATACGTCTTTGAAAAGTTGACAACTTTTCACCGTATAAGTTATGAAAGAGCTCAATCAGAAATATCGTGGCTGCTAATGATATACATCCAAAAGAATGTAAAATATTCAACTGTTGATTCTTGAACTAGCAATGTCCAACGGACGATCACTCAATGCTTATCATCAGGAATTAATGAATCGAGTACTTGTTGAAATTACTTTGTTCTGAGAATCCCAAGTTGTACGAAAACTATAATACTAAATAAAGCTAGTGATAATAATAAAAACAGGTTGATCTGCCAGGTTGTGTTAATTCAATGACTAAGGTGGTTGGGATTTATATTACTTACATCTAGCCATTGATCACATCAAAGTAGCATGTTGAATCGGATAAGGATAAGTTGAGAAAAAACTATCAAGGAGATCAGTCTACGAGTTGATTGACTGTTGAATTACACAATATTGGAGTGTAAGTACTTCTCAATTCCAGTCACCTAACTGAGTTATTAAAGCACTTTGAGCTAATGGGTGAACATTCACTATGCCTTTGTGAGTTTAAAATAGGACATCGGATATTTATTAGATCTGATGATAAAATTTGATCAATCTTAACTGACTGTTTCTTCGTTTATACAAGGTTAACTTTTACATAATTCACTGCAGCAATGATTCATTGAATAAAAACTGGTCCCATGATATACAAGTACGTGATCAAATTCAGATTTAGCCTTTGCTTAACAACTTACTACAATTACCCTCACACTATAGATTACAAATATCATTCTCATCTAGTCGAGAGTGAAGCTCAAGATTGTCTCACCATATTTACTTACTTACGCCTGTTAACCCTCATGGAGAAGCATAGGCCGTTCACTAGCATTCTCTATTCAAACCTGTCTTGGTGAATCTGTACGCCTCAACATAAATAAGGGAAACAGCAAGATCCTCAAAGACAATACGAAGAACACTTACTCAATCATACTTGATGAGAAACTCTTGGACAAGTGGAAAATACATGTAACAGGCCGAATCTAAAATGAAAGTGTTGGACGTAATGCAGACGTAAAGGTGATAATTGGCAATGCAAGCGCAACATTCCTAAAATTGAAGAACACGTAGAACTCAAAACAATTGTCTGTCAACCATTATAAATTCATAATCGTCAGTACGATTAATAAGACAGTTGGTTCTACTGTACAAAGCTTAAACCTGGAGAATTACTACAACCATCATCAAGAAGTAGGCAAGTGTATAGACATACATCGTCAAGCAATAATACATTTTTCAAACTGTTTTAGTATGAAACAATCTTCATGTTTAATATTTGAATGATTTTGACAGTTTAATGTATAATTATGTCAATTCTAAATAATTCATTACTATAAGTAGGTTGTTAATGTAAAAGTAAAATTATTTCCACCCTCTTTTTCATTTCCACAAGATAACAATACTCTATTCGGCTTTATGTCATTGAATGATTGAGTGTGAGTGTACGTGTTTGTGAAGAAGCCGGATGAGCAAAATGAATAATCATTCTTACGATGATGCAATCACATAAGTATATGAATGTGTAAAAGTAGTATAAAAGTGTCTAAAAGTAATTTTCAGTTATGTATATAGTACAACAATGAAGTGTAATCTTGTATGACACTGTTAGTTGGATTAATTTCCATATGTATATATTAATAGAATATAATTATTTAATGTGGCTATTAGAACTGAGTTGCAGGGCGAACGATGCGATGCCGTACATCCAGCTGATGAGTCATAAATTGGGGAAAACACTCATCCTCTATTCCACTGCTAACCACCAACCATCTTTAGTTAAAAGAAAAACATGATTTATAAAACTAGTAGTTCTAGTCAAATAGAGTTTATTTGACAAAAATCAACCTATTTTTTATTCTGTTTGTTATTGGCATTGCCTAGGAAACATGTTTGTCTAACGTTGGGGATACTTTAGTTTTAACTAACCTACAAACCCTACTACTAGTACTACTGAGGTGTGTCCTACTGATATTGGCAGATATAAGTAGTATGTATCATCAATTGAAATTGACTCACAAATACTGACAAGACGTGCTGTAATTTTCAGTTATCCTCAATCGTGTATTCGCTTAGTAAACTATTACTACTACTCACAATAGTTGCTATTCAGTAAACTACTTACACATTTACGGTTACTACTGTGGTGTATTCTAATACTACTACTACTACTACTACTACTACTACTACTACTACTACTAATACTATTACTCACACTACTGAGAGTATGGATATCAACTGCTATGTAAAATGACCATCATTCTCTATCGATAACAGTAAATATCCATTTGTATTTCGAAATCGATCATTTTAACTTATAAGCGTTTAATTCGATTTCACGTTCAGGATGAGACAACGAGCAAATTATTTATTGATTTATACTATATTACAATCAGACTCTGAGTTTACTATTCAATAACATTGAACGATGATGCAACAAAGTGTATTGAGATTTTAACAAATGATTCTAAATATACTTAAGTTATATTTACTATAGATTGATATAAAATACCAGTAAGAATCAAACAACTGCTTCATATAAGCGTAAATCAAGCTGAGAACCAGCACTGTTATACTCAATAAGCTATTCAATGTTGACTACTTTTCACTGATCGTCGAATGATGGTCAATTTTCTTGTTGAGGTCATGAACCGGTTGATGTTAGACCATCATTCTAAACCTGGGCGCGCCGGATGTCCATTTCGTCTTATTATGGGATTCAGTTGTGCGCATCCAAGATCTACATCGCAGAATTTTAACCCAGGTACCTCAGTCTCACTCACGAACGCTTAGCCTCTAGATCATTGAGATGGCCGGTATACAACAGTAGTAGTGTCTAATTTCAATCAATCTTTTATTGTACTGAGGTAAATCCCTATCTAAACTCAACACAGATTACATCTACAGGTCACGACATCTCACTAGAAACTCGAGAATTCCCTCACAAAGCTAATCATTAGTGAGCTAATCAATGATAACTAGCTTTCAATGGTAATCGAACTGAAATCATTTTTCTGGTATCGACTCCTCTTTTCATTTTCCATCATCTTATCTTTACTTTAGAATTCTAGTGATGGAGAAACAACATAAAATAAAGAAAAATTGAAAATGAAAGAAACATTACTTTGCTTTCAAATACCCTGGTACTATCAAGAGTTGGGATAATGAGCTCTCATTCTCGAGATACTCTCTTATGATACTCTCTAATATGAAATGGGGGTTTCTGTGGATATTATAGTAATTTTATTATTTGAATTCATGAGTTGATATGAGTGACACAACTATGGAAAACGTGGAAATACTGGATGGAGTGTGAGACTTTGGATTCTGAGTTTGAATTGTGAACACGCACTGCTGAGGCCTCCCATATTAAGGCGAAACAGACATTCAGTGCTTACAGGTTAACCATGATAGTCTAGCTTTAATCGAATAATGAACTAAACTAATGAATCTCTTCAAACCCTCTCTGTTACATTATATTCCATTTGACATATGTGCTTAACAAAAAATAATTTAGTTAAATTACTATACATGAACACTATCAATATTCATCAAATGTCACTGAAATACATAATAGAAAACGATACATTTCAACTAATAGTAGTCATTATGCTTTTGATAGATCAAAAAAATCATTCATCTTCCATTGCTTCGCTTTTAGACACCCTGTTACTATCGAGAGTTGGGATAATGAGCTCTCATTCTCGAGATACTCTCATATGCACATGTATGTACAACCATTGAAATGGAAGTTCTACTCACAACTTTCGCGTGACATTACTATTCTTTAAGAAATTGAAAGAACTAGAAGTGAATGTTTGGCGCTCTAACCGGGTCGGTGGACACGCACGTTCCACCCATGATGGTTGGAAAACCCTGATTCAAAAGCAGTGGTGCGTCATAAGTCATATATATTCATAACTAGGTCATACAACCAAATATTCCTAAGCTTATTCAATTGACGAAATCGTATATAGACAAATGTCATGATAAGTCGATCAATTCAATTGAACTTCATCCTGAGGCACTACCTGTGTTAACAGGATCGTCTCTCTTATGTCATGTGAAATTCACCAATTTTTCGTAGTACTGTCATTTTGAAAACAAAAGAAGAGATAAGAAAAAAGCTGGAAAAATCTTGCTGTAATAAAAATAATAATCTCACTTCCTTCCCAATCAATCCTGAATAATATGTCACTAATTTGTCCTCTATTGCATTGTCTTTTCATGAAAAAAAGGCACTGTCTTTGGGTTTGAAATTTTCCGTTTCGTTCTATTTGGGACTCGTTGGTTGGATGAAATAGCATTCCAAAGTTGATGTTTAATCTGCGACTCAAACTCAGTACTGTTCGCTTCATACCCAATCGCGTTATCCACTTAGCTACTGAGCCTTAATAGCTTTTTGCTTTTGCAATGGGGTGAAGTTTAATTTTACTTGATATTGTTTTACTGGAATGTCAGAAGCTCAGTGGATAACGCGATGCGTTTGAAGCGGACGGTACTGAGTTCGAGTAACAGAGTGAACATCAACTCTGAGGTGCACGTGCATCCAAATAGGATGAAATGTGCTTTGTCTTGAATTCCACTGCTAGTCACTATTCATCTTTGCTTTTAATGCTTGTAAACTAAGGCGATATCCAGGTAATCTGCCCAGAATGTGCATATGCCAATAACACACTGATGAAGTGCAGTCTTAAACATCAATGAGAATAAATAAGTAAAACAATATCAAATGAATGATAATTACTATGAATTATTGTGATTGTTATTTATTTCAACTTCATATTTATATGGGTATTTAATATTAGAACAGAGATGACTGAATGGATTGTCATTCTTGCGATCATCTAAGAAAAAAACAACATGGCTATGATTGTGATGATATGTTAATATGGATCATATTATATGATATATATATATATATATATAACATTTTATATGATATTTATGTTGCTATGAACTGTCTTATTCAAATAGTTTGCGAATTAAACTATTTCTGACAGATGAACAGTTACGGTGAATCTGTGACAAACAAACGATATTTTCAACTTTCAAACTCATATTCACAATCAACCAAGTGAACAAAACTTTGAAATGGATCTTGACAACGACAAAAAATGAAACAATAAGTTTCCGATATAATTTGTTACTTTGACAATATAATCTATTCAACAAATTCAATAGTTTGATCATGTTTTTTATCCCTGATAATATCTACTTTTATGTGTTATTCAAATGTTATAACAAACAAAACAGATTTGTTCAGCTGTACAGGTACAACTACTTAGATTCTCCTCTTTCTTATTTTGTTATAAAGCACATAAAGTAAAAATAGTATTATCATGTAGTTTCGGACAAGACAATCAATTTAGATGCAGGATACGTTCTATTCGATTCAGTTTTTATTCTCATATTGATTCAGCATGTGAAATTATAACCTTTGAATTTGAGTTGAATAGAAATAGGGTTTTTATTTACTCTATCTTCTTTGGGTTTTTTATCTTCAGGTTTTGCATATTTCTCAATAAACTTCAACCTGTATCCATTATTCCTTAGACACTTTTCAACATTCATAACTTCCTCTTCTAGTGTATCGGCAGTACATATTCTTTCTGTTCTGTGAAACAGAGTTTTGACAAGTGTTTTTTGTAATTCATTGAACAAAAGCTGTTGAAATTGAGATAGGTCCCATTTCATGTGTATTTCTTATAAACTGAGCGTTCAACTGTACAATCTTTTTTTCGTTTCATTGCGATATCGAGAAAAGGAAACTTGTTTTTTTTTCGTGTTCCATAGTGAAATGGATAATTGGATGAGCTTCGTTTAAAAAAATTTCAACAGATTTGTTGCATGTTGCTGTATATTACATACGATGGAGGTATCATCAGCATATCTCAAATAATACATCATTTCATCAATCACTGCATTGAACTAAATTCCCTCGAGGTTAGCCATCATAATGTATGCTAGGACAGGACCTGACGGACTTCCCATTGCTACACAATTGGTTTGTCTGTATATAATAATGTTGAATTGAAATTGAACATCTTTCGTATACATGAGTAATGCTTGTTTGAATTCTGTTGCTAGTAGAGGTAGGATGTCAAGATGCTCACAAATCATGTCTATGTTATCAACCTTTCGCCCCACATGTTTGGTTTACCGAAAGTACGTAAACAAGATAACACTCTTTCACATATTCTGTCAATGGTCGATCCATCATACCACAAAGTTGCACGATGGTTGGCAGATAAATTAGAACCAGTTCGTCAAAGATTAGCCACATATACACTGAAGGATTAATTTGTGTTTGTTGACAGCATGAATCACATAAATATTTCTGATAAGTTTATGGTTTATTTTGATGTGACATCATTGTTTACAAAAATACCACTTCTTGAAACCATAGACAATGACAGAATCACACTTACCTTGACTTGAATTGATTTGAATATTCTGACTTGTTCCTAGATTTCATGGTGTTTTTTATGATCAGTTAAATGTATCCTCAATTCTAAAGGGAATAATAATCCTAGTGTCGTAAAAACTCACATCACCAAATTCACCACAATGAGAATTAGGCATTTCGTTACTCTAACCACAACTACCCGAATTGTAATTGCATTTATTATTTCACTCATCCTACCTGACCAATGTTTATTCCGATTATGAATCTTAAATTGCAACTAACATGTATGCGGATTCAAGTTAACATTCTATATATCAGTCATAATTAACATTAACAAGCTTCATGTATTTTGTTTAGCGATTCTAAATTCACATGCTTTGAACTGTGAAATTTGCCTTTATCCCGTCCATAATTCGGATCATATAGTTCTGTATTTGGATTGTAGAACCTCAAGAGGATTTGTCGATAAAATGCTCTTCATTCATGGGCTAGTCACGTATTTAAACCAGTCCCTGTGTTTCAGATTCTACTGCATCGAAAATTATCAGGAATCATTTTAATGGTCACATTATTGATTACACTCTTAGGTGAAATAATCACCATAAAATGTCTGATGAACAGGTTAAATAGCTGCGGTTAAAGTAAGAAGAGCCTACTTAGAGGGCGGAGGAAAGAAAAGTATAAATGCGGAAACCGGACTTCTGTCAGCAATGCCAGTGAAACAAACAAGCATGGAAAACGCTGTGTGACTATGAGTATTTAATGTATATGCTTATAGAATAAAACAAGAACCAACCACTATTTCTCTGCCATAACCGGTGATATTCAATCAATTGATGGCTTTAAGTGAGCATTTTGTTTGTTGAATTAAAAAAGACGTACTATTTTCTGTATAACATGATGCCGTATTATTCAGCTTTTCAAGAGAGTCGTTAACATTTTGTTTCAGATCATATTCCGTTGTGTCTTTAGATGACTGAGTCACTAAAATTTTATCATAAAGCTAGATGAATTGATTCTTCAGTAACAACGTGAGGTGATGATTCTCTCAATATGATAAGCATAAAACAAATCCATTGGCAATTTACTTGTAAACACAACTGAGAAATGTAGCAAAACAAATAACCTAAATAACTGAAACATCTGAAAATCAACACACAAAGATTATAGTTCACCGTTTCGTCATTTATTTGTCAATCGGAATGTCTCAACAACTCAAACACCGATACATCGTTGAAAATACTTCATTTGATCAACATTCAATTAAAAAGTTTTACTAAAAAACCATAGGCTGTGTTTCATTCAAACATAAAACTTAAAACATTATTGTTTGCTATCGCTAAACTCATCTTACAAGTTGAGGTTTTTAGCTATGTAAAAGGTTTATTTATAAAAAATTTGGAAAAATTAAGTAAAAAATACCAGATAAACATGTATCAAAACTGGATGGAATGAGACTTACACGACAGTCAAACTCTTACCAATGTCCTAATGACACCGGCCCTTGAGAACGCTAAAAATCAACCACAAGTGTTAAGAATGTCGGATAGCCAACAAATTTATTTAGCGTGTGAACAGTCAGAAAAACTTATCACAGTAATACCGAACCATCCACAATATCAATAATGAACGTCCAGTCTCATATATTACCTTGAGCTGCACGAAGCAATTGAACTCATGCTGATGTATGCACTTGCTTAATTTGTACAACCATCATTAAGAAAGTACAATTATTGATAAATAGTTGACTTCTCAAGATACTCAATATACATTTGCGGAATTCCATCAGCAACAGTCCACTGTGGATGGAAACAAACCAGCTTTTATCTGAAGGGGAAAATAAGGAAAGGACAATGAAAATGCATAGGACATACATTACAGAAAGCATCAAACTGCATCACGAGACAAGCACAAACTTGGAACTGTGAAGAGAGGCAAAAGAGAGGATGGCCAAATAACATGTTACGTCGGGAAACAGAAGCAAATATGAAACGGATGAAAGACAACCGGAAAGAGCTGGGAAGGATCGTCCAGAACAGGGTTGGATAGAGAATGCTGGACAGCCGCCTATGATCCTGCAAGCCATCATGCGTGCGGGATCGTAAATTTATGATACTTAAGAGTCTAATACTGGGATGAATCGGCCGTCAAGTGCTCTCAGGATTCTCAAGGTGGTCTGACATTAGTTGACAGATTAATACATTTGGATGCAGGCCGCTTTAGCAGTCCGTTTTCTAAACGTTCGCAAATGAAACATATAGGTTTTCGGTTTGAATCTCACGAGTGAGATCGTAGATTGGCATTGCTGAGGAGTCCTAAACCGAGATGAAATGACCGTCCAGCAGATCCAAATTTTCTATAGGTTGTAAAGAAATAGCATCAAGTTATTTATCTATGGGCGATATTAGATTATTTGAAATTTACTCTGAATAAGGCTAATTTGTTTGAGTAAAGTAAGATTCATATTCATAGAAGAACAACATGAATATCAGAATAGAGGCCTGAGGAGATTGTATTATTTTATTAGTTGAATTCATGAGTCAATATAAGCCAGACCACCATTGAAAAACAGGAAGTCTAAACAGCTGATTTTTTGAAGTACAGGACTCTTCATTGATGCACATTCAAGAAGTTTTCTCATTGTTATTTGAAACTGCAATTGTGCATGTTGTGCAGACTGCCCCGATATTGCCCAAGGTCATCTAGTTTACAAACAAAAATGGATAGTGGCTAGTAGTGGAACTCAGGACATGCGTTTTGCCTTATTTAGAACTGGTCAGCTTGATATACTTACATCTCAGATTTTTTGTTCTCTCTAGGACTCGAATCTAATGGTCGGTCTGTAAACAAACTAATTGGACCACATCAAACCACATGATAGAAAAACATCGGGCGAGACTCTAATTTAGGGACGAGCCAATCAGAAGCGTGTGAGCCGTTTCAAGGTCACGGAGCCAAGTTTAACACCTGATGCTCACATATGATCGGTTTACAGCGGATTTTAGAGAAAGGGTGATTATTGATAGGCTACAATGGATGGGATTACTAAAAAGTTCTTGTACGTGAGACTGCGGTTATCAAATGGCCGCAGTAAAGTGTGCAAACCACCGTGGTGAGATTATATTTCGTTGTCCTTCATGTTGGAGGAGAAAGTCTGCTAAAACGAGGACTTTCTTTGCTCGATTGCTACTGAAACTGAATCAGATTATGATAATAGTTGCAAATTGGGTAATAAATACACCAGTAACACTGGCTGTGGCGTTTGCAGTTGTTTATGAAAACTCAGCAGTCCAGTGGTATAAGTACTGCCGTGACATATGTGCAACTAAAATAACACGTATACACCAATCATTTGGAGGAGTAGGTTGTATCGTGCAGACAGATGAAACGGCAGTGAGAAAGCTAAAATACAACAGGGGACGTAGTATAAAGTAGGATTGTGTAAGTAGCATTTCCGTGAATATACTCGACAGGTACTTGGAATTTATGACTTTTTATACCGTATGCAATATGATTTCAAAACATCTGAAACTTTAGCAAACCTTGATAAGTTTTTAAATCACGTGAAATAAGTATATTCACTGTAATCCATTAGTTTCTTCTAATATATTTCTACGTTATACTGGCTGTCTTCTGATTGGCTAATATTCTCAAGGTCACTCAAAATTCGTTCAAAGGTCTTCCCTAAATTAGAGTCTCGCCAAACATCGTTTTACCAACTTCTAGCCAAAAGTGGCTGTGAATCTGTGATATAGTAAATCATAGACAGGGCATCAATCAAGAATAGTTATTCGTATAACAATATTCTATAAGTGAAATTTTCTGAATTTATTTAATTGTTTTTATCTAATTAATTATCAGGGCCAGAAATTCATTTTTCTCTTCTTTATCATAATGAATTTTTGAATATTGAATAGGAGAATTTAATGAAATAATACACGCTATGTATAATAGTATTAGTTGATTATTATTTTATGAAATGATCTTATCACGTAATGAAGTTAAAGAATATCACATAATGAACGGATTGATGAAGAGAGTGAGTGAGCGAGTGTATGAACAAGTGAGTGTGCGTATGAGTGTGTATGTGGGCGTGTATGTGAGTGTGTGAATTGGTAAGTAAGTGTGTGATTGGGTAAGTGAGTGTGCAAGTGAGTTTGTGAGAGTGAGTGAGTGAGTGAGTGAGAAAAGAACTCAACAAATATACCACCTAGACTGATCGATTTGTGTGTGAGCTGTGATATTATCCGGGCACGCAGACTGAAGTAGGTGTTTTTCTTAGGGAGTTACACCCCAGAGTCTTTGACCTAAAAGACTAGTCCACGAGGCAGTAGAGCAAGGTTACGAGATGAAGTTGCATGGTAGCCAGTGATCAACAATTGGTTCATACGTCATTTGTTCCCTTAGGATACTGGAACCCATATGTATCGTAAAGCTCTGAGAGATCTGTCAGTAGGAGTTCTCTGGCAATGGCCGTATACACACGGCCATGTGAGAGCAGTCGTTGAGAGAGAGCTAACGCTTTGCATTCTCGAGTTCACTTTTCGCTTTCTCGATTCCATAAACAACAGTATTGCTCCGAGAAGGTAATGAGTAAGACTTCACTGTCAGTGATTGTATGCACGTAGTTTAAGGTATAAGAGAATCTGATTTCTAAAGATTGAGAAATTGTCAAAAAGTCAATACTTGAACATTTTATATCTAAAATCAATTCATATTCAATCACGAAGCAACAATGTTATCATACAGGTATAGATGAACATGGTATGAAACAAAAAGAGCGAAGAGGGTGAGTGGGGGTTTCTGGATGGGAATAGAATCCATATTTCTATTATGTAAAAGAGAGAATAATGAATTGATTTTAGTGGGAAAATAATGTAATAATGAAAAAAAAATTGTTCGATGACGTTGTTTTGCTATAATAGCAATCGAAACAAAGAAAATACGGTTCATTGTGATTCGGACTTCTCAACAGTAGGCGCATTGGTCTGAGTTGAACAATTTACATAAAATATGAATTTATACCTAAATGTTATAAACTATTGGAATATTGGATTCCAATATTACTATGATTATCCATGTAGAGAGTCTTCAATATGATGACACATGACTCATTTGTTTCAACACTGATCCTAGAGTAGAATATCGTAATATTTTGGATAATACAGTGTGCTGTATCTATCTCAATCGGCTAGTTTCACATCTTGGCTACGAGATCAGTAGTTGTAGTGTGATGTGTGCTACAGATACTACAAACGAATCATTCAGAATGTTTACGTCCTTCATTGTCTCTACCATTAAAACACAACTAAGGCTACGTCCGTTCGCCACATTAACCATTAACTTGCAATTACTATTCATAATACGACCATTAATACACAATATACATGGATTAATTACGTACTTATAAATTGTATAAGTTATGTGTATGATGATTCTAGTGGTTATATCAAACTGTAGCATTAAAACCATCATCAGTAGCACATGATCATTCTACTTTTAATGCAACCAATCAAACATCCTTAATAATACATGTTCTCATATTCATCAAGTCGATTACACTGACTTCATTTGACTACATCTATCTGCATAGAAAATTTGAAATCGGTAACATTGCTAATTCACTTCCTGGATGTAACTTATTTATCAAACTAGAATGTTGAAAGTATGGAGTATATGATGAATACTTGCTCCAATTTCTAAAATATAATAAAGAAATATTTATGGTAAGTAGTTGAAGATAGTCAATAGAAAACCACGGAATAAGGTTAGATGCTATTAAACAATCATTAGGGTATTGATCTTCATTTTAGGATTTGAATCGAGTCATTCAGTCATATAGTCTAAGACGAGACCGCCTAGATATTCAGATGTCATGTACAATTAAGAAAGACTACCTCCAACCACATAATATCTCATCTTACTCCTCTTGATGTCTAGTTCTTTATTCTTCAGTCGTATTTGCTCAACCCAAAACACTAGGTCAACACTTCATCAGTTACTGCACAATTATTCTGTGAAAATATGAATAAGAGATGACGGAAACATAGTTTGTTTAACTAAGATAAATTTAAATGAGTTTAAGTGTTACAAATAAGACAATAATGTTGATTAGGATACTCTTTAATAAACAAATCAATAATCACCATAATCACATTTGTAATTTTATTCAATGTGGATGAAACGAACAATTTCTTTTCACTTCTCAAATGAGACAAAGTCACTACAATTTCTCCGTCAACACAATCTATTAAACTTTAACAAGTTAAATACTTATTTAAGCGAAGCTGGATAGTGGCTAGAAGTGGAATGCAGTTTGATGCGTGTTTCATCCCGTTCGGGTCTCGTCAGCTGGTTGTGACAGTATCTAGGAGTTCGTGTTCAGTCTCCGACTCAAACCCAGTATCATTTTTATCAAATGACATTGCGTTATCCACTTAGCTACTGAGTCCTAATAACCACCTGCTTGTGCAATGAGGGTAAGTGTACATTTAAATTTAGATCTCTTAATAACATATGTGCATTCTTTGCTGATTGCCTTGATAGCATTTATTCACAAGCACTCCAAGCAAAGATAAATAATAGCTGGTAATGGAATCCAGGACACACGTTTCGTCCTTTTTGAGACTCATCGACTAGATTTACCTATATTCCAGTGTTCATCTATCGGTTCAGGACTCAAACAAATTCCATGCACTTGGCTACTAATTCTTAATCAATAAGAAGATTCAAACAAACAATGCTATTTTTTTCTTTTCATTAAATATTTCTTTTAAATGACCTTTATTTTTTTATTTTTTAAAAACGGCAACAACAGCAAAAGCCTAATAGAAAAACTTCATCGATCATATTGATTTACTTTTTCACATTTGTAACCTTCACATAATCTTAGAACGGTTTTCAAAGAATTTGGTGTATTTTTCTTTTATAGCTTTCTCTGTTTATTTTCTTTTCCTACATCCTTTGGATGCATATTCTCTGAAGAAGTAGACTAGGTTAAGTTACGAAACATTAGAAAATTCACGTTTTATATTCTACGCATTATGATATCTAAATACACCTGTTGCTCTTCTACAGGTACGGGTGGACGTAAATCCAGGTAATGATTAGACTTCCGTATGTGAGTGAAAGTGATAGAGAACCAATGTGATGGTCAGTTCTAGCAACCAAGTTGAATGTTGCTGTAATCAATATATATACGCCTTTATAACCTATTCAGGAATGAGGAGAGGTTGGTGAAAGTTTTAGCAAATAATTATTTGAATTCATGAGTTAATTTAAGCAAATCCATCAGATTAAATAAATATATTCTTCCTCTTTAATAATAATTACAGTTGACATCGTCGACTAAGTTTAAATGGTTGATCATTGAAAATTAAAAACCATTAGACTACGGCTTTGTCTTAGCATGAGTCTTCTAAGCAGTGAGCACTCGTGATCTATAACCGGATAACTAGATGTCACAAAAAGGCTTCAAAATACTTGTCTAGCCTCTAGTTTACTTAGTTAATATAATCAGAAGGGAGCTTTTTAAACGTTGTAGTATTCGGTACATAAAGCCAAATTTATTGCTCATTTATATATGCGAATACAACTTAAATGAATGCAATTTTTATTAAGATTTCTTATCAGGCACAAATATGTTTTTTATGGAATACCGTCAATAAGCGGAATAAGAACATACATTCAGTAATGACAAGAGATTTAAGTCAAATGCATAATCAGAATTTCGAGATCAGTGAGAAATTTAAAACAGTAGCACTGTGACACGAAGAAACTCAGTTAAAGTTACTTGGTCAACTGTTGTGATTAGACATACACCATACTGACATTTGTTAGTAATAATCAAAGTACAACTTAATTTATCATCTGAGGTGGTAGAAAGGTAAATTATGGAAACCATTTAAAATTTAATGTGACTGAGTTTTGTATTCTTTTAAAACATTTTTGGAAGGTTGAAGAATACACGAACGAATTCAATTAAGTGAGCCGGTGATAAACAACAATATATTAAAAGTATAGTGTTAGGTGTTAGATTAAACCTATTTAGTTTATTATAGGTTCCAAGCAATGCAATTTATCCATCCTTCCTGAGTCATGTTTCGCTCCTGTTCATCATTCGTTTTTCAACTTTCACATTACTTACTTTACTTACGCCTGTTACTCCTCGTGAAGGAGCATAGGCCGCTCACCAGCATTCTCCATCCAACCCTGTCCTGGGCAATCCTTTCAAGCTCTTTCCAGTTCCTATTCATCTTTTTCATATCTGCTTCTATTTCCCGACGTAATGTGTTCTTTGGCCTTCCTCTTCTCCGCTTCCCTTCAGGATTCCAAGTTAGCGCTTGTCTCGTAATACAGTTTGATGATTTCCTCAATGTATGTCCTATCCATCTCCATCGTCTTTTCCTAATTTCCTCTTCAGCTGGAAGCTGGTTGGTTCTCTCCCACAAAAGGCTGTTGCTGATGGTATCCGGCCAATGGATGTTGAGTATCATGCGTAGACAGCTATTGATAAATACCTGTACCTTCTTGATGGTGGTTGTTGTAGTTCTCCAAGTTTCAGCTCCGTACAGTAAAACTGCCTTGACGTTGGTATTGAAGATTCTGACTTTGATATTGGTTGAAAGTTGTTTTGAGTTCTATATGTTCTTCAGTTGAAGGAATGCTGCTCTAGCTTTGCCAATCCTCGCCTTGACGTCTGCATCTGAACCTACTTGTTTATCGAAGATGCTTACAAGGTATGGGAAGGATTCTACATCTTCCAGAGTTTCGCCATCAAGAGTGATTGGATTGCTTTTCTCCGTGTTGTGTTTGAGGACCTTGGCTTTCTTTTTGTGTATTTTGAGGCCTGCTGATGCAGAGACTGCTGCTATGCTGGCTGTCTTTATCTGCATTTGTTCGTGTGTGTGTGATAGGAGG
The DNA here is from genome assembly GCA_946903255.1 of Schistosoma spindalis. Lineage (NCBI taxonomy): Eukaryota > Metazoa > Platyhelminthes > Trematoda > Strigeidida > Schistosomatidae > Schistosoma > Schistosoma spindalis. Next base: position 46,152,324 of record OX336424.1, on the reverse strand, counting down.
GCTAGGTCATCTGCGAAGTCCAAGTCGTCTAATTGGTTCTGAGCTGTCCATCGTATGCCGTAGTTTCTCTCAGATGTCGAGGTCTTCATAATCCAGTCGACCACCAGAAGAAACAGGAAGGGAGAGAGTAGACAGCTTGTCTTATTCCGGTCCTTACTTGGAATGCGTCTGTCAGCTGTCCTCCATGCACTACTTTTCACTGTAGTCCATCGTATGGGTTCCGGATAATGGTGACAATCTTCTCAGGAACTCTGTGGTGTTGCTAGTTCTTCCATGTATTTTTGCTTATCAGCTCTAATGCTCTCCTTCACTTTCTTGTTTGCTTCTATGTACTCTGCTTGTGCTTGGACTTTCTCTGCTCTTGTTCGACTGTTGTTAATTGCTGTCTTCTTGTTCTTTCGTTCTTTGATCCTGTCCAGTGTTTCTGTTGAGATCCATTCCTTGTGATGATGCTTCTTCGGGCCCAGAACCTCTTCACACGTTGAAGTTAATGTTTCTTTGATACCTTTCCAGCTATCCTCCGTAGTAGTTTCTTCTTCCTTCAGTAGATCCTGTAAGGCTTGGAACCTGTTGTTGAGAGCTACCTTGAATTCATTGAGTTTGTCAGTATCTCGAAGGAAGGCTGTATTGAACCTTTGTGGTGCTGTTTGTCCAGTTGTCCATTTCTTCTTTAGCTTCAGTTTCAATTTGGCCACAACTATGTATATCTGAAGCTATGTCCGCTCCTCTCCTGGTTTTCACATCTTCCATTGTCCTTCGGAACTTTTTATTGATGCAAATGTGATCTATCTGGTTCTCTGTGGTGTGGTCCGGTGAGATCCACGTAGCTTTGTGTATACGTTTGTGTGGAAATGTTGTACCGCCTATGACCAATTTATTGAATGCACACAGATTTGCAAATCTTTCCCCGTTTTCGTTTCTCTCTCCCAGTCCATGTAGTCCCATGATGTCTTCATATCCGGTGTTGTCCATTCCGACTTTGGCGTTTAGATCTCCCATCAGAATGGTGAGGTCCTTTCTTGGGCACTTCTCTATGATTGATTGCAGCCTCTCATAGAATTGATCCTTAACGTCGTCGTTGCTATCATTGGTGGGTGCATAACATTGGATAATGTTCATTGTGATCCCCTCCTTCTTTGTTTTGAATGATGCTTTGATGATTCTGGATCCGTGAGATTCCAATCCTACAAGTGCATTTCGTGCTACTTTGGATAGCATTAGAGCAACTCCCTGAGTGTGTGGAGCATTTTCCTCTTCGTGACCGGAGTATAGCAGCATCTCTCCCGTATTTAGCCTTTGTTGTCCAGCTTGGGTCCAATGGGTTTCACTGATTCCCAGTACTGCCAAGTTGTATCTCCTCATTTCCGTTGCTATTTGACTGGTCCTCTCAGTATCTCACATGGTCTGGACGTTCCATGTACCTAAAAAATTGTTGCTCTGGTTGTTAGAAGGGGCATCGGCCTCGTGGCTTCCGAAGGAACTCGGCTTTCACCATGAAGCGTCATATTACCTCTAACTCCCAGGGCAGAGTTTAAATGGTTTGAGTTATTTTTTCTGGTTAGCGTTTTTTTAGCGAGTTAGGTTTCTACGGGATGGGGACGCTAACCCCATGCCCAACCCTCCTCCTTTACCCGGGCTTGGGACCGGCAGTAACTCTGGAAGAGCTACAGGCGGAGTTCACCATATATATATACATATATATGTTATTAGCCATCAGAATCGAAGAAACTGGAACCAGATGTGGAGCCAACAAAAACCTACCGAACTCTATTCATAACAATTCGTATATGAAACTAAAGACAATTTATTACATACATCAGAAGGCTTTTTAAACGTACTCTAGTAATTTCAATAGTTGAGATCATGAGTTAATTGAAGCAAGACCATCATGGAAAACCTGAAATAATTGTATGGATATTTCTTTTCAGTATGTGATATGATTAAATTTTTTGATAAAAAATATGAAATGGAAATCACAAACGCTTCCAATAGAATGCAAGCACAGATTTCATATGTAGATTAAAAAACTATGGAAGTGGAGAGATAGTTTCGAATCATCATCATCATCATCATCATCATCATCATCATCCAAATCATCATCACCATCATCATCCAAATCATCATCATCATCATCATCCAAATCATCATCATCATCGTAAACTGAGTGTAAACTGTCAAACGCTAACCTCTATAAGATGTTATTCAGTAGTTTCTGTGCAGTGAACGAGAACACAAGTGGGGATAACCAAAACATCTCAGGAGTATCTGAGAGCTATACAGTAAATAGTTCATCGGCAAAATATCAATCAACTGTCTTAGTCTTTATGTTTCTTTCATTTCTACTCATATCATTATCTGTGCTCGTCCTCTTTTCACCGGTCTTATTAATCTTCCGCTACCATATATTTCATTTTCTATTGATGAAACATACTACTTATATTTGTCAATATCACCTAAGTAATTTTATGAATCATGTACAACTATAGCTGTTAGATTCAGAAAACTGAGAATACTCAACAACAAACTGATATACTTTCACTAAGAAGAAGAGGACTTTGGTATTTTTCAGAAAAAGACATTGGTTTTGGATGGCAAAAATATACTGAATAGGATATTTTCCAATTAGATCAAATAGGACAATTAAAATACAGATAATGATTTCTTTTTGAAATTTCAAATTACATGACAATGCTACTTATTGCTTAGATACTTTGGTAGGTAGGGGGCAGAATTCTATTGTTAATGAGACGATAATTTATGAACGACCTTTGAGTGAACCCGAAGTGACTTTGAGAAGGTCCTTCTAATTATTAAAGCTAACTGAAGAACAAGTACATA
>OX336424.1:46118259-46149033 GCA_946903255.1 Schistosoma spindalis | reverse complement strand
GATGTATAATATGTACACGTACATTAAGATTTGTGTTTGACGATTTACACCTGCTCTTACTCGCCATGTTATGTGTAGGGATACTACCCCTAACTCATGGTCTGAAAAGTCGGAAAAATGAAATTTTCGCAAATGCAACAAAAATGATCTTGGTGGTGCAGTTATGATATTCCGACATCAGGCAATAGGTTCTAGGCGTTATTTAAGCCCTAACGCTTCAGGCTGGGGTGTTTCGCTCACTAACCTACATATGTGTTGTATGCAGCATAAGCTATATGGCTGTGCTACAGCTGAAGGTCTCATATGAGGCTGGAGGCTCAACATTGCTATTGTGCATGGTTCAGCAATGCTTTGGCAAGTTTTCGCTGACCTTCATGCACAAAATTGGTTTGCTGGTCAACTGATTTCATTCATGCTGGTGGCTGCTTTTCAGTGTTCCATAGTAAGATCAGGTGTAGTGCGCAACCGTTATATTCTGTCATAACTTTCGAATTGCTGGATGGATTTCGAAGATTCTTAGTTATTTTTTGTGCACAATTGCGTGATCTATTGAATAAAATAATAATCAAACGATTTTATTTATCAGAAAATGAATTTCCAATTTCTCATTTTCTAAAGAAAGTCCGAGAGAATTTCAGTTTTTGACCAAAACGTTTTTTTCAACAAATGCATAGTAATGTGTTATAATTTTTCAGATAGATATTTGCAAGAGAAATCGAATAAAAATCTAATGAACGAAATCGGCCAAGCCATTCAAAAGTTATGGTCAAAAGTGTGTTCACGAAATTCGCTGTCTCGGACATTTCTATAGGATTTTGCCGCTCGGACTTTCTATGGGAATTTTCAAGTCAAATTTTCCTTCATAATTTTTGAATGGATTAATACTTTTGTAATGGGGTTTCTTTGTGTTACTTATCTCATTGAGTTCTATTCAATGATGTATAATATGTACACATACATTGAGATTTGTGTTTGACGGTTTACACCTGCTCTTACTCGCCATGTTATGTGTAGGGATACTACCCCTAACTCATGGTCTGAAAAGTCGGAAAAATGAAATTTTCGCAAATGCAACAAAAAATGATCTTGGTGGTGCAGTTATGATATTCCGACATCAGGCAATAGGTTCTAGGCGTTATTTAAGCCCTAACGCTTCAGGCTGGGGTGTTTCGCTCACTAACCTACATATGTGTTGTATGCAGCATAAGCTATATGGCTGTGTACAGCTGAAGGTCTCATATGAGGCTGGAGGCTCAACATGCTATTGTGCATGGTTCAGCAATGCTTTGGCAAGTTTCGCTGACTGTTCATGCACAAAATTGGTTTGCTGGTCAACTGATTTCATTCATGCTGGTGGCTGCTTTTCAGTGTTCCATAGTAAGATCAGGTGTAGTGCGCAACCGTTATATTCTGTCATAACTTTCGAATTGCTGGATGGATTTCGAAGATTCTTAGTTTATTTTGTGCACAATTGCGTGATCTATTGAATAAAATAATAATCAAACGATTTTATTTATCAGAAAATGAATTTCCAATTTCTCATTTTTCTAAAGAAAGTCCGAGAGAATTTCAGTTTTTGACCAAAACGTTTTTTTCAACAAATGCATAGTAATGTGTTATAATTTTCAGATAGATATTTGCAAGAGAAATCGAATAAAAATCTAATGAACGAAATCGGCCAAGCCATTCAAAAGTTATGGTCAAAAGTGTGTTCACGAAATTCGCTGTCTCGGACATTTCTATAGGATTTTGCCGCTCGGACTTTCTATGGGAATTTTCAAGTCAAATTTTCCTTCATAATTTTTGAATGGATTAATACTTTTGTAATGGGGTTTCTTTTGTGTTACTTATCTAATTGAGTTCTATTCAATGATGTATAATATGTACACGTACATTAAGATTTGTGTTTGACGATTTACACCTGCTCTTACTCGCCATGTTATGTGTAGGGATACTACCCCTAACTCATGGTCTGAAAAGTCGGAAAAATGAAATTTTCGCAAATGCAACAAAAATGATCTTGGTGGTGCAGTTATGATATTCCGACATCAGGCAATAGGTTCTAGGCGTTATTTAAGCCCTAACGCTTCAGGCTGGGGTGTTTCGCTCACTAACCTACATATGTGTTGTATGCAGCATAAGCTATATGGCTGTGTACAGCTGAAGGTCTCATATGGGGCTGGAGGCTCAACATTGCTATTGTGCATGGTTCAGCAATGCTTTGGCAAGTTTCGCTGACTGTTCATGCACAAAATTGGTTTGCTGGTCAACTGATTTCATTCATGCTGGTGGCTGCTTTTTCAGTGTTCCATAGTAAGATCAGGTGTAGTGCGCAACCGTTATATTCTGTCATAACTTTCGAATTGCTGGATGGATTTCGAAGATTCTTAGTTTATTTTGTGCACAATTGCGTGATCTATTGAATAAAATAATAATCAAACGATTTTATTTATCAGAAAATGAATTTCCAATTTCTCATTTTTCTAAAGAAAGTCCGAGAGAATTTCAGTTTTTGACCAAAACGTTTTTTTCAACAAATGCATAGTAATGTGTTATAATTTCTGAGATAGATATTTGCAAGAGAAATCGAATAAAAATCTAATGAACGAAATCGGCCAAGCCATTCAAAAGTTATGGTCAAAAGTGTGTTCACGAAATTCGCTGTCTCGGACATTTCTATAGGATTTTGCCGCTCGGACTTTCTTTAGAATTTTCAAGTCAAATTTTCCTTCATAATTTTTGAATGGATTAATACTTTTGTAATGGGGTTTCTTTTGTGTTACTTATCTAATTGAGTTCTATTCAATGATGTATAATATGTACACGTACATTAAGATTTGTGTTTGACGATTTACACCTGCTCTTACTCGCCATGTTATGTGTAGGGATACTACCCCTAACTCATGGTCTGAAAAGTCGGAAAAATGAAATTTTCGCAAATGCAACAAAAATGATCTTGGTGGTGCAGTTATGATATTCCGACATCAGGCAATAGGTTCTAGGCGTTACTTAAGCCCTAACGCTTCAGGCTGGGGTGTTTCGCTCACTAACCTACATATGTGTTGTATGCAGCATAAGCTATATGGCTGTGTACAGCTGAAGGTCTCATATGAGGCTGGAGGCTCAACATTGCTATTGTGCATGGTTCAGCAATGCTTTGGCAAGTTTCGCTGACTGTTCATGCACAAAATTGGTTTGCTGGTCAACTGATTTCATTCATGCTGGTGGCTGCTTTTCAGTGTTCCATAGTAAGATCAGGTGTAGTGCGCAACCGTTATATTCTGTCATAACTTTCGAATTGCTGGATGGATTTCGAAGATTCTTAGTTTATTTGTGCACAATTGCGTGATCTATTGAATAAAATAATAATCAAACGATTTTATTTATCAGAAAATGAATTTCCAATTTCTCATTTTTCTAAAGAAAGTCCGAGAGAATTTCAGTTTTTGACCAAAACGTTTTTTTCAACAAATGCATAGTAATGTGTTATAATTTCTGAGATAGATATTTGCAAGAGAAATCGAATAAAAATCTAATGAACGAAATCGGCCAAGCCATTCAAAAGTTATGGTCAAAAGTGTGTTCACGAAATTCACTGTCTCGGACATTTCTATAGGATTTTGCCGCTCGGACTTTCTATGGGAATTTTCAAGTCAAATTTTCCTTCATAATTTTTGAATGGATTAATACTTTTGTAATGGGGTTTCTTTTGTGTTACTTATCTAATTGAGTTCTATTCAATGATGTATAATATGTACACGTACATTAAGATTTGTGTTTGACGATTTACACCTGCTCCTACTCGCCATGTTATGTGTAGGGATACTACCCCTAACTCATGGTCTGAAAAGTCGGAAAAATGAAATTTTCGCAAATGCAACAAAAATGATCTTGGTGGTGCAGTTATGATATTCCGACATCAGGCAATAGGTTCTAGGCGTTATTTAAGCCCTAACGCTTCAGGCTGGGGTGTTTTGCTCACTAACCTACATATGTGTTGTATGCAGCATAAGCTATATGGCTGTGTACAGCTGAAGGTCTCATATGAGGCTGGAGGCTCAACATTGCTATTGTGCATGGTTCAGCAATGCTTTGGCAAGTTTCGCTGACTGTTCATGCACAAAATTGGTTTTGCTGGTCAACTGATTTCATTCATGCTGGTGGCTGCTTTTCAGTGTTCCATAGTAAGATCAGGTGTAGTGCGCAACCGTTATATTCTGTCATAACTTTCGAATTGCTGGATGGATTTCGAAGATTCTTAGTTTATTTTGTGCACAATTGCGTGATCTATTGAATAAAATAATAATCAAACGATTTTATTTATCAGAAAATGAATTTCCAATTTCTCATTTTTCTAAAGAAAGTCCGAGAGAATTTCAAATTTTGACCAAAACTTTTTTTTCAACAAATGCATAGTAATGTGTTATAATTTTTCAGATAGATATTTGCAAGAGAAATCGAATAAAAATCTATTGAACGAAATCGGCCAAGCCATTCAAAAGTTATGGTCAAAAGTGTGTTCACGAAATTCGCTGTCTCGGACATTTCTATAGGATTTTGCCGCTCGGACTTTCTATGGGAATTTTCAAGTCAAATTTTCCTTCATAATTTTTGAATGGATTAATACTTTTGTAATGGGGTTTCTTTTGTGTTGCTTATCTAATTGAGTTCTATTCAATGATGTATAATATGTACACGTACATTAAGATTTGTGTTTGACGATTTACACCTGCTCTTACTCGCCATGTTATGTGTAGGGATTCAAATGGTTCAAATGGTTCAAATGGTTGCGGACGGAATAGAAGAAGCTTTCGCTTAACAGGCTTCCGTGTCTAGTAGCAGTGGATCACCAATACTGCCAGGCAAGAACCTAGGTATATTAACGATAAAAGAGAAAGAAAATGAATTGGTAAATCATAGTAGGATACTATCCTTAGTCCTTAAGAATAGATCAAGTCGCCTCTTAAAGGACTCCTGGGAAGTTGCTTGGACTAGCTCAGCTGGCAGCGAGTTCCAGCATTTGACAACTCTTAAGGAGTAGAAATTGTGTCTGCAGTCCGTTCTACTATGTTGTATCTCCAGTTTTTGGGTGTTACCCCTTAGGTTAGTGTTGGGACTAAGCTTAATTAGGTGTTTAAGAGGGTGTCCAGGTGTGTTAAGGATACTGTAAGCCATTAGAATGTCACCTCTAAGACGCCTATACTCTAATGGGTAAAGGTCGAGTGATTGGAGGCGCTCATCGTAAGGTTTAAATTTGAGTCCCCGAACTGATTTCGTGGCTCGCCGTTGGATACGCTCCAGAGTGTCCTTATCCTTTTGGAGTGTAGGAGGGAATACTATGTTCCCGTACTCTAAATGGGGACGAATGAAACTATTGAAGATTATGTGAAAAGTTCTCCCGTCAAACTGACCAAAAATGCGCTTCAATGTTACCAGTGCAAGGTTTGCTCTAAAGGCATTTTTGTCACAGTTGGCGTAAGACTTTAAGTCGTAGGGCACCAGAACTCCTAAATCTTTTTCGACTCGGGATACTACTAGAGAGGAGTTTCCTAAGTTGTAACTGTAATCTGCGACGTGTCGCAGATGGACTACTTTACACTTTGAAGTGTTAAAGGTAAGTCCGTTGTTGTCTGCCCAACTTTGAAGTCGAGTCAGATCCTCCTGAAGTGCCTGTATGTCCTCTTGGTTGCGTATCTCTCTCCAAAGTTTCACGTCATCGGCAAAGAGCAGTATGTCTGACGTTACCTGTTGAGGAAGATCATTTATATAAATCAGGAAGAGGAGAGGTCCTAGTACTGAGCCCTGGGGGACCCCACTAGAACATTCCATAGCGCGTGAGAAATTGAAGTTTACCCTGACCTTAAAATGTCGACTTGTGAGGTATGAACTGAGCCAGTCAATTAAAGGTGGTTTGATTCCCAATTGTTTGAGCTTGTTAATAAGACATGTGTGGTTAACCCTATCGAAAGCTTTAGAGAAATCAAGGTAAATGATGTCTACCTTCCCCTTGCGATCAACGATGCTTGTCCATCTGTCCACCGCGGTCAGCAGGTTCGTCATACAGGAATAACCCTTCCTGAAACCATGCTGTTGGGGTGAGAAGAAATTTAAGGACAGCAGATAGTCATGTATATCATCGTATACCAGGGACTCCATGATCTTTGAAGGTATAGAGAGAAGGGCCACCGGTCGGTAACTTGAAGGTTCACTGCGTCGACCTCCTTTGAAGATTGGTGTGATATGAGCCAGCTTCCAAATATCCGGTAGTTTGCCCCGACTTAGCGAGTGTGAGAACATCACGCTAAGCGGTGTTGCTAGGATTAAAGCTGCTTCCCTCAGTATAGCAGAGTGGACCATATCTGGACCAGGAGAAGTGTCTGTTCTTAGGTGTTGTAGTTTACGGTACACCAAGTCAGCACTCAGTTTCACTACGGAAAGTCCTGTGCAGTTGCAGACAGAGCCGACATCAGTATAGTTGATGTGGGTCGGCTGAAATGTCCGGGAGTAGTGCTCAGCCAGAAGGTTAGCGGCGTCACCGTCATTATCTGTCGGGCCGTTAGGACCTAGCAGTTGAGAAACTCCAGTTTTGGCTTGACGAAGAGAGGCTGCATAACGGAATAAGCTTTTCGGATTGGAAATAAATTTGTCCATAAGCTTTAACTGGTACTGAAGCCTGTCTTCTCTTATAGCCTTCGTACATATGTTCCTTATATGTTTGTATTGCCTGTACTCGCCGTTGTTGTTGGTTCGTTTGTATTCTGCCCAACAGTGCCTTTTACGGCTTAGCAAACGAAGAGTGCGTTTTTTGATGATTGTAGGTTGCTTGTGCCTTTTGGGGACCGTTTGAGGAACTGACTGCTTAGTAGCACATGAGAGCGTGCGCAGTAAGGAGTCCCAATGAGCATCCACATCAAGTTGAGGTTGAACATCCCAATCCACCTGTTGTAGATAATCCTGTAGAGCTGACGTATTCAACCGTTTGAAGTTCCAGCGCCTGTTGTTGTCGGGATATCTTAGCTCTGTTTTGCTGACGAAACTGAAGGCTATAACGGCGTGATCGCTCTTCCCCAGGGGAGCCAGAATTGAGAGGTTGTCGACTAGAAATTCTTCATTTGTAAAAACACAGTCTAAGCGCGACGGTGTCTGACCGTTTCTCCAACGAGTGTGCGACTTCACATTTTCGTGTAGTCCCAAGTCCTCAATGAGGTTGAAGAACCGAGCTTCGATTGAATTTTCACCTCCAGTATACGTATGTTCCGCGAAGTTGACTCTAGGAAGATTGAAGTCCCCTAGAATCAGGATATGAGTAAAGCCGAGACGCGTAGAGCGGGATAGTCCCTGCAGCATGCGACTGTCATACTCGATGTCGGCAGTGGGCTTCCTATATATGACTCCGACTAAGCACCTCGAAGTAGTGGACAATCTCATAGAGCACCATAGGGATTCCTCAAGATTGTCAAACTCGTGGTTGTGGATTTGATGTACCACCAGGCCAGATCTTATGTATAGGGCTACTCCACCCCCAATTCCTGTTTTTCTGTCATTGCGAAACAGAGACATCCCAGGTATTGCTAGCTCCTGGTCCGAATACTGAGGAGATATCCAAGTTTCAGATATTCCTATCAGATGAACTTTATTAGCGTTGCTGAGTTCACTTAGTTCATCCATTTTATTTGGTAGACTCGCGGCGTTCATGTATAAGCAGTTAATGCTTTCAATTTGAAACGCGTGAGCTTCTTCCTGTTTATCTATGAGAGCCTTGCGTGAGTGGACAGGTAACCCACCTATATAAGTTTTGTCTAATTGGTAGGCCCTGTCCTTTACACGTTTTTTTTGTCTTGAAGACAGTCCACAAGTGGAATGGTCAGTTCCAGCTCGCCTTTGTGCTTGATCCTGGCGTCGTATGGCCTATCCGGGTGCATATGGATCCCAGTTGGCAACCGACGTCTGTTGACACGAAATGCTTCCAGAGTTGCAGCCGCCATATGGGAGGATGGAAAAGTTATCCTCAATAGTCGGGGTCTAGGATCCCCATCCTTCTTGGCTAGTCTCATCACATGCTGAGACAGTATGTTTTTAAGCCTCAAGGACTGTTTGATGAATTTCCATTCCCGAATGTCAGAGTTTGCTTGAGTAGGGTCCATGTTTTCCGGTACACCTTGCACGATGATATTTCTTCCGCGGAAAAACTTCTCTCGAGAATCTTTAGGGACGTTTCGGATGAGATTGCGCTCAGAATATGGTATGTCAGGCAGTATTCTGACGTTCCCATCGGATTTCAGTAGATGACTGGCCAGCAGGACATCCTCTACTTCGGTAGCATTCTTGAGTGTTACACGGAGTAGTCTCGGATGATTTTGGTGTTTAGAATCCTTTCCCCGAGTGAGCCGTGTGACCGTCAAAGGCTCTATTCTAGGGAGTTCGAGCTTTTTGTTCAGTTCACCCCAAAGCATCCTGTCATTTTTGTCCTGCAAACTGAGAGGAAGGTCAGGATTGTCTATGAGGTTCATGATTATGAGGGAGTCATCACGGACCGTTGTTGTTTTCCCAGCTCTTCCAGTGCGTTCAGATTCAGTACGTTGTTGTTTGGAGGTCGAAGCAGGTTTTTGAATCGTAGGCTTTTTAATAACCGGGCGGACATTTTTGGGGGTAGACTGAGCGATCAAAGCACCAGTTGATGTCCGTACAACACTTGGGATGTCAACCTTGGACGGTGACACCTGGTCCTTATTAGCTCTGATGGCGTGGTTACAGTCACCTGCCGAGTTTTTAGGAACCACCGTTGCGTTTGAGGACCCTGAACTGGGAGATCCAATTTTAGTGAGGGAATCAATTATTGTCGACGTAATGATGGTGCTGAGTTTCAACATGTCATCATTAGTGCTAATGCGCGTTCCATCGATGGTTGACTTGTCAACATCTCTGTTCTTATTTTCGTTACGCGCCCTCGTTTGCCTACCTATTTTATGGCTATCTGTTTCCAAGTTTACTGACAATTTGTTCCGCAGACCTGTCAGTAGAACAATGATATTGCTCAGCAGCACTACAGCGTCCGTGTTGCACGTGACGCACACCCACTTACGGTCCGATTTGCTGAGTCTTTTGTAAGCCGTTGCCGTAAGATCTGTGCACGTTTCGTGAAACCAACCTTTGCAGTTGTCACACTGCATGCCAGATGTAACAGCGAAACGGCATCCAGGTCTTTTACATGAATTTTTCATGGCTGTATTTACGTAAACTGTGCTTAAGACCGTTAAAAATACACTAAAAACCACACTAAAACGGGAAAAATGTATAAAAACGGATGAGATAAAATGAAATAGCCTTTACGTGAAAAACTGAAAATAAACCGAATAGTAAGCTGAGGCAAAACCGCAGTTAACTATTAAATTGGGTGAAACTCAAAAAAAAGTAATCTACCGAACTTGTAGCTCAGAATAGATTGTTTAGATCAGAAATGGTACTTTTGTTGCGTAAGAACACAGCAAAAGTTTGAGAAATGCAAACCACGTTAGGACTAAACTTCCCGTTCGAAAAGCGCGCTGACTGTTCATGCACAAAATTGGTTTGCTGGTCAACTGATTTCATTCATGCTGGTGGCTGCTTTTCAGTGTTCCATAGTAAGATCAGGTGTAGTGCGCAACCGTTATATTCTGTCATAACTTTCGAATTGCTGGATGGATTTCGAAGATTCTTAGTTTATTTTGTGCACAATTGCGTGATCTATTGAATAAAATAATAATCAAACGATTTTATTTATCAGAAAATGAATTTCCAATTTCTCATTTTTCTAAAGAAAGTCCGAGAGAATTTCAGTTTTTGACCAAAACGTTTTTTTTCAACAAATGCATAGTAATGTGTTATAATTTTTCAGATAGATATTTGCAAGAGAAATCGAATAAAAATCTAATGAACGAAATCGGCCAAGCCATTCAAAAGTTATGGTCAAAAGTGTGTTCACGAAATTCGCTGTCTCGGACATTTCTATAGGATTTTGCCGCTCGGACTTTCTATGGGAATTTTCAAGTCAAATTTTCCTTCATAATTTTTGAATGGATTAATACTTTTGTAATGGGGTTTCTTTTGTGTTACTTATCTAATTGAGTTCTATTCAATGATGTATACTATGTACACGTACATTAAGATTTGTGTTTGACGATTTACACCTGCTCTTACTCGCCATGTTATGTGTAGGGATACTACCCCTAACTCATGGTCTGAAAAGTCGGAAAAATGAAATTTTCGCAAATGCAACAAAAATGATCTTGGTGGTGCAGTTATGATATTCCGACATCAGGCAATAGGTTCTAGGCGTTATTTAAGCCCTAACGCTTCAGGCTGGGGTGTTTCGCTCACTAACCTACATATGTGTTGTATGCAGCATAAGCTATATGGCTGTGTACAGCTGAAGGTCTCATATGGGGCTGGAGGCTCAACATTGCTATTGTGCATGGTTCAGCAATGCTTTGGCAAGTTTCGCTGACTGTTCATGCACAAAATTGGTTTGCTGGTCAACTGATTTCATTCATGCTGGTGGCTGCTTTTCAGTGTTCCATAGTAAGATCAGGTGTAGTGCGCAACCGTTATATTCTGTCATAACTTTCGAATTGCTGGATGGATTTCGAAGATTCTTAGTTTATTTTGTGCACAATTGCGTGATCCATTGAATAAAAGAATAATCAAAAGATTTTATTTATCAGAAAATGAATTTCCAATTTCTCGTTTTTCTATAGTAAGTCCGAGAGAATTTCAGTTTTTGACCAAAACATTTTTTTCAACAAATGTATAGTAATGTGTTATAATTTTTCAGATAGATATTTGCAAGAGAAATCGAATAAAAATCTAATGAACGAAATCGGCCAAGCCATTCAAAAGTTATGGTCAAAAGTGTGTTCACGAAATTCGCTGTCTCGGACATTTCTATAGGATTTTGCCGCTCGGACTTTCTATGGGAATTTTCAAGTCAAATTTTCCTTCATAACTTTTGAATGGATTAATATTTTTGTAATGGGGTTTCTTTTGTGTTACTTATCTAATTGGGTTCTATTCAATGATGTATAATATGTACACGTACATTAAGATTTGTGTTTGACGATTTACACCTGCTCTCACTCGCCATGTTATATATAGGGATACTACCCCTAACTCATGGTCTGAAAAGTCGGAAAAATGAAATTTTCGCAAATGCGACAAAAATGATCTTGGTGGTGCGGTTATAATATTCCGACATCAGACAATAGGTTTTAGGCGTTATTTAAGCCCTAACGCTTCAGGCTGGGGTATTTCGCTTACTACCCTACATATGTGTTGTATGCAGTATAAGCTATATGGCTGTGTAGAGCTGAAGGTCTCATATGAGGCTGGAGGCTCGCCATTGCTATTGTGCATGGTTCAGCAATGCTTTGGCAAGTTTCGCTGACTGTTCATGCACAAAATTGGTTTGCTGGTTAACTGATTTCATTCATGCTGGTGGCTGCTTTTCAGTGTTCCATAGTAAGAAGAGGTGTAGTGCACAACTGTTATATTCTGTCATAACTTTCGAATGGCTGGATGGATTTCGAAGATTCTTAGTTTATTTTGTGCACAATTGCGTGATCTATTGAATAAAAAAATAATCAAAAGATTTTATTTATCAGAAAATGAATTTCAAATTTCTCATTTTTCCATAGAAAGTCCGAGAGAATTTCAGTTTTTGACCAAAACATTTTTTTCAACAAATGTATAGTAATGTGTTATAATTTTTCAGATAGATATTTGCAAGAGAAATCGAATAAAAATCTAATGAACGAAATCGGCCAAGCCATTCAAAAGTTATGGTCAAAAGTGTGTTCACGAAATTCGCTGTCTCGGACATTTCTATAGGATTTTGCCGCTCGGACTTTCTATGGGAATTTTCAAGTCAAATTTTCCTTCATAATTTTTGAATGGATTAATACTTTTGTAATGGGGTTTCTTTTGTGTTACTTATCTAATTGAGTTCTATTCAATGATGTATAATATGTACACGTACATTAAGATTTGTGTTTGACGATTTACACCTGCTCTCACTCGCCATGTTATGTGTAGGGATACTACCCCTAACTCATGGTCTGAAAAGTCGGAAAAATGAAATTTTCGCAAATGCAACAAAAATGATCTTGGTGGTGCAGTTATGATATTCCGACATCAGGCAATAGGTTCTAGGCGTTACTTAAGCCCTAACGCTTCAGGCTGGGGTGTTTCGCTCACTAACCTACATATGTGTTGTATGCAGCATAAGCTATATGGCTGTGTACAGCTGAAGGTCTCATATGAGGCTGGAGGCTCAACATTGCTATTGTGCATGGTTCAGCAATGCTTTGGCAAGTTTCGCTGACTGTTCATGCACAAAATTGGTTTGCTGGTCAACTGATTTCATTCATGCTGGTGGCTGCTTTTCAGTGTTCCATAGTAAGATCAGGTGTAGTGCGCAACCGTTATATTCTGTCATAACTTTCGAATTGCTGGATGGATTTCGAAGATTCTTAGTTTATTTTGTGCACAATTGCGTGATCTATTGAATAAAATAATAATCAAACGATTTTATTTATCAGAAAATGAATTTCCAATTTCTCATTTTTCTAAAGAAAGTCCGAGAGAATTTCAGTTTTTGACCAAAACGTTTTTTTCAACAAATGCATAGTAATGTGTTATAATTTTTCAGATAGATATTTGCAAGAGAAATCGAATAAAAATCTAATGAACGAAATCGGCCAAGCCATTCAAAAGTTATGGTCAAAAGTGTGTTCACGAACTTCGCTGTCTCGGACATTTCTATAGGATTTTGCCGCTCGGACTTTCTATGGGAATTTTCAAGTCAAATTTTCCTTCATAATTTTTGAATGGATTAATACTTTTGTAATGGGGTTTCTTTTGTGTTACTTATCTAATTGAGTTCTATTCAATGATGTATACTATGTACACGTACATTAAGATTTGTGTTTGACGATTTACACCTGCTCTTACTCGCCATGTTATGTGTAGGGATACTACCCCTAACTCATGGTCTGAAAAGTCGGAAAAATGAAATTTTCGCAAATGCAACAAAAATGATCTTGGTGGTGCAGTTATGATATTCCGACATCAGGCAATAGGTTCTAGGCGTTATTTAAGCCCTAACGCTTCAGGCTGGGGTGTTTCGCTCACTAACCTACATATGTGTTGTATGCAGCATAAGCTATATGGCTGTGTACAGCTGAAGGTCTCATATGAGGCTGGAGGCTCAACATTGCTATTGTGCATGGTTCAGCAATGCTTTGGCAAGTTTCGCTGACTGTTCATGCACAAAATTGGTTTGCTGGTCAACTGATTTCATTCATGCTGGTGGCTGCTTTTCAGTGTTCCATAGTAAGATCAGGTGTAGTGCGCAACCGTTATATTCTGTCATAACTTTCGAATTGCTGGATGGATTTCGAAGATTCTTAGTTTATTTTGTGCACAATTGCGTGATCTATTGAATAAAATAATAATCAAACGATTTTATTTATCAGAAAATGAATTTCCAATTTCTCATTTTTCTAAAGAAAGTCCGAGAGAATTTCAGTTTTTGACCAAAACGTTTTTTTCAACAAATGCATAGTAATGTGTTATAATTTTTCAGATAGATATTTGCAAGAGAAGTCGAATAAAAATCTAATGAACGAAATCGGCCAAGCCATTCAAAAGTTATGGTCAAAAGTGTGTTCACGAACTTCGCTGTCTCGGACATTTCTATAGGATTTTGCCGCTCGGACTTTCTATAGGAATTTTCAAGTCACATTTTCCTTCATAACTTTTGAATGGATTAACATGTTTGTAATGGGGTTTCTTTTGTGTTACTTTTCTATTTGAATTCTAATCAACGATGTACACTATGTACACGTACATTAAGATTTGTGTTTGACGATTTACACCTGCTCTCACTCGCCATGTTATATATAGGGATACTACCCCTAACTCATGGTCTGAAAAGTCGGAAAAATGAAATTTTCGCAAATGCGACAAAAATGATCTTGATGGTGCGGTTATAATATTCCGACATCAGACAATAGGTTTTAGGCGTTATTTAAGCCGTAACGCTTCAGGCTGGGGTATTTCGCTCACTACCCTACATATGTGTTGTATGCAGCATAAGCTATATGGCTGTGTAGAGCTGAAGGTCTCATATGAGGCTGGAGGCTCGCCATTGCTATTGTGCATGGTTCAGCAATGCTTTGGCCAGTTTCGCTGACTGTTCATGCACAAAATTGGTTTGCTGGTCAACTGATTTCATTCATGCTGGTGGCTGCTTTTCAGTGTTCCATAGTAAGACCAGGTGTAGTGCACAACTGATATATTCTGTCATAACTTTCGAATGTCTGGATGGATTTCGAAGATTCTTAGTTTATTTTGTGCACAATTGCGTGATCCATTGAATAAAAGAATAATCAAAAGATTTTATTTATCAGAAAATGAATTTCCAATTTCTCATTTTTCTAAAGAAAGTCCGAGAGAATTTCAGTTTTTGACCAAAACGTTTTTTTCAACAAATGCATAGTAATGTGTTATAATTTTTCAGATAGATATTTGCAAGAGAAATCGAATAAAAATTTAATGAACGAAATCGGCCAAGCCATTCAAAAGTTATGGTCAAAAGTGTGTTCACGAAATTCGCTGTCTCGGACATTTCTATAGGATTTTGCCGCTCGGACTTTCTATGGGAATTTTCAAGTCAAATTTTCCTTCATAATTTTTGAATGGATTAATACTTTTGTAATGGGGTTTCTTTTGTGTTACTTATCTAATTGAGTTCTATTCAATGATGTATACTATGTACACGTACATTAAGATTTGTGTTTGACGATTTACACCTGCTCTTACTCGCCATGTTATGTGTAGGGATACTACCCCTAACTCATGGTCTGAAAAGTCGGAAAAATGAAATTTTCGCAAATGCGACAAAAATGATCTTGATGGTGCGGTTATAATATTCCGACATCAGACAATAGGTTTTAGGCGTTATTTAAGCCGTAACGCTTCAGGCTGGGGTATTTCGCTCACTACCCTACATATGTGTTGTATGCAGCATAAGCTATATGGCTGTGTAGAGCTGAAGGTCTCATATGAGGCTGGAGGCTCGCCATTGCTATTGTGCATGGTTCAGCAATGCTTTGGCCAGTTTCGCTGACTGTTCATGCACAAAATTGGTTTGCTGGTTAACTAATTTCATTCATGCTGGTGGCTGCTTTTCAGTGTTCCATAGTAAGACCAGGTGTAGTGCACAACTGATATATTCTGTCATAACTTTCGAATGTCTGGATGGATTTCGAAGATTCTTAGTTTATTTTGTGCACAATTGCGTGATCCATTGAATAAAAGAATAATCAAAAGATTTTATTTATCAGAAAATGAATTTCAAATTTCTCGTTTTTCTATAGAAAGTCCGAGAGAATTTCAGTTTTTGACCAAAACGTTTTTTTCAACAAATGCATAGTAATGTGTTATAATTTTTGAGATAGATATTTGCAAGAGAAATCGAATAAAAATCTAATGAACGAAATCGGCCAAGCCATTCAAAAGTTATGGTCAAAAGTGTGTTCACGAAATTCGCTGTCTCGGACATTTCTATAGGATTTTGCCGCTCGGACTTTCTATGGGAATTTTCAAGTCAAATTTTCCTTCATAATTTTTGAATGGATTAATACTTTTGTAATGGGGTTTCTTTTGTGTTACTTATCTAATTGAGTTCTATTCAATGATGTATACTATGTACACGTACATTAAGATTTGTGTTTGACGATTTACACCTGCTCTTACTCGCCATGTTATGTGTAGGGATACTACCCCTAACTCATGGTCTGAAAAGTCGGAAAAATGAAATTTTCGCAAATGCAACAAAAATGATCTTGGTGGTGCAGTTATGATATTCCGACATCAGGCAATAGGTTTCTAGGCGTTATTTAAGCCCTAACGCTTCAGGCTGGGGTGTTTCGCTCACTAACCTACATATGTGTTGTATGCAGCATAAGCTATATGGCTGTGTACAGCTGAAGGTCTCATATGGGGCTGGAGGCTCAACATTGCTATTGTGCATGGTTCAGCAATGCTTTGGCAAGTTTCGCTGACTGTTCATGCACAAAATTGGTTTGCTGGTCAACTGATTTCATTCATGCTGGTGGCTGCTTTTCAGTGTTCCATAGTAAGATCAGGTGTAGTGCGCAACCGTTATATTCTGTCATAACTTTCGAATTGCTGGATGGATTTCGAAGATTCTTAGTTTATTTTGTGCACAATTGCGTGATCTATTGAATAAAATAATAATCAAACGATTTTATTTATCAGAAAATGAATTTCCAATTTCTCATTTTTCTAAAGAAAGTCCGAGAGAATTTCAGTTTTTGACCAAAACATTTTTTTCAACAAATGCATAGTAATGTGTTATAATTTTTCAGATAGATATTTGCAAGAGAAATCGAATAAAAATCTAATGAACGAAATCGGCCAAGCCATTCAAAAGTTATGGTCAAAAGTGTGTTCACGAAATTCGCTGTCTCGGACATTTCTATAGGATTTTGCCGCTCGGACTTTCTATGGGAATTTTCAAGTCAAATTTTCCTTCATAATTTTTGAATGGATTAATACTTTTGTAATGGGGTTTCTTTTGTGTTACTTATCTAATTGAGTTCTATTCAATGATGTATAATATGTACACGTACATTAAGATTTGTGTTTGACAATTTACACCTGCTCTCACTCGCCATGTTATGTGTAGGGATACTACCCCTAACTCATGGTCTGAAAAGTCGGAAAAATGAAATTTTCGCAAATGCAACAAAAATGATCTTGGTGGTGCAGTTATGATATTCCGACATCAGGCAATAGGTTCTAGGCGTTACTTAAGCCCTAACGCTTCAGGCTGGGGTGTTTCGCTCACTAACCTACATATGTGTTGTATGCAGCATAAGCTATATGGCTGTGTACAGCTGAAGGTCTCATATGGGGCTGGAGGCTCAACATTGCTATTGTGCATGGTTCAGCAATGCTTTGGCAAGTTTCGCTGACTGTTCATGCACAAAATTGGTTTGCTGGTCAACTGATTTCATTCATGCTGGTGGCTGCTTTTCAGTGTTCCATAGTAAGATCAGGTGTAGTGCACAACTGTTATATTCTGTCATAACTTTCGAATTGCTGGATGGATTTCGAAGATTCTTAGTTTATTTTGTGCACAATTGCGTGATCTATTGAATAAAATAATAATCAAACGATTTTATTTATCAGAAAATGAATTTCCAATTTCTCATTTTTCTAAAGAAAGTCCGAGAGAATTTCAGTTTTTGACCAAAACGTTTTTTTCAACAAATGCATAGTAATGTGTTATAATTTTTCAGATAGATATTTGCAAGAGAAATCGAATAAAAATCTAATGAACGAAATCGGCCAAGCCATTCAAAAGTTATGGTCAAAAGTGTGTTCACGAAATTCGCTGTCTCGGACATTTCTATAGGATTTTGCCGCTCGGACTTTCTATGGGAATTTTCAAGTCAAATTTTCCTTCATAATTTTTGAATGGATTAATACTTTTGTAATGGGGTTTCTTTTGTGTTACTTATCTAATTGAGTTCTATTCAATGATGTATAATATGTACACGTACATTAAGATTTGTGTTTGACGATTTACACCTGCTCTTACTCGCCATGTTATGTGTAGGGATACTACCCCTAACTCATGGTCTGAAAAGTCGGAAAAATGAAATTTTCGCAAATGCAACAAAAATGATCTTGGTGGTGCAGTTATGATATTCCGACATCAGGCAATAGGTTCTAGGCGTTATTTAAGCCCTAACGCTTCAGGCTGGGGTGTTTCGCTCACTAACCTACATATGTGTTGTATGCAGCATAAGCTATATGGCTGTGTACAGCTGAAGGTCTCATATGAGGCTGGAGGCTCAACATTGCTATTGTGCATGGTTCAGCAATGCTTTGGCCAGTTTCGCTGACTGTTCATGCACAAAATTGGTTTGCTGGTTAACTAATTTCATTCATGCTGGTGGCTGCTTTTCAGTGTTCCATAGTAAGACCAGGTGTAGTGCACAACTGATATATTCTGTCATAACTTTCGAATGTCTGGATGGATTTCGAAGATTCTTAGTTTATTTTGTGCACAATTGCGTGATCTATTGAATAAAAAAATAATCAAAAGATTTTATTTATCAGAAAATGAATTTCAAATTTCTCATTTTTCCATAGAAAGTCCGAGAGAATTTCAGTTTTTGACCAAAACATTTTTTTCAACAAATGTATAGTAATGTGTTATAATTTTTCAGATAGATATTTGCAAGAGAAATCGAATAAAAATCTAATGAACGAAATCGGTCAAGCCGTTCAAAAGTTATGGTCAAAAGTGTGTTCACGAACTTCGCTGTCTCGGACATTTCTATAGGATTTTGCCGCTCGGACTTTCTATAGGAATTTTCAAGTCACATTTTCCTTCATAATTTTTGAATGGATTAATACTTTTGTAATGGGGTTTCTTTTGTGTTACTTATCTAATTGAGTTCTATTCAATGATGTATACTATGTACACGTACATTAAGATTTGTGTTTGACGATTTACACCTGCTCTCACTCGCCATGTTATATATAGGGATACTACCCCTAACTCATGGTCTGAAAAGTCGGAAAAATGAAATTTTCGCAAATGCGACAAAAATGATCTTGGTGGTGCGGTTATAATATTCCGACATCAGACAATAGGTTTTAGGCGTTATTTAAGCCCTAACGCTTCAGGCTGGGGTATTTCGCTCACTACCCTACATATGTGTTGTATGCAGCATAAGCTATATGGCTGTGTACAGCTGAAGGTCTCATATGAGGCTGGAGGCTCGCCATTGCTATTGTGCATGGTTCAGCAATGCTTTGGCCAGTTTCGCTGACTGTTCATGCACAAAATTGGTTTGCTGGTCAACTGATTTCATTCATGCTGGTGGCTGCTTTTCAGTGTTCCATAGTAAGACCAGGTGTAGTGCACAACTGATATATTCTGTCATAACTTTCGAATGTCTGGATGGATTTCGAAGATTCTTAGTTTATTTTGTGCACAATTGCGTGATCCATTGAATAAAAGAATAATCAAAAGATTTTATTTATCAGAAAATGAATTTCAAATTTCTCGTTTTTCTATAGTAAGTCCGAGAGAATTTCAGTTTTTGACCAAAACATTTTTTTCAACAAATGTATAGTAATGTGTTATAATTTCTGAGATAGATATTTGCAAGAGAAATCGAATAAAAATCTAATGAACGAAATCGGTCAAGCGTTCAAAAGTTATGGTCAAAAGTGTGTTCACGAACTTCGCTGTCTCGGACATTTCTATAGGATTTTGCCGCTCGGACTTTCTATAGGAATTTTCAAGTCACATTTTCCTTCATAACTTTTGAATGGATTAATATTTTTGTAATGGGGTTTCTTTTGTGTTACTTATCTAATTGGGTTCTATTCAATGATGTATAATATGTACACGTACATTAAGATTTGTGTTTGACGATTTACACCTGCTCTCACTCGCCATGTTATATATAGGGATACTACCCCTAACTCATGGTCTGAAAAGTCGGAAAAATGAAATTTTCGCAAATGCGACAAAAATGATCTTGGTGGTGCGGTTATAATATTCCGACATCAGGCAATAGGTTCTAGGCGTTATTTAAGCCCTAACGCTTCAGGCTGGGGTGTTTCGCTCACTAACCTACATATGTGTTGTATGCAGCATAAGCTATATGGCTGTGTACAGCTGAAGGTCTCATATGAGGCTGGAGGCTCAACATTGCTATTGTGCATGGTTCAGCAATGCTTTGGCAAGTTTCGCTGACTGTTCATGCACAAAATTGGTTTGCTGGTCAACTGATTTCATTCATGCTGGTGGCTGCTTTTCAGTGTTCCATAGTAAGATCAGGTGTAGTGCGCAACCAATATATTCTGTCATAACTTTCGAATTGCTGGATGGATTTCGAAGATTCTTAGTTTATTTTGTGCACAATTGCGTGATCTATTGAATAAAATAATAATCAAACGATTTTATTTATCAGAAAATGAATTTCCAATTTCTCATTTTTCTAAAGAAAGTCCGAGAGAATTTCAGTTTTTGACCAAAACGTTTTTTTCAACAAATGCATAGTAATGTGTTATAATTTTTCAGATAGATATTTGCAAGAGAAATCGAATAAAAATCTAATGAACGAAATCGGCCAAGCCATTCAAAAGTTATGGTCAAAAGTGTGTTCACGAAATTCGCTGTCTCGGACATTTCTATAGGATTTTGCCGCTCGGACTTTCTATGGGAATTTTCAAGTCAAATTTTCCTTCATAATTTTTGAATGGATTAATACTTTTGTAATGGGGTTTCTTTTGTGTTACTTATCTAATTGAGTTCTATTCAATGATGTATACTATGTACACGTACATTAAGATTTGTGTTTGACGATTTACACCTGCTCTTACTCGCCATGTTATGTGTAGGGATACTACCCCTAACTCATGGTCTGAAAAGTCGGAAAAATGAAATTTTCGCAAATGCAACAAAAATGATCTTGGTGGTGCAGTTATGATATTCCGACATCAGGCAATAGGTTCTAGGCGTTACTTAAGCCCTAACGCTTCAGGCTGGGGTGTTTCGCTCACTAACCTACATATGTGTTGTATGCAGCATAAGCTATATGGCTGTGTACAGCTGAAGGTCTCATATGGGGCTGGAGGCTCAACATTGCTATTGTGCATGGTTCAGCAATGCTTTGGCAAGTTTCGCTGACTGTTCATGCACAAAATTGGTTTGCTGGTCAACTGATTTCATTCATGCTGGTGGCTGCTTTTCAGTGTTCCATAGTAAGATCAGGTGTAGTGCACAACTGTTATATTCTGTCATAACTTTCGAATTGCTGGATGGATTTCGAAGATTCTTAGTTTATTTTGTGCACAATTGCGTGATCTATTGAATAAAATAATAATCAAACGATTTTATTTATCAGAAAATGAATTTCCAATTTCTCATTTTTCTAAAGAAAGTCCGAGAGAATTTCAGTTTTTGACCAAAACGTTTTTTTCAACAAATGCATAGTAATGTGTTATAATTTTTCAGATAGATATTTGCAAGAGAAATCGAATAAAAATCTAATGAACGAAATCGGCCAAGCCATTCAAAAGTTATGGTCAAAAGTGTGTTCACGAAATTCGCTGTCTCGGACATTTCTATAGGATTTTGCCGCTCGGACTTTCTATGGGAATTTTCAAGTCAAATTTTCCTTCATAATTTTTGAATGGATTAATACTTTTGTAATGGGGTTTCTTTTGTGTTACTTATCTAATTGAGTTCTATTCAATGATGTATAATATGTACACGTACATTAAGATTTGTGTTTGACGATTTACACCTGCTCTTACTCGCCATGTTATGTGTAGGGATACTACCCCTAACTCATGGTCTGAAAAGTCGGAAAAATGAAATTTTCGCAAATGCAACAAAAATGATCTTGGTGGTGCAGTTATGATATTCCGACATCAGGCAATAGGTTCTAGGCGTTATTTAAGCCCTAACGCTTCAGGCTGGGGTGTTTCGCTCACTAACCTACATATGTGTTGTATGCAGCATAAGCTATATGGCTGTGTACAGCTGAAGGTCTCATATGAGGCTGGAGGCTCAACATTGCTATTGTGCATGGTTCAGCAATGCTTTGGCAAGTTTCGCTGACTGTTCATGCACAAAATTGGTTTGCTGGTCAACTGATTTCATTCATGCTGGTGGCTGCTTTTCAGTGTTCCATAGTAAGATCAGGTGTAGTGCGCAACCGTTATATTCTGTCATAACTTTCGAATTGCTGGATGGATTTCGAAGATTCTTAGTTTATTTTGTGCACAATTGCGTGATCTATTGAATAAAATAATAATCAAACGATTTTATTTATCAGAAAATGAATTTCCAATTTCTCATTTTTCTAAAGAAAGTCCGAGAGAATTTCAGTTTTTGACCAAAACGTTTTTTTCAACAAATGCATAGTAATGTGTTATAATTTTTCAGATAGATATTTGCAAGAGAAGTCGAATAAAAATCTAATGAACGAAATCGGCCAAGCCATTCAAAAGTTATGGTCAAAAGTGTGTTCACGAAATTCGCTGTCTCGGACATTTCTATAGGATTTTGCCGCTCGGACTTTCTATGGGAATTTTCAAGTCAAATTTTCCTTCATAATTTTTGAATGGATTAATACTTTTGTAATGGGGTTTCTTTTGTGTTACTTATCTAATTGAGTTCTATTCAATGATGTATAATATGTACACGTACATTAAGATTTGTGTTTGACGATTTACACCTGCTCTTACTCGCCATGTTATGTGTAGGGATACTACCCCTAACTCATGGTCTGAAAAGTCGGAAAAATGAAATTTTCGCAAATGCAACAAAAATGATCTTGGTGGTGCAGTTATGATATTCCGACATCAGGCAATAGGTTCTAGGCGTTATTTAAGCCCTAACGCTTCAGGCTGGGGTGTTTCGCTCACTAACCTACATATGTGTTGTATGCAGCATAAGCTATATGGCTGTGTACAGCTGAAGGTCTCATATGAGGCTGGAGGCTCAACATTGCTATTGTGCATGGTTCAGCAATGCTTTGGCAAGTTTCGCTGACTGTTCATGCACAAAATTGGTTTGCTGGTCAACTGATTTCATTCATGCTGGTGGCTGCTTTTCAGTGTTCCATAGTAATATCAGGTGTAGTGCGCAACCGTTATATTCTGTCATAACTTTCGAATTGCTGGATGGATTTCGAAGATTCTTAGTTTATTTTGTGCACAATTGCGTGATCTATTGAATAAAATAATAATCAAACGATTTTATTTATCAGAAAATGAATTTCCAATTTCTCATTTTTCTAAAGAAAGTCCGAGAGAATTTCAGTTTTTGACCAAAACGTTTTTTTCAACAAATGCATAGTAATGTGTTATAATTTCTGAGATAGATATTTGCAAGAGAAATCGAATAAAAATCTAATGAACGAAATCGGCCAAGCCATTCAAAAGTTATGGTCAAAAGTGTGTTCACGAAATTCGCTGTCTCGGACATTTCTATAGGATTTTGCCGCTCGGACTTTCTATGGGAATTTTCAAGTCAAATTTTCCTTCATAATTTTTGAATGGATTAATACTTTTGTAATGGGGTTTCTTTTGTGTTACTTATCTAATTGAGTTCTATTCAATGATGTATACTATGTACACGTACATTAAGATTTGTGTTTGACGATTTACACCTGCTCTCACTCGCCATGTTATGTGTAGGGATACTACCCCTAACTCATGGTCTGAAAAGTCGGAAAAATGAAATTTTCGCAAATGCAACAAAAATGATCTTGGTGGTGCAGTTATGATATTCCGACATCAGGCAATAGGTTCTAGGCGTTATTTAAGCCCTAACGCTTCAGGCTGGGGTGTTTCGCTCACTAACCTACATATGTGTTGTATGCAGCATAAGCTATATGGCTGTGTACAGCTGAAGGTCTCATATGAGGCTGGAGGCTCAACATTGCTATTGTGCATGGTTCAGCAATGCTTTGGCCAGTTTCGCTGACTGTTCATGCACAAAATTGGTTTGCTGGTCAACTGATTTCATTCATGCTGGTGGCTGCTTTTCAGTGTTCCATAGTAAGATCAGGTGTAGTGCGCAACCGTTATATTCTGTCATAACTTTCGAATTGCTGGATGGATTTCGAAGATTCTTAGTTTATTTTGTGCACAATTGCGTGATCTATTGAATAAAATAATAATCAAACGATTTTATTTATCAGAAAATGAATTTCCAATTTCTCATTTTTCTAAAGAAAGTCCGAGAGAATTTCAGTTTTTGACCAAAACGTTTTTTTCAACAAATGCATAGTAATGTGTTATAATTTTTCAGATAGATATTTGCAAGAGAAATCGAATAAAAATCTAATGAACGAAATCGGCCAAGCCATTCAAAAGTTATGGTCAAAAGTGTGTTCACGAAATTCGCTGTCTCGGACATTTCTATAGGATTTTGCCGCTCGGACTTTCTATGGGAATTTTCAAGTCAAATTTTCCTTCATAATTTTTGAATGGATTAATACTTTTGTAATGGGGTTTCTTTTGTGTTACTTATCTAATTGAGTTCTATTCAATGATGTATACTATGTACACGTACATTAAGATTTGTGTTTGACGATTTACACCTGCTCTTACTCGCCATGTTATGTGTAGGGATACTACCCCTAACTCATGGTCTGAAAAGTCGGAAAAATGAAATTTTCGCAAATGCAACAAAAATGATCTTGGTGGTGCAGTTATGATATTCCGACATCAGGCAATAGGTTCTAGGCGTTACTTAAGCCCTAACGCTTCAGGCTGGGGTGTTTCGCTCACTAACCTACATATGTGTTGTATGCAGCATAAGCTATATGGCTGTGTACAGCTGAAGGTCTCATATGGGGCTGGAGGCTCAACATTGCTATTGTGCATGGTTCAGCAATGCTTTGGCAAGTTTCGCTGACTGTTCATGCACAAAATTGGTTTGCTGGTTAACTGATTTCATTCATGCTGGTGGCTGCTTTTCAGTGTTCCATAGTAAGAAGAGGTGTAGTGCACAACTGTTATATTCTGTCATAACTTTCGAATGTCTGGATGGATTTCGAAGATTCTTAGTTTATTTTGTGCACAATTGCGTGATCCATTGAATAAAAGAATAATCAAAAGATTTTATTTATCAGAAAATGAATTTCAAATTTCTCGTTTTTCTATAGTAAGTCCGAGAGAATTTCAGTTTTTGACCAAAACGTTTTTTTCAACAAATGCATAGTAATGTGTTATAATTTTTCAGATAGATATTTGAAAGAGAAATCGAATAAAAATCTAATGAACGAAATCGGCCAAGCCATTCAAAAGTTATGGTCAAAAGTGTGTTCACGAAATTCGCTGTCTCGGACATTTCTATAGGATTTTGCCGCTCGGACTTTCTATGGGAATTTTCAAGTCAAATTTTCCTTCATAATTTTTGAATGGATTAATACTTTTGTAATGGGGTTTCTTTTGTGTTACTTATCTAATTGAGTTCTATTCAATGATGTATACTATGTACACGTACATTAAGATTTGTGTTTGACGATTTACACCTGCTCTTACTCGCCATGTTATGTGTAGGGATTCAAATGGTTCAAATGGTTCAAATGGTTGCGGACGGAATAGAAGAAGCTTTCGCTTACCCGGCTTCCGTGTCTAGTAGCAGTGGATCACCAATACTGCCAGGCAAGAACCTAGGTATATTAACGATAAATGAGAAAGAAAATGAATTGGTAAATCATAGTAGGATACTACCTTTAGTCCTTAAGAATAGATCAAGTCACCTCTTAAAGGACTCCTGGTAAGTTGCTTGGACTAGCTCAGCTGGCAGCGAGTTCCAGCATTTGACAACTCTTAAGGAGTAGAAATTGTGTCTGCAGTCCGTTCTACTATGTTGTATCTCCAATTTTTGGTTGTTACCCCTTAGGTTAGTGTTGGGACTAAGCCTAATTAGGTGTTTAAGAGGATGTCCAGCAGTGTTAAGGATACTGTAAGCCATTAGAATGTCACCTCTAAGACGCCTATACTCTAATGGGTAAAGTTCGAGTGATTGGAGGCGCTCATCGTAAGGTTTAAATTTGAGTCCCCGAACTGATTTCGTGGCTCGCCGTTGGATACGCTCCAGAGTGTCCTTATCCTTTTGGAGTGTAGGAGGGAATACTATGTTCCCGTACTCTAAATGGGGACGAATGAAACTATTGAAGATTATGTGAAAAGTTCTCCCGTCAAACTGACCAAAAATGCGCTTCAATGTTACCAGTGCAAGGTTTGCTCTAAAGGCATTTTTGTCACAGTTGTCGTAAGACTTTAAGTCGTAGGGCACCAGAACTCCTAAATCTTTTTCGACTCGGTATACTACTAGAGAGGAGTTTCCTAAGTTGTAACTGTAATCTGCGACGTGTCGCAGATGTACTACTTTACACTTTGAAGTGTTAAAGGTAAGTCCGTTGTTGTCTGCCCAACTTTGAAGTCGAGTCAGATCCTCCTGAAGTGCCTGTATGTCCTCTTGGTTGCGTATCTCTCTCCAAAGTTTCACGTCATCGGCAAAGAGCAGTATGTCTGACGTTACCTGTTGAGGAAGATCATTTATATAAATCAGGAAGAGGAGAGGTCCTAGTACTGAGCCCTGGGGGACCCCACTAGAACATTCCATAGCGCGTGAGAAATTGAAGTTTACCCTGACCTTAAAATGTCGACTTGTGAGGTATGAACTGAGCCAGTCAATTAAAGGTGGTTTGATTCCCAATTGTTTGAGCTTGTTAATAAGACATGTGTGGTTAACCCTATCGAAAGCTTTAGAGAAATCAAGGTAAATGATGTCTACCTTCCCCTTGCGATCAACGATGCTTGTCCATCTGTCCACCGCGGTCAGCAGGTTCGTCATACAGGAATAACCCTTCCTGAAACCATGCTGTTGGGGTGAGAAGAAATTTAAGGACAGCAGATAGTCATGTATATCATCGTATACCAGGGACTCCATGATCTTTGAAGGTATAGAGAGAAGGGCCACCGGTCGGTAACTTGAAGGTTCACTGCGTCGACCTCCTTTGAAGATTGGTGTGATATGAGCCAGCTTCCAAATATCCGGTAGTTTGCCCCGACTTAGCGAGTGTGAGAACATCACGCTAAGCGGTGTTGCTAGGATTAAAGCTGCTTCCCTCAGTATAGCAGAGTGGACCATATCTGGACCAGGAGAAGTGTCTGTTCTTAGGTGTTGTAGTTTACGGTACACCAAGTCAGCACTCAGTTTCACTACGGAAAGTCCTGTGCAGTTGCAGACAGAGCCGACATCAGTATAGTTGATGTGGGTCGGCTGAAATGTCCGGGAGTAGTGCTCAGCCAGAAGGTTAGCGGCGTCACCGTCATTATCTGTCGGGCCGTTAGGACCTAGCAGTTGAGAAACTCCAGTTTTGGCTTGACGAAGAGAGGCTGCATAACGGAATAAGCTTTTCGGATTGGAAATAAATTTGTCCATAAGCTTTAACTGGTACTGAAGCCTGTCTTCTCTTATAGCCTTCGTACATATGTTCCTTATATGTTTGTATTGCCTGTACTCGCCGTTGTTGTTGGTTCGTTTGTATTCTGCCCAACAGTGCCTTTTACGGCTTAGCAAACGAAGAGTGCGTTTTTTGATGATTGTAGGTTGCTTGTGCCTTTTGGGGACCGTTTGAGGAACTGACTGCTTAGTAGCACATGAGAGCGTGCGCAGTAAGGAGTCCCAATGAGCATCCACATCAAGTTGAGGTTGAACATCCCAATCCACCTGTTGTAGATAATCCTGTAGAGCTGACGTATTCAACCGTTTGAAGTTCCAGCGCCTGTTGTTGTCGGGATATCTTAGCTCTGTTTTGCTGACGAAACTGAAGGCTATAACGGCGTGATCGCTCTTCCCCAGGGGAGCCAGAATTGAGAGGTTGTCGACTAGAAATTCTTCATTTGTAAAAACACAGTCTAAGCGCGACGGTGTCTGACCGTTTCTCCAACGAGTGTGCGACTTCACATTTTCGTGTAGTCCCAAGTCCTCAATGAGGTTGAAGAACCGAGCTTCGATTGAATTTTCACCTCAAGTATACGTATGTTCCGCGAAGTTGACTCTAGGAAGATTGAAGTCCCCTAGAATCAGGATATGAGTAAAGCCGAGACGCGTAGAGCGGGATAGTCCCTGCAGCATGCGACTGTCATACTCGATGTCGGCAGTGGGCTTCCTATATATGACTCCGACTAAGCACCTCGAAGTAGTGGACAATCTCATAGAGCACCATAGGGATTCCTCAAGATTGTCAAACTCGTGGTTGTGGATTTGATGTACCACCAGGCCAGATCTTATGTATAGGGCTACTCCACCCCTAATTCCTGTTTTTCTGTCATTTCGAAACAGAGACATCCCAGGTATTGCTAGCTCCTGGTCCGAATACTGAGGAGATATCCAAGTTTCAGATATTCCTATCAGATGAACTTTATTAGCGTTGCTGAGTTCACTTAGTTCATCCATTTTATTTGGTAGACTCGCGGCGTTCATGTATAAGCAGTTAATGCTTTCAATTTGAAACGCGTGAGCTTCGTTCTGTTTATCTATGAGAGCCTTGCGTGAGTGGACAGGTAACCCACCTATATAAGTTTTGTCTAATTGGTAGCGCCTGTCCTTTACCCGTTTTTTTTGTCTGGAAGACAGTCCACAAGTGGAATGGTCAGTTCCAGCTCGCCTTTGTGCTTGATCCTGGCGTCGTATGGCCTATCCGGGTGCATATGGATCCCAGTTGGCAACCGACGTCTGTTGACACGAAATGCTTCCAGAGTTGCAGCCGCCATATGGGAGGATGGAAAAGTTATCCTCAATAGTCGGGGTCTAGGATCCCCATCCTTCTTGGCTAGTCTCATCACATGCTGAGACAGTATGTTTTTAAGCCTCAAGGACTGTTTGATGAATTTCCATTCCCGAATGTCAGAGTTTGCTTGAGTAGGGTCCATGTTTTCCGGTACACCTTGCACGATGATATTTCTTCCGCGGAAAAACTTATCTCGAGAATCTTTAGGGACGTTTCGGATGAGATTGCGCTCAGAATATGGTATGTCAGGCAGTATTCTGACGTTCCCATCGGATTTCAGTAGATGACTGGCCAGCAGGACATCCTCTACTTCGGTAGCATTCTTGAGTGTTACACGAAGTAGTCTCGGATGATTTGGTTGTTTAGAATCCTTTCCCCGAGTGAGCCGTGTGACCGTCAAAGGCTCTATTCTAGGGAGTTCGAGCTTTTTGTTCAGTTCACCCCAAAGCATCCTGTCATTTTTGTCCTGCAAACTGAGAGGAAGGTCAGGATTGTCTATGAGGTTCATGATTATGAGGGAGTCATCACGGACCGTTGTTGTTTTCCCAGCTCTTCCAGTGCGTTCAGATTCAGTACGTTGTTGTTTGGAGGTCGAAGCAGGTTTTTGAATCGTAGGCTTTTTAATAACCGGGCGGACATTTTTGGGGGTAGACTGAGCGATCAAAGCACCAGTTGATGTCCGTACAACACTTGGGATGTCAACCTTGGACGGTGACACCTGGTCCTTATTAGCTCTGATGGCGTGGTTACAGTCACCTGCCGAGTTTTTAGGAACCACTCTTGCGTGTCAGGACCCTGAACTAGAAGATCCAATTTTAGTGAGTGAATCAATTTTTGGCGACGTAATGATGGTGCTGAGTTTCAACATGTCATCATTAGTGCTAATGCGCGTTCCATCGATGGTTGACTTGTCAACATCTCTGTTCTTATTTTCGTTACGCGCCCTCGTTTGCCTACCTATTTTATGGCAATCTGTTTCCAAGTTTACTGACAATTTGTTCCGCAGACCTGGCAGTAGAACAATGATATTGCTCAGCAGCACTACAGCGTCCGTGTTGCACGTGACGCACACCCACTTACGGTCCGATTTGCTGAGTCTTTTGTAAGCCGTTGCCGTAAGATCTGTGCACGTTTCGTGAAACCAACCTTTGCAGTTGTCACACTGCATGCCAGATGTAACAGCGAAACGGCATCCAGGTATTTTGCATGAATTTTTCATGGCTGTATTTACGTAAACTGTTCTTAATACCGTTAAAAATACACTAAAAACCCCACTAAAACGGGAAAAATGTATAAAAACGGATGAGATAAAATGAAATAGCCTTTACGTGAAAAACTGAAAATAAACCGAATAGTAAGCTGAGGCAAAACCGCAGTTAACTATTAAATTGGGTGAAACTCAAAAAAAAGTAATCTACCGAACTTGTAGCTCAGAATAGATTGTTTAGATCAGAAATGGTACTTTTGTTGCGTAAGAACACAGCAAAAGTTTGAGAAATGCAAACCACGTTAGGACTAAACTTCCCGTTCGAAAAGCGCGCTCACTGTTCATGCACAAAATTGGTTTGCTGGTCAACTGATTTCATTCATGCTGGTGGCTGCTTTTCAGTGTTCCATAGTAAGATCAGTGTAGTGCGCAACCGTTATTATTCTGTCATAACTTTCGAATTGCTGGATGGATTTCGAAGATTCTTAGTTTATTTTGTGCACAATTGCGTGATCTATTGAATAAAATAATAATCAAACGATTTTATTTATCAGAAAATGAATTTCCAATTTCTCATTTTTCTAAAGAAAGTCCGAGAGAATTTCAGTTTTTGACCAAAACGTTTTTTTCAACAAATGCATAGTAATGTGTTATAATTTCTGAGATAGATATTTGCAAGAGAAATCGAATAAAAATCTAATGAACGAAATCGGCCAAGCCATTCAAAAGTTATGGTCAAAAGTGTGTTCACGAAATTCACTGTCTCGGACATTTCTATAGGATTTTGCCGCTCGGACTTTCTATGGGAATTTTCAAGTCAAATTTTCCTTCATAATTTTTGAATGGATTAATACTTTTGTAATGGGGTTTCTTTTGTGTTACTTATCTAATTGAGTTCTATTCAATGATGTATAATATGTACACGTACATTAAGATTTGTGTTTGACGATTTACACCTGCTCCTACTCGCCATGTTATGTGTAGGGATACTACCCCTAACTCATGGTCTGAAAAGTCGGAAAAATGAAATTTTCGCAAATTCAACAAAATGTGATCTTGGTGGTGCAGTTATGATATTCCGACATCAGGCAATAGGTTCTAGGCGTTATTTAAGCCCCTAACGCTTCAGGCTGGCGGTGTTTTGCTCACTAA
>OX336424.1:46014545-46117761 GCA_946903255.1 Schistosoma spindalis | reverse complement strand
GCTATCCATAGACTGCGTCAACCGAGTTTCTGTGACTGCGATTATGTCTGGCATTGTAGAGTCAATCTGTACACATAGTTCCGATCGCTTATTGAGCAAGCTTTGAGCATCAGTGTAACGGATCCGGAGCCTATCTAGATGGCTTCGTGCCTCACCCAGAGTGGTTTCGGCATCATTCTCTGTCGAAGCCTCACAACTCGTTGTACCAGCCTTTGCACTCATCGCACTGCATGCCGTTTTCAACAGGGTATCGACAGCCCGGACGTTGGCAATGGCTTCTGTTGCACTGTCCAGTCATCAAACGGAGGTCTTTTTAAAAAAGGTACTGGATACAATAGTACTGAGAGATAAAAATGATCTATGACCAGAAAAGTGGATAGGCATCAGCCACTCCTTAGACCAGCTAATCAAAATATTTAAGTCTGCCTGAAGTGCGCATGCATCTGCGACTCCCTCCTATATGCAGCCGGTGTGAGTTCGGTGCACACATTTTGATGCCACTTATTGCAGTTGTCACATTGCACTCCATCATCGACAGGGAAGTGGCATGCAGGTCTGCCACAACGATGTTTAACCTGCACCATAAATTTGTTTCGTGATCTCACAGGAAGAACAACAGCGAGAACTGATCTCTAGAAAAAGTGTCTTTTTTAAGGCTTGACAGGTGATGGACACTGAACACAAACAAAAACAGAGGTTTGCATATTACTGTACGTAACAACAATAAAACACCCGACTTCAGTAGTTACGAAAAGACCTTAACACCTTTGAATACAAACAACATACAAAGATATACAAAACGAGGAAAACAATAGCACTGACCTATTTTCTTACTTTAACTGAAATAAATTCAGTCAAAGCAGCAACAGTAGTCTCGATGTCCGATTAAGCGGTCAATACTATAAAATATACTCAGAGGGAAAATACCACTGCCCTTTTTAAACAGTGTGCAATGTTCAAAAAGTTAGCAGCCCATTCCGAAAAATTATTTCCGCGTACACTGATGATAGATCGTCGTTTCGAAAGCACAAAGACAACATATGTCTCAAAACATTTGTTTTTACTAACTACATTGGGCACTGGCATTTCCAGCGCGGTTGTTTCGGGCTCGTAACTAAGGCAGCTCTCTCGGCGTTTTGACACAGTGACAATGTGCTCTTCATCTGACGTATTTTTCGGTGACGATTTCAATCACAATCAGTGGAACAGCAAATGCGAAGACACTTGTCATACTGGTATTGGTTATTCTGGCAATTCAGAGAAGGTATGTACCGAACTATTATTAGGGTGTTCTGGTTTTTTTTTACTGGTGTTTATCATTACTCTACCGGTCTCAGCAATAGTCGCCGCTTAACACATTAGTCACTGTGACAAAAATAAATTGGCGCAGATGTCGGTCTTACAGTAGGGTTAGCTGTTTGTTATTGGAAATCCAGTTGTGAATGAATACGTGTATTTATATATAAGTTAATGTGTGAACGTAACTTGGTCGCTGACAGACTTTTAGCATGTATGTTCCAGATGAATCAGTGAGTACACACGAAATCAGAATCAAGGATCCGTAGCTACTAGTCGAGTCATGTATCATCTGATTTTGCAACGTCAAGTGGGGACGTTGTATATCACAACTGATAATGGTACAGACGGATTCATTCGTTATTTCCCATTAGATCTTGATTTTCAGGATTTCTTGCTGAACACCCTGTCATTGTTTTTCTAAACTGTATTCGCACTATCGTTACTACTTTTATTATTGTGCCCCCTTTGTTGTTCATCTTAGTTTCAACTCGTGTTGACTTCACCCGATTGTTTGATATCGGATTGTGATGCTTCTCAATGAATTCATTGTACAAGTGTGTGGATGCTGTTTGTGAAATCCGTAATTTCCTACCACAGAGCACATCGAGTTGTTTGCAGTGTACGGAGTAATTTGCTTTGGTAATTAACTAGTACTAACCACATTCGGTGTTGATTTACTGTGCCGGTAAGAACCTCTTTGTTTATGCGCTGGTTCTTTTTGATTTCACTAATTTAATTGGAACACTTGAAACTTTAGCTGAATATGTGAAAACCCAATACCTTGTTTATTGAAATTTGTGCCATCCATACCTAATTTGTAAGTCTTTTGAACGATCTCTTTTTAAGGGTGACATCCGGCAAGTTAAGTGAGAAGGCTACATGAATAGGTGAATTGGTGTCCAAGATTACTAAGCAATAGGAATAGCTGGGTCGTGATAAGAGAGAATTATAACATTTCCATAGTGTTCAATTTAATCAAGATGATATAATCGATATTGTGATATTCCGTCGGTTGAGGATCTTGATGTGATGATATTGCGGTAACGGTCACAATGTTGAGCTAAGCAAATATTTATTGTACTAGATTTATTTAATCTTCATGTCTGATGTAAACGTTGAGAGCAATCGGTAAATGTTTGGGTATACAGTTAACATGTAAAATGACTGTTTGTTTATGCCAGCCATTTGAGTCTGAATTGGAGGCTATGAATAATGGTGACTTGACTTCAGTCGGAAATGTAGAATTACGATTAGCTGCTTGCAATCGAATTGTTTCTCTGTTATGTAATTGTCTTTCAACAGATCATTTTCAACTAGTACAATTATTAAATAATTTGAACCAGTGTGGCGATCCAGTTTCTGTTACTTTGTCAACTTTATCCCAACTTAATCCACATCCTAGTGTTTTAGACATATGTTCTAATGTAACATCAACACATAGTCACTGAAAAGTTATTCAGTCTCTCGTGTTATCCCGTGAACAAGATGTCTCAGATAATTTGAAAATGTATGTCTATCCATGGTTCGCGTACACTATTCGGTTTTGCATTTACAACTTCCTAGCCTCCCCTAATTATGTGACTCACGTTGCAGACTAAGAAGCGTGTGTATCTGTATCTGAATCGGATGTCCTCAGAACGTGAAGATGAGGTAGTACAATAATCCTCGATTTAAAATAATACGACGAGTGGTTGGGATTAGAGATGCATCAGAGATCAGAAACACGTGGAATGTATTATGAAGCAATGTGGTTATTCCTGATGAGAAGTGATAGTCATTAGTTTAATGTCTTTAATTTTGGCTCCTAAAACTAGTGTTTAATGCAAGAGAACTCTACTGCCAGAAGTTGTTATGTATTCAGAGTCATTCGCTGTTCACCCTTACGAAATTCTTCATGTCACCTGAGTATGGGATGCATCGTATTGGTGACAAATTTATGTTTAATCGTTATGTATACATTTGTCATTTTATTCATAAAATATTTTGATTCATTGAGTTTATAAATCATTTCTCACTATTTCATTTTTAGTTATTAAAATATGGACTGGTTAATCCAAGGAATGTTCTCAATCGCACACTGAGACATTCTAGTTTTTCTGAATCCGATGAACCAACGAAGTGTGAATTACAAGAGGCTTTATTGAATGCAGTTGGTCAACTGGATCGTTTAAGAAAACACCGTATAAATCAAAAAACACGTATTGATAAATTACAAGAACGATTAGATCATATGGGTACTGAACTGGATTCCAGTGTAGATACTATTCGTCATCATCAAAGAAATTATGAAGCACAGAAACGTAGAACTACTATGGAGATTACTCATTTACGTAATCAATTAGCTAAAGCAACTGCTTTATTAGAACAGTTGAAATTATTCTTCAGTAAAACAAATGTGAACACTAGTTCTTTGGACCACAATATGCGAGGTTTGTGCTTTATAAGATTTAAATGTGTTGTAATTTGTTTGTGTCTAGTGACTGATTTGATCTCACGCCTATCTGTCTCTTGCTTTTCAATTGTTAGTTTATTGTGTTAATCTCTTATCGTTAGTTTAATGATATGAAACGTTTATTATAGTGTTTCCTTACCGACAGATAAGTAATCTAAGTTGTGTCGTCTTACTCATAAGAGAGCTTGTATTCTTCTGTGTGTTTTTGTAATAATTTTGTCAAGTTTATTCTTTTACACTAATGATTCCTCCGTCACGCGTTTTATTAACTCTTTTTATTTGAGCATTTTGAAATTATTGCTTACTGGAACTGTCCCAGTGCGTTGATGTGACACACTTAGGGGTTAAAGCAAGGAATAAAAGAAACTGAATAACTATATGTTACTCCATGTATTGGGTTTTAAGTCATGCACTATAGACACTCACGAAATTGTGTTTCGATATACAGTTGCAGATGTATTTAAATACAACCATATGTAATTTCTGAAAAACCAATTATTATGTAAATTCGACGAGATGATAATATTTTGTATTTCAAACAATGCGTTGTAGTACTCAATAAATGATCTATCAACAGTTTGTATTTGCTAATGCGATCACCTCTTTTGATCTTAATTATTTGGACAAATATATTGGCTGATTAAGCTGAGAATTCGCTTGGAAGTTCAGACGTATGGTACGAAATAAAGCAATTATTATCATCTTTATGAATGATGTATTTCTCCCTTAGATGTAATTTCAAAACTATGCTTCATCTCTCCTAGGTTTTCATATTATGCAACTAGAGCGTTGACACCATAGTTGATTAAGTACTCGACTATTTGCTTTATATTTCCATAGGACAGTCTGAAATACTGATGAACTAAGTTTAATCGATCCTGTAGGTATCTTATCAGTCACAAATTATTAAATATGCTAAAATCCTTTCAATATCAAATGATGAATAAGCTACCTCCTGGTAGACAAAGAATTTAATCATTTTAATCACTCCATACTACCGTATGTTTGATAAATAGTGTTTTCCGTTTTATTGCTCTGATATCATTATATCATTCTGTTTGTTGGTGATTATGATATAATCAGAAGGAGTTTTGTGGAGATTGTAGTAATTTCAATGATTAAGATCATGAGTCAGTTGAAGTTAGACCACCATGGAAAACCTGGGAGCACTGTTCAGCCGTTTCGTCCCATTATGGGACTCCTCAGCAGTGCGCACCCACGACCTCGCCCCCTGCGAGATTCGAACCCAGGACCTACTGGTTTCGCGCGCGAGCACTTAACCACTAGACCACTGATTCACCAGGTTCTTGGGTATGAGCCATACTCAAAGTGTAAGAACTAATGATAATACTCGTTCGCCCAAACGGAAATAGATGTAGTGGGATTCAAACCTGGTCAAGTGTGACTCCGTTTTCATTCATTTCATTATTCGATTTACAATCTCTCTACTTCGTATATGATACCGATATAAGAGATAAGTGTAAATAAGTAAAACTTTCAATAATGTGAGTATTATTATTTTTACATTTACTTCATAGTTGTGATTGAGAATTTACTAAGAAATGTACACACAAATAATGAACTGCAAGATGTAGATACTTTAAGTATCGACGATTTAAAACTGAGATTATCTATTGCTCAAAATGAGCTTACTCAATTGCGATTAGATATGGCACGTCAAAGAGAAGATGATGATCGTGAGGCATCAAGACTTCGGGGTCAGTTAGCTGAAGCAAATTCAAATGCAAGAGCTTTACGGATGCAGTTAAATCGCCTTATACCACAAAGCATTTCTTCAAGCAAACTTAATAGTTTGGTGAATACAAACTCATCCGATTCCTCAAGCTGTACAAATTGTCAAAAACTTCAACGTCTCAACGATGTTTTACAACGTAAACAATCTAAAATGAACCCGTTTCCTGATTTAATCGATCATCAAGGGAATATAATAAATCATCAGAATTTTGTTTGTGAGGACAGTGCCTTTAAGAAGAAAGCAATACACAAGCCACACTTTATGAACAGTTTCGTTCAAACAGATTTGTTGAATGATATTCCCGCAACTGATTTTATCCAAAAGGTTGATGTAGCTATTGACCCTATTGGTGGATACGATAACATCTCACCACATCTCCCGGTTGAAAATTGTAAATATGTTCAAACGGAACCATTCATCATAGGTAAATTTTAGACGTTCAATCCTCCTGTTATTTGGTTTTTGTTATTTCATTTTACGGACTATATCTTTTGTTAAATTCTGCAGTCTGCTCAACCTGAAACATCCTGATCACGAATATGAATGTCCCATAATTAGAGAATTTAGTAGGCAATAAGAATTTAGTGATGACAATGATCGTTTGATTTATACATTTTGTTGTAATTTTCCCTGTCGATAACTGCGGTGTATTGGATTTGAGCCTATTTACACGTATATGTATTCAGATTAAGTTTATACTCCAGTTATCATTTATTTGCATTTATCTTTACAAAGGAAAGAAATCAGAGTACTTGTGGTGTATGCTGCTTACGTCAACAGATATAAGTAGTATGTAACACGTATCAGAAGCCGGTGGATTTATTCGCCAATCGAAATACGACTTATTTAATCTTATCACTGCTAAACCAATGACGTTCGACCGGTATGAGCAGCCTAGCGTCCTTATTGGTCCTTTGTTCTTCTAGCCCGTCCAGTTGATTGCAGAAAGCCAATAAGATGCTTCCACTATGTGAATCATTTATTTCGAACATACTTGGTTTATATACCAGCCAAACAGACCGCATCACACTATAAAATAGGAAATAACGTTTATACAAGTTGAAGCTAAAAAGTGGCTGTGAACGTGGGAGGCTGTAATCGATTAACTGAACATAACTTTAGAACAGTAAATCGTTTAATCATAATCTATAGGCCTAAATGAAGCTTGTAATAAGAGGAATATAGATATACATAATCTAGTTACTGAACAGTTATACAATAGGAATATATATATATATATATATCCTCACTAGGATATAACAGAATGCCTGTCAGCGTAAGATTGGGAAGATCGAATTGAAGAGAACAAGAATATAAAGAGAGTAATTGTGATAAGGACTGGAATAAAGGAACGGTGAAGTTTGTAAGAGAAAACTGATGGAAGATGTGCAAATGAAATATTTAATGTATGGTTTTCATATTTTACGAAGATACTCTGTAATTTTTGCATTCAACAATAAATTGGTCTTTCCCACCTGACTTCTCGTTAGCTACAACTAACGAAGTAGTATTTGGGTTAGGCATCAGAGTTTTAAGAATATTTTTAAGGATAATTAATCTATTGTTGTGCTACCTTTCATATTTAGGTGGTATGATGAGATTTCTCAGATGAACTGTTTCACTGGAAATTAATTGATCTTTGCTTTGTACATAGTTATCTTATAGTTATTATAGTTTTTGTTCTTATCTGTTTTGACTGGTGGTAGGCAATGACATAACTTCATGCGAAACTTCTTCATCTGGTGTAATTTTGGTTGATGGAAGTTTAAAACATGGTAGTGTAAACGAACCAAGCAACCTAAGTGAGGTTCAGTTAAATAACCTTCATGTATCCAATAAATCGACACCAGTATCATTAATGGAAAACGACAATGAAGCCGCAATAAATAGTTATCGAAATTCAATGCTTCATTCAATTGGTGAATTAAAGCATGATAACTTGGTTAACCCGAGCCAAAGTGTTAATGAAGATTCGTTACATTCTCAGTTGTTACAGCGAATAAAAGTAGCTGAGGAGGAAGCGATTATGGCTATGGATCAGTTGAAGGCAAGTAATGCAGAGTTTCTTACTTTAAAAGAACGCTTATGTCATGCAACTGTAGAACGTGCACATTTAAAAGCAACCATTGAAGGATTGGATGAACAGGTTAGTTACGTTTTGTTAAAAGGATTTTTCTTTGAAGCATTTGATTTTATTGGTTGACATAATGAAACAACTTAACATTATTGTACATATATTTTACTCAGGTCGCGTTACTTGAAGACTCTTTGTATGAGCGTACACAGGAACTTCGTAGAAGTCAAATACTTCTTGGGAAATATTGTCCAACATCTCAAAAGCCTGTGACAT
The DNA here is from genome assembly GCA_946903255.1 of Schistosoma spindalis. Lineage (NCBI taxonomy): Eukaryota > Metazoa > Platyhelminthes > Trematoda > Strigeidida > Schistosomatidae > Schistosoma > Schistosoma spindalis. Next base: position 46,109,904 of record OX336424.1, on the reverse strand, counting down.
CATATTCTGTTGGACCTGAAGTACCGTAAGTTCTAATCATATGGTTATTTTATGAAGAAGCACCCTTTGTTATATCTTATGGTTATTTAGATTTTTTTGCGTTCACCATTTAGTCCAATGAATATACTATACTATACTATTTCTTTGGATAAAATTCTAGAAGATTTCCAGACAAAGTTTGACAAACACAAACTTCTAAGAATAGTTTCCTGTTTAAAAAATGCCGCCTGATAACTTCATTAGTTATGTTTATATTTGACTTGTATTTCAACTTCTCACTTACTACTATGTTGAACTGATAAGTGATGAACGAAAATCCCTTGTTAATCCACTTGAATTAAGGTGTTTTTGGACATTTCGTACACACCTAGACATTCTCTTCCTCTATGCACCACGTTTGGTAAATTGAAGTAAGAGTTTCATGTGGAATTATCACTGGGTTACTTGTTTAAGGGATTCATCAAGCTATGAAACCTAGATTATAATCTATTGGTCGATAGTAGTTGATGATTATGAACTTCTTGAATGGCATAAGTTATGATCGACTACACAGGTCCAAGAACATTTACTCTGATTTTCTCCAAATAGCAAATGTCGTGAGTTCGAATCCTGAGAGTGGGATCGTGGATGCGCACTGCTGAGGAGTCCCATACTAGGACGAAACGACCGTCCAGTGCTTCCAGGTTTTCCAAGGTGGTGTAGCTTTAATTGACTGATGAATTCAACTATTAAATTACTAAATATCCGATTATCCTGTACCTGTTTTCTTAATTTATTCTACTTCACTTAAGCCAGTCTTAAGATTTCCAATGGATATTCGTGATTCGTGAATTTCAGGAGCAAGTTTAAAAGTTTAGTAAGATGTTAGCTTCCAGTACATTTACACATCTGTACTACGTGTATATTATTGTATATAACTCAATGGCTTTTTATTTAATACATTGAACTCTTGGACTCGAATCGTGTCACTAGTGCTTACACTAGAAATGTGAGTCGAAGCCACGTCTCTGAAGAAGTGGCTTGCACTGAGTCACGAAACGTCAGAAAATCTAATTCCTCTACTCATTGGGATATTATAAACATGTTATTTTTATTTCTAACAATCTACCCCATGCTCAATTTATTTGAAATGATCAAGTCGAACCTCGTTAATGATACTTGCAATACGTGTATTATGGTGTAGATCATATGAATATTTTCTTGCTTGTTATTTCTGTCTAGGACATCGGAAATATTTATTAAAATACATGAACCAAACAATAATTATACAGGCGAATCAGCAGTTGTTAATTTGAGAGGTGTTGTTCAATCTTTTGAACCTACAGAATCATTTCTACGTTCTGTTCCCATCAGATTTAAGTCGTTACATCAATTAAGTAAGATTTTGTATTATGCTTACTGTATAACGTATTCTTCTTGTGCGAACTTGCTTTTAACTGAATAAATGTAATTTATATAACAGTTGTATTACGAGCAAAGAATATAGATTAATTTTTGTATGTTGTGTATGACTTTTATGTTGAGTGTACTATTATATTATCATTATTATGTTGAGACTGTCAGAAAAGTTTCAAGATCAATTGACTCATTGACCCAGTCAGTAGGTGATAAAAATTGTTCACTTTCAGGGTCTTAGTTCACTGAAGCATTTATATTACTAGTGTAGTGTAAAAACATGGTACTTCGATGTGTTACGTTTTTTGTGGGCCCCTTTATTTTGTCGTCATTTAGATTGGACGATGTTGTCGAAGGGCCCTCCACTTTAGTGGCCCGTGGATCTGACTCCAAATAGATCGCATGAATGGTTGTTATTGAATTGTATATGTCGCCTATCCTCGTATATAATCATTGACTTAAATCGCGTTAGTCAATAACGGAATTAAATAAGTCAAATAACGGGAATGGACTTTCGGATACATATATTTTGTATATGAAGCGAATGGAATAGAACGAAGCAAAACGACGCGCAGTGGAGATGGCGGGTAAGCCAACTCCCCTTTAGTCAAGCGTTAATCAATAATTATAGTTCCACAAAACTAAGTTACAGACATGTGATGAGTAATGGGATAAGAAGTGTACACACACCTACGCGCTCATATAAAAACAGTCAAGGTTGATAAGCGAATAATTAACAAGGTCAAAATATGACTCAAGTAGAATGAATAGATTGGGCTGTCCGAAAGCTAGAATAAGGTATATGGGCTTAACATAATAACAGACACTACACGTTTACTGAAATAGAATTTGTGATATTGAACGTTTCAGGAATCTTGCAGCCGTCCATAACATTGATCGTACTACCGGTTATATTGAATGTTTAGCTGCCTTTTTTAGTATTTAAGTTTATTCTCTTTTCAGGATTGTGCGTCTCATGTAACTTTGAATAGAACTAAAAGTTATTTTCTTTACTCAATAATACCATTTTATTTTTATTATCCTTATTGTTGTAGTTAACCTAAAGGATTGGCTATCTGTTTTATTGAAGCAGTTGGTTGTACGTAGTCAACAACTAACACCCGGAATGTCTAGTGGTATAAGATTTACTTCATTTCGTCTGCGAAGTCAACCTAGACCTAAAGCAATGTTTATATTCTTGACTTATTTCTTTTTTGTACATCTAATGCTATTACATTGTTGGTTATTGTAAGTATCTTTGTATTTTCTTCCTCTTTCTATCACTATTCTCTATTTCTCTGTACAATATTTCGCTTGATGTATTATTTTTAGTTCTGGTCTTTCTGATTATTTACTGTGAATTCTTTTTGTCAATAGCCATTATGATATGTCTCTACTTTCTTCCTATTCTTCATGATTTGATGTTACTATTTTATTTTTCTGCAAACCTGTGTTAATTTTCTTATTTATGGCAAATGAATTTCTCGATAAAATAAAATACATACTTATAAACATACTTGTAGTTTGTCTTTTCACTTGCTTTCCTGATGAATTTGTGTATGCATATTATTTATAAGACATATGTCTATTCGACTCGTCATGTGTGCATTTAGCATAAGATTGGTGTTTTCGTAATGGGTTTACACACCGAATCATTAGCGATGAATAAGGTTATTAAAATGGCATGTTCGCTCCAGTTGATGTTGCCGTAGTCCTTATAATAATGTTTTATGTTTTATACCAAGCGATCTGAAAATATCAATAATTACTGATTTTTAATTGTTTGCAGAATGAAGGATTAGAGATCAAGCTTGAGCAGTTGATTAGGTAATCTTCGTGTGAATACAGTTTCGTCATATTTTGGTAAATTGCCGTAATACGTAACATGTATTGTGTTATACCGTATAATGAAGGAGTTGTAATTTCTATTATTTGTATAAGCTAATCGGCGGCCTGCTTGAATATCTGGGCTACCTGTTCCCTCCCATCTAGATATTTCGTCAAGTTATCCGTTTTCGTGCGCGTTTACGAAAAGTTTACAACCTTTCGCTGTACGGATTACAAAAAGGTACAACCAGAGACATCATGGTGGCTTGTAATATGCTTTGAAACGAATGAACATTATTCAGATGTCGATTATCGAACTCCTAACATCTAATTGGCCAGCACTCAATATTTATCGTCAGGATCGATCAAGATATAAGCAAAAGAAACTTGTTAAAATACTTTATGCTGAGAATTCAATAGTGTACCACAAATATAATGTTGAATAAAGCATATAATAATAATAATAATAGCTAAAAAATTGCTGGACTGCTAATTAGATATTATCATTGTAGTTTAGTGGTTTGTGGTAAGATCTCTGAGAAGCGATCAATCCCATGTTTGTTTAGTTCTATAATTGTTGATCAAGTAGCATTGTAGCCACTAGTTTAGGTGAGTCGACAACGCATGCACTGTGTTGGAATGTTAAGCAGTGGTTGGAGGTATTTACACATCGAACATCTTTATACTTGTAATCATATTGCTACAGAGTCTTAACAATTCTATTTGATAGTTTACCGTGTTTATGAACAAATATGCTTGAATAATGTAGGCATTTTCATCTAAATCTCTAGGAATACATGTAATAAGTTGTATTTTTGCTGTTTACCAATCTTTCGTAATCAATAACCATGCGTTATATTGTTGAATCTCAGTGAAACAGGAGATTGTAGGAGCAATTACATTTGCTGTATATTTATGCTATTGAGTCGCATCCGTTCAGCATGATCTTATCAATTCATTCAGTCTTTTGAAGTTCACAACTGAGTTTTTCATTTTAATTACAGTTTTATAAGGCTCATCACTATGTAGTAGGCTCTCGACACATGACCTAGTCTATCGGGATGTTCAGAACTAACCATGTGGATCAGACATATTTTCCTTGCACTTATACAGAACTGTTATTCTCTACGAATACGAAGTTGTAGTGTATTTCCTTTCAAACTGACAACATTAAGTAATGTCCTAAATGCGAACAAGTGCAAATTATCAGAAACCATAAAATGTCAATCTAATCCGTTGAAATCGTGTGACGAGATTCTTTCTATATATTAAGAAATTACATTCTAAAAGTCAATGTAACAGTTTGAATAATAATATTTAAGTATATGTGATATGTTTTTGAGTAGAAAAGTGATCGATTTGTGGTTGATCACTTCAAATTAGACCTAAAATTACTTAGGAATCGGGTAATACAAGGCGAATACATATAGAAAGGGTTAAGTTACAATAGAACCAAGAATCTTAGATGGAGGTGAGTGATGTGAGCAAGCTTCGCCAGCCAAATTAACCATTTTCTTAGATTTTGCCTCTAACAATAGACAATGAGAAATTCTCCATGAACAATGACTACAAATCCAAACAATAAACCCTCGAATAACGACAAATTCCAACAGCCATCCAGATGTCTACACTCTGTCTATTTCCTTCCAGATTACCAATCCATTCTGGAAGCCAAACGATCGAAGAAATCTAGATGGTCATCAGATTAATGAAGAGTGAGGAAGCAGCAGTACCTGACAAGATACAAGTCGAAGCGCTGGTATTTGCTAAATAGGCTAGCCGGAAGTAAAAATGAAAATAACTGTTTGCGGATGAATTTTTCCATGATCCTTGATAGCATAGATCACAAGTTAACGGGCATATAGTGGGCGATATCGCTACATATTCCCGTTTTGGATCCATGGGTGATAAGCGATGTTTTCCATACATATGTATAAACCCCATAGTTCATAGGTAGGTTGAAGACATTTACACGGAATGCTGGGAATTCTGTACTATCGTATTTCACGAATGATGCAGAAATGGTATCAGATCCACCGCCATAAGACTTTTCATGGTGGTTACGGCCTGCTTGATGTTGGTGGATGTTAAATCAACTGTGGATAGATGTTGAGATGTCAACTTTAGAAGCCTAATGATAAAGGTTTCACATTTCGTGTTGCAGCCTCGCGAGAAATGGCGGATGAATTGTTCAAAAATGGTATCAGAGTTGTCTACAATACTGGTGTTAACTACTATGATTATTATTATTATCATTATTCTTACTATCACTATTACTATTCACAAACATCTACTGGGTACATAAGTGTTGTGAACAAACCATTTCGGGTTTCTTCAAGAGTGCAATAATACACGAGTTTAAATAATGCTAGCATTATATTCGCTATATTCGAATAGAGAAAAAGAAGATAATAGTGACAATAGAATAATAATAAATCAGGTTCTGTGTAATTGAGAAGAATATCGAGTTGACTTTAAAGAAGGAAAGGGAGAAAATAAGGGAACAGATATAAAGGAGACGTGAAATACGCAAATGGTTTAATGAGCGTGTTAACGAACACAGAAGAATGATAAACGACTATGCATGTATCGCGAGATTAGTGACAAAAATAGAATAAAAATAAGAGAAGTAACTTATTATCGCAGCAAGACATGACGTCAGAATAAGCGTTTGTGCAGTCATAGTTAGGAAGGATCACCTAGTGAAAGGGTTCCACCATGATAATAATTGTGTGCACTTGGATGAATAAATGTAGATTATTGTAGTAGTGGTAGTAGTAGTAGTAGTAGAATACAGAGTAAAACTGGATATTAGTATAAACATTTGTGCAATAATAATTTAGAATGGTGCTATGGAAGTCACAATCAAGTGAGAAGGATAATAAAAGATGTAAATTTCTGTGTGTTATATAGATGTGGTGATGATAAAACGAAGCTGAGTTAATTTGTTTAAGTGTAACGTAGGATAAATTACTTTTGTGTTTATAGTTATAGATGTTAGATGTTTAGAAATGAAATATGTGTAGAAGGAAAAGAAGAGATGAAAAGACTATCTAATGTGTCGAGGGACCTGGTTGTATTGAGGGAGTTTGGTTTCACACTAGGTTTGAGAAGCGGAAATGTTGGTAAGTCCCAGTGTTTTCTACATAAGGTCTTACTCTCCGTAGTCATAAGATACTTGGCTTGAGACATCGACCACTTTGTGACCAAGTATTGAGACTGCTTAGCAGGACCTCATTTACCTCACAGCTAGGACTGCGATAGATCAAACCAATCAGCAGCTCTTGTCCCTTGCATTTCAAACGGCAACTACTTAATTCACACGTCCCACTCTCATGGGATACACTGTCGATAATGGCAAATGGGATGGCATTCCTAATGAATAGAGCTACTCTCCCATCTTTACGCTTTTGTATTCTGTCGGCACCTACTAACGTAACATCTTCTAAATCAAGTTCCATACTATCCATAGACTGCGTCAGCCGAGTTTCTGTGACTGCGATTATGTCTGGCATTGTAGAGTCAATCTGTACACATAGTTCCGATCGCTTATTGAGCAAGCTTTGAGCATCAGTGTAACGGATCCAGAGCCTATCTAGATGGCTTCGTGCCTCACCCAGAGTGGTTTCGGCATCATTCTCTGTCGACGCCTCACAACTCGTTGTACCAGCCTTTGCACTCATCGCACTGCATGCCGTTTTCAACGGGGTATCGACAGCCCGGACGTTGGCAATGGCTTCTGTTGCACTGTCCAGTCATCAAACGGAGGTCTTTTTAAAAAAGGTACTGGATACAATAGTACTGAGAGATAAAAATGATCTATGACCAGAAAAGTGGATAGGCATCAGCCACTCCTTAGACCAGCTAATCAAAATATTTAAGTCTGCCTGAAGTGCGCATGCATCTGCGACTCCCTTCTATATGCAGCCGGTGTGAGTTCGATGCACACACACAAATTTGTTTCGTGATCTCACAGGAAGAACAACAGCGAGAACTGATCTCTAGAAAAAGTGTCTTTTTTAAGGCTTGACAGGTGATGGACACTGAACACAAACAAAAACAGAGGTTTGCATATTACTGTACGTAACAACAATAAAACACCCGACTTCAGTAGTTACGAAAAGACCTTAAGCGGCCTGCTTGAATATCTGGGCTACTTGTTTCTGCCATCTAGTTATTTCAACAAGTTATCTGTTTTTTCATTTTGTTTTAACCTCTCATTATGTCCATTAATCGCATAACCTATACAGGCGAGTTGATGAAAAGCCTACGACCTTTCGCTGCACAAGTTACAAAAACCTTCAATAAAAGACATCGTGGTGGTTGGCAATATGCGTTGAAGAGAATGAACATTAATCGTATGTGGATTCCCGAATTGCTCAATTCTAACTGCCGATCATTAATTAACAAGATAGACTATCTTCAATCCCTACTAAGTCAAAATATGTGTCGTAATTGTGGTGTCATCACAATTCAAGAATCTTGGTTAAACGATTTACAGGACGACTGCCTAGTATCCCTACATTATTTCAAAATTTATCGTCAGGATCGACCAAACGATAAAAGAGGTGTGGCGGCGGTGTAACTACTTTTGTAAACGTGAACTAGTGTCGATCTACGTTTGCGTGTTTCAAGTTTTCAAATGACTTTATCGACTGTCTAACTCTAAGATGCCGTCCAAAACATCTAAATAAATACAAATATGTTTATGTTACCAATATCTATGTGACCCCAGACTGCACATCATCTGCGCTATCTGTCTTCGCTGATGAATTCACTGAGTTCGCTGTTACTGCCTTCAGTGATTCACTTTCAGTTGTATGTGGTGATTTCAATTCATGTGACTGTAGCTTCCTTACATCGCTAGGTCACCAAAATATAGTAGATTTTCCTACTCGGTCGGATGCTCATTTAGACTTCGTTTTCATTAATGATGTAGGTATATATGTGACTCGTAAACGTGCTCCATTGTCTAGCTCGGATCACTGTATAATTCGTGTTCTACCTAAAGTATATGGAAAGCATGAGAAGAGTACACTCTCAAATCAAAGCAAGAAAGTCAAATATAGGAATTACTCAGAAGTAAATATCCGAAACCTGAAAATTAGACGGTCAGTGTATAGGAAACCTACCTGGACAATACTTAAATTTCCATAGATTTTGTTCATTGTAATACAAGCGAGGCTTGGTTAAGTGTCTGTTTAAAAGAACTCAAAGGATTTGTACATCTGGCTCGGTGGAAAAAGATGAAAAGTTACTGATTGACAAATTAATAGCAAATGGTTATCCATTAAAGTTTATTAATAGGTGCAAAAGTCAGTTAATACCAAGACCTCTTGTTTATTCGGTCCCAAAGAAAAAAGTTTACATCAATCTACCATATAGAGGTGAATCTAATAGCATAGTTTTAAGACAGAGATTGAAAGCAGCGATCGAGAACACCTATTATGCTGCTCAATTGATTGTGATTGAAAAGTCCAAGGCCATGATTCCTAGTACACACAGACAATGCACCAATGATTACGTCACATCCCATTGTATTTACCAATTTACATGTTTGTGTGGACAAACATACATAGGGAAGAGTAATCGAACAATGCAATCAAGGGTCAATGAACATGTGCCTAAATGGCTTCAAAATCAATGTGTGTCAAACGATCCGATCAACGTGGGTGGTAGAAAACCAGGGTCATCGATAGCGAAACATATAATTGAAACGGGGCACAAAATTGATATTAATGCAGCTTTTAAAACGCTGTAAAGAAATTGTCAAGGACGAATTCTTAAGTTTACAGAAGCCTTGGCTATTCGTAAATTTAAGCCCCCTTTATGTGTACAAAAACAATTTGTCGTAACCTTGAATTTACCTTGGTAATCCTTGAGTCATTCTATGGCCTAGGATAATGCGACAATTTCTTATCCTTTCTCTCCCCTTTGTTATTTTTGTTTGTACTTTAACTTTCAGGTAATTGACCTTTATTAATTTTCATATAAAATGCCCTGACAAGTATATGTGTGACCAGATTGTTCGATCAGATCAACTCCGTCTTCTCATTGTTCTATGGAAATTTATAAAAGGGACTAATTGCTTTAAATATGTCTTTGATCAGATTTTTTGAGATGTATTTGGTGTATACATTCCATTTTCTAGATCCCGTTATCATAGAATGGACTAATTTGACTAATTTGTCACTCATTTATCGGATAATAATATCATACCAATTTATTAATGATTGATCTAAGCTTTAATATCAATCAATTATTCATACGTTACGGGTTTATATACTTTAATTTTCACATTATCCAATGTGTAAGAGTGATTGATTTAATCCAGTTTATTGAAATGATTTGAATGAAGTGAGGTTATCATCTCTCACTCAAAGAAAGAATGTTAGATGCTTCACACATAAGACACCAGTCCATCACATGTGCACATTAATGCATATCATATTGAAGCACTTTACCAGATATATACTGAGCTTAATTGATACAAATAGTTTTTGCTTAAACCTCACAAATATTCTGAAAGATTCTATTTCCACTGGAATGACACATTTGTAAGTATTTACAGAAAATAGCGTCAAATCTTTTCTTTGTTTCTAAATGTGTATTGTGACAATAGAGAAAAAACAAAAACACTAATCAACCGATGCTATGAAATGTATGTAGATAAATTAATCAATCAATCGATTGCCGGTAGTACCATTCTAACCAGGGTTTATAAACCTTATTGAATGATTCCGTAACATTGTAAATGATAAAGCTGATATATATTACATTCATACAGACATCTTGCTTTCTGGTTAGCCATATTTGCTTCATTCAATTAACAATTGATTAGTCAATATTAGTGAGATTACAAAGGAGGTTTTTGTGTATATTCACAACGAAATGTACTTGATTATCATCGAAACAAGAAAAGAAAACCCACTTCTTGATATTCAACTGAATTTCTGTTTCACTGATGATATTATTTCTATTCATCAATTTTCTGAATGTATTCTGGTGTTGAGACACTATCTTCTAGGAACCATTTTCGATGACAATTCAAACAAGAGACTGTTGGCCTTTTCTTTTTTTGAAGAATGTTTTCAAAGAAAATCACATCAAGTTTATTAGAATACGTAGAAAATATGTGAGTGTTTGATAATGTGACGGTTATTGTTATTATGTCACATAAATTTATTGATGTGAAATGTTCCACAAAGGAGGCTTCTTTATGAAACCTTTTCTTTAAGCAGTATCATTTCTCATAAGATCTACAGTATGTTCACTGAACGTGTCTTTTCAAATATCTTTGACTTGCAAGGGAATGCTGAACAGTAAAATAATGTTTCTTATTTTTGCGGTGAGGGATTTTTATTTTAGAAATGGAACGTACCATTCGCTTCAATTGCAATCCAGTTATCCATTCAGCTCCTGAGGCTTTATAGCCACCTGCCTGTGATATCGCGTGAAATTTTTAATTTACTCAGTATTGTTGATTTTATGAATCTTCCCACTGATATTTAGGACTACAATTATCAATCTCTATAATTGGCATATGCAAATACTGTGCGTATTGCCTCGATATTGCTTTAATTCATAAGCACGACAAGCAAAGACGGATAATGGCTAGTAAGAAAATCCAGTACGAGAGTTCCTAAATCTCAAAGCGGAGATTTAAGTATACAATGTCAAGTGAATTTACTTTAAATGCGTGTTACATACTAATCATCAGATTACTCATTATTACTTTAATTTATTATTTAGGCACACATTAATTGGTACAAGGAGGCACAAAACAGATATGCGCCCCGTTATTCATTCGATTTGTGAGGGCTGAGATACTATCTCAGTGCTTAAACCGGAAAAAGTGGTCTTCTGAAAGGGTCACGCTTGCAGCCTTTGACCTAAATTTCAGATGCAAAAAGCAGTGAAGCATCGTAAGTAGATTCAGTCACATGGCAACCGGTGATCAACAATTGGTTCATATGCTTTTCGTTCCATCACGATCCTGGAGACCATGTACACCATGGGTTTGGAATCACGGATTTTCAAATCTCCAGGTGTATCCTCAATAAACATCAACCCGGTTAAAGTACCAGATATTCAATTTCCGTCTTTTTAGTTTTGTAAAATACACCACCACCGCGCAAACTCAAATAGTAGAACTTCCTTGTCAATTGTTGTATATTCCAGATCATGTGAGAGTATTTCTTGAGGGATAGCTTACTCTCCCCACTCTCTTCAGTATCACGGCATTTTGGGGCTCATCATTATTGAGTATTGAACAATATCACGCCATTTTTGAATAATCAAATATAAATGTCAAATTTTCCAAAATAGTGTTCTTTCATGTTTAACAAATATTATTTACATTATATCAATTCGATCTGTTCAGTTGTTCAATTAATTATGATATAAGAGATAAAACACAATAGCAAATTAACAAAACAATCATCCTGTTAACGCTTCATTAAGAAACTTTGAAAACCAAAAACAAACGCAATCAACTCAACTTTTAGTGATAATCTAACACCTCTGTTACCACCCTCATGGAGGAGCATAGACCAGTCACTGGCAATCTCTATTCAACTTTATTCTGAATAACCTCCGAATTCCTTTGTTCGTCCGAAAGTGGAAAGAGTCCGCTCTCCCACACAAAGTGCTCCAATATGGTCACGTGTATATAACATCTCCTCGGGAAGTCCTACTCATTGCCTTCTCGTGGCTGTGGTGTTGTTTGCAAAAGTAAGAGGAAAGAAAGCGAATGTCTGTCGTTTTAACAGAGTTGGTGGAAACGGAGAGTCTACCTTGTGGGTTGAAAAGCCACGATTCCAAAACGATTTTGCACATCCTCCATCGTTCTACTGAACTTTTTGTTGATGCAGATATGGTCAATTTGGTTCTGTGTGGTGTAATCCAGTGAAATCCCAATGGTTTTGTGCATGCGTTTATGTGGGGATATAGTCCCGCCTATGACCAGTTTATTGAAGGCACATAGATTTGCAAATCTTTCACCATTTTCGTTCCTTTCTCCCAGTCCCTGTCGTCCCATGATCTCTTCACATCCGGTGTTGTCAATTCCAACCTTGGCATTTAGGTATCCCATCAGAATAGTCAGGTCTTTTGTTGGGTACTTCTCGACGATTGACTGCGACCTATCGTAGAATTGATCTTTAGCGTCTTCACTGTAGTCGTTGGTAGGCGCATAGCATTGGATGACGTTCATTTTAATACCTATTTCTTTGTTTTGAAGGATACTTTGACGATCCTTGGTCTATGAGAATCCCATTCAGGCGTAAATTCATATCTTTAGGTAAATTGTCCAACACAGACCACGGCATACACTGTTGGGAAGTCCCAATTAGAATGAACCGTATTCAAAGACTAATCAGTATAGGTCTACACATAATATAAGATTGATAATCATGGTAGAATATTATAAGAATATTAGAATGTAGATTTGTGAGAATTGTAGTAATTTAAATAATTGAATTCATGAGTCAATGTTAGTTAGACCACAGTTGAAAACCTGTAAGCAACAGACTAGTGTTTCCTTCTAGTACGGGACTCCACATTAGTGCACGTCCACGAAGTTTAGTACAAGACTCGAATCCAAGACACTCGTTTTCGTTCAAAAATGCTTATCCTCTACAACAGCGAATATGAATATGTTTATTTCGGTGAAATTCTCCTCAACTGTTTAGAGCCTATATGTGATAGTATTAATTATTTTAGAACATTTGGCTCACTTATTATTCGATTGTCAGTAAGTTTTCATAGTGTAACAAAAGTGATATAAATGGAAGGATTGTCAGAAATATTCATTCTAATACGTCATTTATTGAAACTATAAGATGGAGGCTTCTTTAGCATATCTTAGCCCACGAATATTGTTTAGTCTAGCCCTGCAAACGCACTAACCAAATAAGGTGGGTACGAAGAAAGTGTCTTCGAAAGTAAATCGATGTCTATAAAACAACGGATGATACAAAACGTTGAAATTATAAATGTTTCAGAAAAATTCACTATAGCTCTAGTGGAGTAGTTAAATATAACAATCCTATATTCACTGCTACACTTGCACATCCATTTTACGTTGTCTCTATTACCTACTATATTGGCTCTGATTCAGTATGCTCAATCTTCTACTGCCAGACATTCCACTTTCAATAGCGACTACATACTACATATATCTAGCAGCATAACTATCAAACACCATAAAACTATTCGTTTTTCTACAATTCTGAACAAAATGTAGATGCGCACAGCTGAGCAGTCCCATAGTAATCCCACAGTAATTGATTGCCGTATTTCACATTTGATGTTCAGCAAGAGACTCGAACCCAGTACCGTTTACAGGCACATCCAGCTGATAAGTCCCAAATAGAACCAAACGTGTGTCCCTGATTCCACTTCTAACCACTCTCCATCTTTGCTTATTCATCTTGCTTGTTACTACTGATTGGTTTATTAATTTCTCACAAAAACGTTTTAGCGATCTGATGGCACAATGGTCACAGGTAATTGCAAAGCCAGCCATACAGTAGACACAAGGCAACATATATCTCCCAATCAAGTAGTCACCGCACATATGCATTAATGAACTGTAAAAATTGTTTTTCAACATTTGAAAATGAAGTATAAGTGTACATTTTTCCTTGAACAACCAAGTGGAATATGGATCGTAACTGAATCTGACGGTTGGATACCAGTACGAAATTACCTTCCAGTGCTTCCAGGTTTTTAATGGTGGTTGACCATCAATCAATTCATGATCTCAATCAAATATGACAATTTAAGTAGTACTCTTATCCTCCAACTAAACATCATTGTCCCTCGTTAACTTAACAAGCTTTGCATTTTAGTCATACATATAAAGTCGAAAAGGAAGTTATTGCGTGATATGGATCCACTAATAATAACAACAACAGCAAAAGTGAAAAACAAAAGAAAAAACATTCTATTGGCATAAAACACATGGTGATTAATTTCATGTTGTCTTTCGAATTTATGTTTACTACTAATTTTATTAGTTTATTATGTATAAATTTTGTTGCTAAAACAACAACAACAACATTAAACAGGAAGTAGCTCCTCTTGGAAGACAAGTTCATACATATAGAATAAATAGGATTATAAGTAAATATAATGTCTAAACTTATCTACAGAAAATCTGAGAACAATAAATTAAATAGTTTGTTCACAAACTATCCATCAATTATCTCAGATTTCATTGGTCATTCATTTCTACAGAAATCATTTTCTCTTCTCATTCTCTTTTCTTTATTTTTCTTAACTTTCTATCGCCAGCCATTATTAATTTTGAGTGTCGAAACATACTACTTATATTTTTCAACATCAGTACTGTCTTAACAGGTTTCTATTCATATTATTAATTTCAAATCTCCGTGGTGATATTATATCTTGCAAGGATGTACATTTATACAAGGCCTAATATTGTTCTGGTCAACTATTTCGCTGACTATTACAACAAACAAGATGAAGACAGTTTCCATGACAAACCAAGAGATGAATGGGAAACTAGCAACAGAATTAGAAGCTGTTTCATCATTTGTTAATATTATGTTTCAATAAATTTATATTAAAATCTAATTTATGGATCAATTAATTTGAGGATATGGCTATTACGGTAATATGTGAATGAATAGTATTTCTAGACTATATAAACCATAGAGTTGCTCAAAACATATGTGCAATCAAGAGATCTAATTGGTATAAAGAATAAATCCAATTGGGCTACTTGTATAAATATAAATGAATCCCATCAAACAAATGATGAAATTCTATCAGCTGACAACGAAACAACTGACCATCACATCCGTTCTCTATCACTTTCACACACATATAGAAGTCTATTCATTGGGAATCATAATAATATATTTATAGATATCGCATTTAATTAATTTTTCTGGTAAGAGTGTTTTTCTATGCGAGTGAGATTTCTACGGAATGTGGTAGCTAACCTCATGTTCAACCATCTTCCATTACCTGGACGTAGGCCCGCCAGTAACTGTAGAAGAGCTAAACGTGTAGTTAGATATCATAAAGCGTAGAAAAAAAGGCAGTAGATTTTCTAATATTTCGTAACTTATTATAAACCACTTCTTCAGAGCATATCCATTGAAAAAGAGAATGAAAAGAAAAGAATGGATAGAGAGAGAAAATACGCCTAATTATTTCAGGGTCAATCTAAATTTGTATGAAGGTTACGAATGTGAAAAGATGAATCAATATGATCAGTCAAGATTTTCTTTTAAATTTTTGCCGTTGTTTTTGCAGAGACGGAGCAATAAAAAATGAAGGTCATTTCAAAGAAATATTTCATAAAAACCAAAATAGTATTGTTTGTTTGAATCTTCTTATTGATTGGAATTTAGTAGGCAAGCGGATGGAATTGGTTTGAGTCCTGAAGTGATAGATAAACACTGGAATATAGGTATATGTAGTTGATGAGTCTCAAATAGGTCGAAACCTGTGTCCTGGATTTCGATGCTAGCTACTTACTATCTTTGCCTATGAAAACTCGCGACTTAAGGCATTATCTAGGAAATATATACAGGATGTACATATGCTAATAAGATACTGATTATTTGCAGTCCATAACGACAATGTGAGAATTCAATGGCTTTTGAAGTGAACGGTATTGGTTTCGGTTTCCCTAGTGACACAAATATTCTGCAATGCATGTTTACCCAATTGACGGGTCCGAAATAGGATGAAACATTTTTCCTGAGTTCCAATACTAGCAACTATCCAACTTTGCTTTCAAAGCTTAAGAATTAATCCAATATCAAAGCGACATACACATGATGCACATATACTAAATAAAATTCATCAAGTGCAGTCGTGAAAAACAATTGGAAGATTCGAATAAAATAATTCCATGTGAATTTAAACTTAACCCCATAGCCCAAGCAAATGGCTTTCACGACTCAGTAGCTAAGTGGATAACGCAATGTCGTTTAAAGCGAACGATATTGAGTTCAAGTTTAAATGTGAACACCAACTCTTGGATGCAAGTACATTCAGCTGACGAGTCCCAAACATGACGAAACGAACGTCGGACTGGATCACATTGCTAGCCGTTATCCATGTTTTCTTGATAAGTGATCACATTTTCCGTTTATTCGAATACTTGATGATCCATTCGTTCATGACATGGATTTTCTGATTGAAGGAACCTGTTCTGTAGTGCGAAATTCCCGCAAATGTAGAATGGGCATAACAATTTCTAAGTACACAAATAACTGAGTTGTTAATTTAGTTTACATTAAAAATTACATTGTTTTGAAAAATAAAAGTATAACAGGATTTTTAACTACTTATAATATTATAATAAGAAGTCTAAAAACATCTTTATAGATTAGTATGCTATCTCGTAAAATACATTCAGATAAAGAAAATCCATCATTGAAATGACTTCAGAAAAACAATGGAGAATTCAAAAAACTAACTGTTTTCTTAATAACGGTTTAAGCAAAAGTCTACGAACACAATATGTTTTTGCCTTGGTATGGTCGGGAGTGAGAAGTTTGCACCCTCCCACTCGAAATACTAACACGTGACAACGTGCATACAACCACTATCAGTGAAGTCTTGCTCATTACCTACTCAAAGCACTACAGTTGATTACTATATCGAGAAAGCGAAAAGAGAACTAGATGACTGGCAATTAGTATACATCCACTGCCAGAGAAATCCTACTGACTGCTTTCTCGTAGCATTACTGTTGTTTACAAAATTGAGTGAATGAAAAGCAAATGTTCAGTGCTTTAAACAGGCTGCTGGATATAGATGATCTACTCAAGGGAGTCGGAAAACCCTGATTCCAAACCTATGATGCGTATGGCCTCCAGTATACAAAAGGATTAAACAATGAATGAACCAATTGTTGATCACCGGCTACCATGCAACTGCATCTTGTAACCTTGCTCTACTGCCTGATGGATTGGTCCTTCAGGTCAAAGGCTTCGAGGTGTAAGCTCCTAGGTAAAAAATCTAAATCAGTCTGTGTACACAGATAATATCCCAGCTCACACACAAATCGATTAGTTTATGTGGAACATGTGTTGAGTTATTTTCCCACTCACTCACACACACTCATTCGATCACTCACTTATTCACACACTCGCTCACTCACTCTCTTAATAAATGAGTTCAGTATGTGATATTCTTTTACTTCATGACGTGATAAGATCATTTCATCAATTAACAATCAACCGATACCATTAAGCATAATGCGTATTAACTCATTAAAATTCCTCTATTCAATATTCAATATTTCGTTATGATAATGGATAGAAAAATAATGATTTGAGAAGATTCATATTGAATTTCTTTGATTTTACTTTTTTAATTTTTGTTTTTTCTCTATTTTTTTCCTTTTTCTTCTTTGAAATGAATTGGATTGTTTAATCAATTGGTTCCGTTTCTTTTGATTGAATTATTAATGCATTTTTAGTTGTTTTTTTAATAATATCTCGATGGAAATAATGAATGGTAACTATTGCAATATATTTATGGTCTAATACAAGACAGATATTGTTGTGTTTTTATGAGCCGCTTGTTATCACGTAATCAATTCACCAATAAAAATAAGACTTATTCGCCCTTATACTGTACTAAGCCAATGTCGTTCGACCGGTCGTTCTATTCGTTATTTGTTTGCCTAGCCCGTCCAGTTGAATCCAGAATGCCAACAGCAGCTTCCACTATGCGAATCGAATCAAAACGAATCATATATTTTAAACATACTGTGTTTATATATCAACCAAACTGAACGCAACGCACCATAAAATAGAAATTACCTTTGTATACAATCATACGATAATAATCTACAGTTCATAATGAAGCTTATAATAGGGTGAATATAGATATATACAACATAGTTACAGAAGAATTATACCCTTAGAATATATAGATAATATCAGTCCGTTAATCGGTCTCAGACGTTACTCGAATTTCACTTTTCACTAGGATATATCACCTACAGCCCCTTTTTGAAGATTCAAAAGTCGGATTCTGAGTATTGAAAAAAGGTATGTGAAACTTTATATTCTCCAACATTCTCCACCTCCACAAAATAATGTCGGATCCTCATATCTCCAATTTAAAATTAACATGACTTTATTCAAATCATGTTTCTCGCATTGAATGGAGAATCCAGTACAAATTGCTAGACGGTCATTTGGTTCGAAATAATTATGATTCGGTTATTGTGTTGCAGAAATTCATTGGGAATCTCATTAGTGGATACCAGGTTGCTCGGAAAATGAACATCTAACATTAGATTTTTGACCATAACTGGTTTCAGCCGACATACCTTTCTCATTTGTTTGTATCATCGTTAAGTAGCTACACCTTGCATATTCGTGTTCCTCTAATTATAAGCTTCATTTTGATTTATAGACTATTAATATACGATTAACCATTCTTGAGTGATGCTCGGTCCATGAATTACTATGTCTCACATTCACAGCCACTTTAATTAGATTTCGGTAAAATGTTGTTTTTCTGTTATATGGTTTGATGTGGCCTGTTTAGTTTGTTTATATACCGAATAGTAGGTTCGAATGCTAGAGAGTGTACATTAACTCTAAGATTGAAGTATAACTAGCTAACCAGTCCCAAGTAGGCCAAAACTTATGTCTTGGATTCCACTGCTAGCCACTATCCATTATTGTTTATAAAGTAGGTGACCTAAGGCAATATCAGGGCAATCCGCTGATGACGCACAATTACAGTTCCAAAAAAATAGGAAGAGATCGTGAATGTGTATCAATGAGGAATCCTATACTATAACAAATTACTCGTTTAGCGCTTCTACGTTTTCAATGGTGACTTTAGCTTACATTGACTCGTGCATTCAACTATTAAAATCAATAAAATTTCCACAAGCCTCTATTCTAATAATTGTATTATTCTTTCATGATAACGAATTCTATTTGATTGAAATGAATATGCCTTATTTTAAGTAAATGTTGAACAATCTAAGAATATCCATAGTTCAATAATTTGATGCTATTTCTTCACGACCTATGGAAAAAATAGATTCACTGGACGATCACTTCGTCTCGGTATAGGACTCATCAGCAATGCGAATCCACGATCTCACTCGTGAGATTCAAACTAAAAACATAAAGGTTCTATGCGCGAGCGTCTAGCTCATTTTCTACTGAACCGGCTGCTATACAATTGTATTAACGACTAATCTGTTATTCATTTTTTCTATTCGTATATTCTGAATCCCATTACTTTAGTGTTACAAAGATATTTTTGTGGTTTTTGATTACAGTTTATTTCTTGTCAGGAAAATTGAAATTAGTTTGGTGGAGTGTTGAAAATGAAAAATTCATGAACAAAAACTGCAATTTCACATTTAATTTGTAATAAATTTTATCACTGGAGCCTGAATTCTGTGATTGTAGGCATAGAATCAAACAATTAGACAATGATGTACAATTTGATTATTCATTTTCACAAACAACTGATTCCTACCTCATTGGAGGATCATGCTCGGTTTAAGACCACGGTATTTGATAGCTGTCCACAATACAAGAATAGTAAGGGTACCACAAATCAACTACCAACCGTGAAGCACCGAGACTCTTTGACGGAACTAAGAAAAGATGAAACCTTGATCATAAGCAAACCAGATAAAGGAGGAAGTACAGTTCTCATGAACAAAAAGTATTACATCGGCTGAGACTCATGACTCAATTAAGCCAACTGGATCATATACGCCACGACCTTACGGTTTGCCTAAATTTCATAAACCGGGTCTTCCTCTACGCCCAGTTCATGATATGTACAACTCTCCGTACCACAAAATTGCAAAGTGGCTAGTGCAAATCTTAAGGCCTTTGCACTAATCATTTGTTAAAAATAGTGTAAAAGATGTCTTCGAATTCACCTCCAAAATGGAAAATATAAATGTTAGCATGAAAAATATGATCTCACTTGATGTAATATCTTTGTTCACCAACGTACCACTTATGGAGACTATCAAGTTTATATGCAAGCAAATATCAGAAAAACAAATCAACATTGGCTTGCCTGAAGTTAATCTAAACGAACTGCTCCTAAGATGCACGCTGAATGTCCGTTTTGTCTTCAATAATACTTATTATAGACAAATAGACGGGATGGACATGGGCTCTAGTCTAGGCCCGAGTTTCGCTGATCTCTTTCTAGCAAAGCTAAAAAAATGGACCTCTTAAGGAGACTATTTAGAAGCTTGATTTATATTTCCGCTACATTGACGAAACTTTCATTATGGCAGATCAAAACACCAGTAAGGAGAAACTCCTAGAACAATTGAACAGTGTTCACCCAGCGATCAGTTTCACTGGTGAAAGCGAGCATGACAAAAAGCTGAACTTCTTTGACGTCACGCTAAGCAGACGATGTGATGGCACATTAAGTGGGTACTTGTATTGAAAAAGCCCCTTTACCTGCCAAAATACCCACTTCTGCAGTTTTGCACCTATCCGCTACAAGAGAAATTTGGTTAGATGTCTCACAAGCAGAGCAAAAACGGTCTGTACAGGTGATACTTTAAGTCAGGAGCTTGAATTTATTAACAACTCACTGACTGAGATCGGCTTCCACATGGCTTTCATCAAGATGTACATGTTTGATACATAAAAGAAGTCGGAGATTTCGACTGTTCGTAAGAAACCTTTATACATGAAATTATAATTAAACGGGGATGTGGCTAGTAATACCCTGAAATATAGGTTAACGAAAGTAGTCAACAGAACATTTTACGCAGCCAATCTTGC
The DNA here is from genome assembly GCA_946903255.1 of Schistosoma spindalis. NCBI lineage: Eukaryota > Metazoa > Platyhelminthes > Trematoda > Strigeidida > Schistosomatidae > Schistosoma > Schistosoma spindalis. The sequence continues at coordinate 46,088,890 of OX336424.1, read as the reverse complement.
GTTGACTTTCTCTTGTCGACCACCGATGTCTACTCAAACGAAGGATAAGTTATCTGAGTTGACCTCATCAATGTGCATCTAGAAATTCAGCCGCTCCTGTGGAGACGGCTATATCGGGCGTACCACCAGACAACTTAAACAACGTTTGAGTGAACATCTACCAAATTTGTTTATAAACGGCCAGATAAAAACAGTACGCAGTCATATGCTGACACATCTTACTGATGGTGGTCATGCGGTAGATAAATCGAAATCATTTCGAGTGACCTATCGTTTACCTCCATCATTTCCCAATGGAGTTTGTTCCTGTCTCCTACATATAGCTGAAGCCATAGGAATCCGTACATATAACTCCAATCTATGTGTACAGAAGAAATTTGTAACTCCCCTATACCTTCCATAGCTAGTTTTAACCTAACTAACGGTTGATTTTTGTTTTTCTATTTTTATTTTATTTTTTCTCTATTATTATTATTATTATTTGTATTCCATCATTAATCTTATTTACACATCCATTATTTGTTTGAAATTATCCGCCTCTTTCCGTTTACATTCTTCACTATCTAATTATTTACACGCTTCTTATTACGTAATGATTTTAATGTTTTGTGATGACTACTCCATTTACCCATGTTTGACCTACTATTTCCAATGTTAAACTAATGATAAGACTTTTGTTATCGTATTTTCTTATTCCTACGTACTATCAGTACACCTGTCTTTCTACTATCAACTCGTACTTTAATCTATTATGTGTGATGACTTATCCTATTTCATTTTAATTACTGATCCAAAATTGCCTTGATTGGTTTAACATTTTCGTATAAATATTACTGTATATTACAGTGAAGCCTGATGATGATCTAATTGAAAACAATTGTTCGCATATATATGTTGTTCTAATTTTTATTTAGACACTTAAAAAATGATATCGCGGTGTGTGCTACTGACGTCGACAGATATAAGTAGTATTTATCGTCATTCGAAGGTAGCTATGTCTGGCGGATTGCACTAATTCGGTAGTTAGACCCATAAATCAACTAATGTCAGGACACCTTGAAAATCCTGAGAGCACCTGACGGCCGTTTCATCCCAGTATAAAACTGTTAATTATCATGATTGTTTGGAATTGTGAAGATTTGTGAAGAATCCGATTATAGTTTTTGAATGTTTTTCATTATATTTGTTAATAATAAACGATTACATCAAATTATTTACCTACTTTATTACTTAATTACCTATTTACTTACCTACTAACTTACGCCTCTTACTCCCCCTCGAGATCATAGAACGCTCACCAGCATTCTCCATACAACCCAGTTCTGCGTGATCCTTTCCAGCTCTTTTTATTTGTCTTTCGTCCGTTTCATATTTGCTGCTGTTTACCGACGTAACATGTTCTTTGGCCTTCCCTGTTTCTTGCCTCGCTTCAGGATTCCAAGTTAGCGCTTGTCATGGGATGCAGTTTGATGCATTCTGTAATGTATGTGTCTTATCCATTTCCATCGCCTTTTCCTAATTTCCCCTCCATGTTCATCGATGATGCTTCCCAGTTCTGTGTATGATTCCACATCTTGCAAAGTGTAATCATCAAGTGTGATTTATTTAGTGTTATCGGTGTTGTATTTGAGAATCTTGGTTTCTCCTTTGTCTATGTTTAGGCCCACTGATGCAGATCGAATTGACCCAATATAAATGTTCCCAAGTTTCATCTACTCTTTCAGTATGATACACATATTACCTATATTCAGCTTTCCCTTGGAACTGTTTCATCATTGTGTAATATGTGGTTATATTATTTTAAATTGATCGCTATTTTTCTTGATGAATATGTGACATTTTAGGTCAAAATAAATTCAAGCTGTTTTCTTTATTGTTTACATTTGACTAATTGACTAGCTCAATTATCATCGTTAAGACAAATATAGAAAGTTACAGAACTCAATACAAATTAAGCAAATGTATACATTAGCATGAGTTGTATTGCTATGTAAAGCTGAAGGTAATATATGAGAATGGATGTTCATTGTTGATATTGTTGATGGTGCAGCATTACTTTGATATGTTTTGCTGACAGTTAATACGCAAAATTGGTTTTTCGGTCAACAAATTTCATTATTACTGCTGTCATTAGGACATTCGTAAGAGTTTGACTGTCTTGCGAGTTCCACCCCATCCGATTCGATGCATGTTTATCTGGTACTTGAAGTTTTCCTAATCTTTCCACAATTTCTTCAATTTAAACCATTTAAAAAGACAAAAACCTTAACTTCTAAGATGAGTTTAGCGATAGCAAACAATAATGTTTTTAGATTTATGTTTGAATGAAACAGAGCGTATGGTTTTCAGTGAAACGTTTTTATTACATGCTGGTCGATTGAAGTATTTACATCGACCTATAGGTGTCTGAGGAGTTGTTGAGGCCCTCCGATTGACAAATATATGACGAAACTGTGAACTGTAGTCGTCTAAAGTTGGTTGTTGGATGCTTCAGTTGTTTGAGTTAATCGTTTTGCTACATTTCTGAGTTGTGTTTACAAATAAACTGCTACCGAATTTGTTTTATGCTTATCATGTTGAGAGACTCATCATGTCAAGGCGTTACTGAAGAACGATTTCATCTAGCTGAATGGTATAGTTTTAGTGACTCAGTCAACAAAAGACACAACTGAATATTAACTGAAACAAAATGATAACAATTCTCCTGATCAGCTCAATAATATAACATCATGTAATACAGAAAATAGTTCATCTTTCTAAACTGGACATCAAAATGTCCACTTGAATTCATCAACTGCATCAATATCAGTAGTTATGGAAACAAAATAGTAGTTCGTTGACGATTCATTCTATACGCATATACAATAAATACTCATCGTCACACAGCTTATTCCATGCTTGTTTGTTTCACTGGCATTGCTGACAGAAATCTGGTCTCCACATTTATACTTTTGTCACCTCCTCCCTCCAAGTAAGCTCTTCTTACTTTAACCGCAGCTATTTAGCCTGTTCATCAGACATTTTGTCGTCATTATTCCACATACACGCCAGAATGTAATCATTAATGTCATCAATAAATGATTCCTGATATTTCTGAAGCTCAGTAGAATATGAAACCTTGTTTTTGATACAGATATGTGTTTACTATCTTACTAAGCTAAACGAGGATGTGTACTATAAAACAGGATTATTGTTGATTTTAAACATCATGGAACAGCAAAACAATGTACAGCTGTTTTGTACCATGAAAAATTTGCATAGCGATGCGCTTCTACATCCCAACTATGAATGAAGAATATCAGTACGAAATTCGAGGAATTAACATGCAGTCCAACGAGCATAAATCGAATGGCTTAGATTTGTAAATCTCAGATATCATTTATTGCTACTGGTGATATCAGTCATACATCGGATAATGCAGGACTGTTTTTTCGGTAACTGCGGTTCCTAAGAACCCAGGGAATTACTACCGCTCAAAATAACTCAGTATTAAGCACATAATGTTTGAAATGTAATATAGTTTCTTCTCCAAACAGTAAAAAACTTTCCTACTGTGATAATTTCAGTCCTTTTATCATTATTAAGTACAGGTTTCAGAACGACTAGAAGTATAATAATGATTGTTTAGGTCAACTAATGATATATGGTTAATCAGTATGTAAATTTTTATATCTTATTGTTAATAAATGGAATATTTTGTGTATTATCCTGAACTAATAGAAAACCAATTGCATGGATGAATAAGAGTGAAATGTCAAGCACCTATTACATTAAAATGCACGTTATTCGATTCAATTTGTCAATGAACCATGGGTAATATAGGGTGATCAGAATGGTACGAGTTATCTGATGTCCATTCACGATATCACATAATGAATCATTAATTATTTGATTTTCTTTGCAAATTGAATTTGTTGGATCCATTGTGAGCTAATTTATCGAACGATTCATCATCAGACTAAAAGGTGACTTCTTCATATTTACACCTAATGTCGTTAAAAATGAACCTGCGTATCGAATCACATTTGAATGACAGTTAGGTTGGATGAGACATTTTAAATCTTGAATACATTCTGAAGAGTGTTTGCTTGAGAATAATAAAGATGTCAGGCAACATGATGTTTTTAGACACACAAGATATTATGTAAGCCACATTAAAACTTTCAAATTGAAAGCTCGGTGTGTGACCATATCATTACACAACTAGAATGATCTGCTGTTTGATATAACACTCACTTACTGAAATGAATAAAAATGTTTGCACACCAAACCGAATGATATTGTGCAAAACCGTGTGACCCGAAATAATCAATAGGCACTTGATCATACTCCATCCAGCAAAATGTCACAAGAACAATTTCTCACTAACCATTGTTCAGATGAGTTGACATACATTCATGCTTGTTTGATTAAAATTCAATCGTCATATTGTTTAAAGATCCCCATCATATTGAAAGACTGACTTATGAATGAAGAGTATTTTCACGATAGAGCGTCTTCAGGTTCTACAATTCATATATCCAAATTATCAATCCCAAATATGAACAGGTTTACGGCAAAGTTCATCATTTAAATCATGTGAATTTAGGATTGCCAAACAAAATACAAGAAAACTATAAATGTTGATATGACTCATATTTAGAATGTGATTTTGAATCCTCATATATGTTAATTGGAATTCATGATCCATGATCACAATAAATGTGGGTCAGATGGGGTATAATAAAAAATAATGCAATTACAATTCGGTTAGTTGTAGCTTGAGTAATGAAATGGCTATATCTAATCGTGCAAAGTTAGGTGACATGGGTTTGTATCACACTAGAATTATTGATCTCTTTAGAAGTGAGAGTACATTTAACTGATCATAAAAAAACACCACGAATTTAAGGAAAAAGACAGAATACTCAGATCCATTCAGGTTAAAATAAGTGTGATTCTGTCAATGTCTATGGTTTCAAGAAGTGGTATTTTTGTAAACAATAATGTCACATCAAAAGAAACCATCAACTTACCAGCAATAATCATGTGGTTTATGCTGTCCTCAAATACAAATGTGTCCTTAAGTGCATATGTCGCAAACCATACATGCGTGGCAAACGGTCAACACCATAGACGTAACTTCTCAACATCCCGACACCCTACCTTTACCAGCAACAGAATTAAAGTGACTATTACTCTTGGGTACAAAAGATGTTCAGTTCTAATTCAACAATATTATATATCGATAAAACAATGGTGTAGCAACAGGAAGTCCGTTAGTTCCCGTCTTAACAGACGTTTTCATGGCTAACCTCTGGAGAATCTAGTTCAAAGTAGGGATTGATGAAATTATGTATTATTCCAGATATGCTGAAGATAACGTCATCGTATGTAATAATCAGTATCGTGCAAAAATTGGCTAAAAATTTCCAACAAAGCTCGTACAAATATCCATTTCACTATGGAACATGAAAAAGAAAACAACTTCCATTTTCTCGGTATCGCGATGAAACGAAAAGGGATGGTACAGTTGAAAGCTTAGTTTAAAGTAAAGACACATGGAATGGGACTTATCTCAATTTCATCAGCTTTTGCCCAATGAATTACAATAAAGGCACTTGTCAACACACTGTTTCACAAAAACACAAAGAATATGCATTGCCGATACAATAGAAATGGAAGTTATGAACATTAAAAAGAGTTTAGGGAGTAACGGATACCCGTTGAAGTTTATAGAGAAATATGCAAAACGTGAAGATAAAAAGCCAAAAGATATTACAGTAAAGAAAAATTCTAATTCTATTCAACTCAAATTTAAGGGTGATAATGCCACGGGGTAATCAATATGTGCTAAAAACTACATCCAAAAGACTTTATCCTGCAGACAAATTGATTGTCCTGTGCAAAATTATTTCAATTCTGTGGAAAAATTAACTGAAATTTCAACAACAGATGACATTTCAAAATGCATTCCATCTGTTGTCAGATTTGATCGCCTCCACCTAACGAACGTAATCCAACGTGAATCAACATTCAACGCAAACACCCATATGGTGAACACTCATGTGTATCAATCCAGAATATCGGGTAACGATAATTTTGTCTGTGAGATTGATGGAAATAAAACGATGAACAGAACGTGATGTGGAGTTTGATATGATGATGATGATGATGATGATGATGATTGTTCATAGTCTGACATAGGGTAATCATGTGAAGTGTCAATCAGTGGAATCTAAAAGTATCAAGGTTATTGATGGGAATTCCACAGATACACAAACAAGAGAATTCTGGAAGATTACGATCACCACGACTATATGAAATGAGATGGTAAATATCTTTTGTGTTTATTGGTAGCTGGTGCAAAGTCTACTCCAAAAGAACGATTGACTAACTGCTATCAACTTATTTTCTCTTTAGAAAATATTCAATTTTTTTATAATGAGAATATTAATCAACTTTCTGCGGTGTGTTTGTCAGCGTTTGACAGCCATATGAGTACATCATTAATAAACGACATTCGTTATTATAATCAAAGTAAATATTACGTTTACTATACGGTAGAGTACATCAAATATCCTGATTGTTCATATAAACTATGGCGATAAACAACAAAAACTTGTGTTAATTGACATTTCTACAAACACGAAAAGAGATCAATATACAGACATTTGGAAATCAAACTCTCGGATAATATACATATTTAGATTTATAATTTTTATAATAAAACGCATAGTAGCTTAGATGAAATGAAATAGATGCAGTGATTATGTGTAATATTTAAACACATAATATTGATTGAATCGTCAGTGTACAGTCCTCAGTGTGAACAGTTTCAAGTAAACGAACGAAGCACATGTTGTATTCCGATCAAACAAGTACAGTTTATCCGGAATAATATGTTCCTGGTGGACAATCTTTTCGTCTGCATTCGTTAAACTTCGCCCCCTTGTTGTCATTCACATTATGGTCCCGAATAAATTATGGACGTAAAGGTCAGTGTCTACCTCACCAAAATGGAGAATTCGAAATACAAACAAGTGAAGCAAAGAACAATCAGTGATATTCATTATGAAACTAAAATCACGCATCAATATCTCTCTGATTATCACTAATTAGCTATTTCAAGTGACAAAGGTTTGGGAAAATTCTTTAGGAGTGTTCGTTGCATTATATTCAGCTCAACATTAATTGGTCATCAAGGCATATTCTTCTATTTCTTCAGGCAACTGAAATGATCAAATCACACACCCTATTGAGAGCATTTGAATCTGCAGTGTACACGTCATTATTCAACGGTTTCGTGCAGAGATTGAGTTCATTAGATTGTCGATAATGAGCTGACAACGAGTGAGCGACATCAAATCCGAATTCGTTTCGTAAATGTAGCGAAAAAGCGTGGTTGTGTATTTAGTATTCAACGTCATTTTTATGTGTGCACTACTGAGAATAAAAGCGGAATAATGTAGGCCACATTGAATATGGTAATTTGTGTGTTTCGTTTTTTCAGTGTCTACTTTGTAAGCAACACAATAGACATTGAGACGCTTCAATTCTTTCCATTGGCTGATGGCGTTGAGATTTACCAAACGTCGTGCTATTGCAATGAAATGAATCACAATAGGTATCTCTATCATCATTTCAATATTCATTGCATTAACATACACAAATACTTTGCATATTCACTAAATCAACGAGAAGTATTATGTGAAGTGTCTTTTATGTTGTTATCCATTTCGTATAAACAAATATTCAATTATGTGAAGAATGTTTGATTCAACTGACTTTAGATGAGGAAAACAAATGAAATGTGTTATTCTTTAGAAAAATCAATTCACATCGATGGGAAATAAACCACTTCAAATGCAGTACAGTCTAATGAACCGCTGACTTTCCGGACATTCTTATCTGTTAATTGTAAAACAATCAAATTTGAGTGAACGTCACATTAGCACCTCATTCACATTTAAATGTGTTCAATTTTATTTCAAGGAAAATTCTTTAAGGCGCTTTCTCCACCATTCAATATGAAAATATAACATCCAAATGAAGTCACCTCCATTCTGTTTAGACAAATTGTCTAAATTCGCCAACTTCATGTGTATTAACGATTCAACTGCTGTTATAGGGCCAGTTATATAGGGCGTACAATTCGGCAGGTTCGTCATCGTGATACAGAGCATCATCCGTCGTGCATAAGCAAAGGACAAGTAAGACTGATTAAATATTCTATTCTCGCTCACTTGGTTGAAATAGGTCATCGACATCAACTGAATAAAGCTTTAAGGGTTATCTACCATATGCCATCTGAAATGCCACATGGTTATAGAGTGTGATTTTTGCACATTGCGTCAGCCATAGCAATCCATGTTCACAACCCTAACCTTTGCATTCAAAAGAAATTCGCTTAACCAGTTTCGCTACCTTGGTCATCGGTACAACAGTGCTTGCAGCAGAAATATTTTTCCATTTAGTTTTTCATTTCATTTTTATTGTTTTTTGTTGCTTTTGAAAAAGCTTCTTCGCTCAATTCATTAATTTCTTATTTGTCAAATATCGAAATGGGAATTTTCACTATAAATCAATAATAAGTAATAATAAGGATAGCGGAATATAATACACATCCGACACCTAATAGACTATCTACATGCGTGACTAAGCAAAGAGGTAATCTCTAATATACTGGCTCAGACATCAAAGGCATAGTGGAGCTTTTATACTTTTGAATGCATACATAGATTCTAATGTATTTACGTCTCGTTCTGCCAGAAGATTAACAAGCAGAAAGATATGAATGAAGGGGATGGTTAATGTTTCATAAGTTAACATCTGCCAGGCCCAAGGAATAAATTGGACTTCTACCTGCAATCATATTACTATTGACTTTAAAAGATTATCCAAACACCTTGCTAACTGCTTTCAGCACTCTTCGCAAGACAGTAAAGTCCTCATTTCACAAGCGCGTGAACGGATAGTTGGGAAAAGTAAAGAATAATGAGTTACATGAAGTACTATTAAATTGTGTAGTCAAATTGAGTACTTACACCACAATTTGATATACTTAAAAAAGGAAATCTTAATTTTAAAAGTATCTTTCTGTTCAATTTTTCATACAAGGTCGCACGAAACATGAGATACCTGTTCCTGTCAAATGGATCAAAAGTTACACGCTTGTGGAGTATGAAGTCATTGGGAGTACGTTCAACATTATTTTATCATCATTTATTATTTTCACACTTGAATCAGTCCTTTTGATTTCAACAAGTCGAAAACTTTCATGTGTAACCGCAGTCAGCTATTGAATGATATCCAGGCATCCGTCTCAAATGAGGTTTCCCTTTCCATTTGTTACTACACGTTGATTCCTTTTCAAAGATCAAAAATGATAATGTACCTAATTTGAACGATTTGTAAAGTCTTCACTTAGGTGAAATGATCTTGTGAACAAAGTAACAAAACGATAGATGAGATGATATTTACCTCGAAAATGATTATTTGACAGTTATTTGGTTGTGCATTGACAAGGCTGCTTCTGTTTGGTACGTGTGATATCGAATTTTTCTGGGGCATTGAAACTAGAAGAACACTCCATGTAGTTGCGATTAACTGGAGCGCGATTGCCTAGTTTATGAAATCTCTGCTTCGTTATACATTTCAGTAACTTCGAACAGATTTCATTTCATCAACTGTTGGGCTACAGAAATAACATTTCGAGCACTGAGAGAGTCATTCTATTGTCCAATGATGAAGTCGCCTTCAGTATTCATCAAATAAAATATTATCTTTATCATCGATGAATTTTCGTTCAACAACTAGTCTATTGCATTAACTGACAGCACAGACATCAGAACGCAGCCACATTCTTCAATATGTTCCATCACAGTAGGTCGACTGAAATAATTTCAAAAAAATGTCATTGATGATTGGAAAAATCATGTCTGTCTTCATTTATTATTCAACTCAATTACCATAAATGAAATGATTTTTAGTACAAGATCAACTGAATTTCCAGCACCGATTTCATGAGAACGAACTGTGCAGTGATGCAACATAAAATGCAGTACTCTTTACTGAACCGAGTGACAGCATCGTGTGTACATGTCTAAATGTAAACAGTCATTGAAATCTGTCGAGGCTATCAGTCGTAATTCCTCCTCCATACTTGAAATTCAAACTCTTTTCGTTCGATCCAAACATGACGTCATGAAACGTGATCGAAATTGAAAGGATACTAAATATTGCAATGCGCATTGTAATTACAATTCTACAGTGAATGAAATAATCACTTAACACTGAAATCACCATCATTTCATTGAGTTTTACTTGCATGTATTGTAATTCTGTTGACTTTTGTTGAAAGATTCAAATTATCATATCCCCTTAACACTTTGACTGCAAGTTGTCCAATACACAATTCATCTGAAGCATGCAAAAACGCAACCATATCGAATACAACATGTATTTGGTGTGCGAAATGGAACACGTGCATATACAGTAAAGATCAGGACAATCATTTCTTTAAAGTGAATTGTTGCTTTTTCAAGGTAAGTAATTAATTGATTGATTGTCAAGTTGGTCGTAGATGTTCTGAATGATTGTACAAAGGCACATTTTGTTACTATTTGTTGATTTGTCTTCTATCAGCCTTTATAACAGTAATGTTTAATGAATTATTCAAAAAAGTGCTTCGTATCTTGAAATGAATGCTACTGTCTTGTTTACTCAGAAAAGTCCAGATGTTGACGACGGGACTAATGTAGTTCAAGTTAGTGGAAACCCGAAGGAAACTACCAAAAATACTGATCAATACTGGGTAAATATTTGATATTTATCAATGAATGATACTGTTTTGTTTTTTCTTTAGAATGTTACTACTGAAATAACGAAAGATAGCAGGCAGAACAAATCGCTTTGGTACCTGTATATAATAATTCCTCTGGCCGTCTCCATTGCTGTATGCATCGGATGTGTTACTTGGAAATTTTTTGCATAAAAGAAGAAGTAATGAATGATTGTCGAATACTCTGACTAAGTGTACTTTAATTACATTTAAAAACTTTGGATTTTTTTATTCATTGCAATGGTTTGGACGATAACTTCATGGAATTATATACATTATGTGCTTGCTTGCATGATAACTGATGTACACTTTTCAATAAAATACTGGACAATGTTTTTAATATTTGCATCATTGTTTTTCATTCATTAGAAACTGACTTGTTTTACGAGAATTTTATAAGATTTCATTCTTGGATAAGTAGTATTGTGTATACGTGATTTTGTGATTATACCAATCAATAATGAGACCGTTGTGAATGTTCATCATCAGGACGTCGGACTACTGAAAAGTATCAATTGAAATTCACAACGGCCCAATCTATCAGAATGCAAAATGAATCACTTTCATCTTCCGTCACTTCATTATTTATTGTTCAGTAAATGCTGAGTGATTCGGTGTTATGTAAACTGATTGTGATTTTTTCCACTTTTTGATCGTTTACATGAGCAGTAGGCGGTCAACAGTTTCATTGAAAGTTTAGTCTACAAAATGACTTATGTGAAGTTGTCTTTATTAGCCTACCGTGAATTCTGACGCTTTGATTGGAGAGTTGATATTTGCTAGTGTAAAATGCTGTCAAAGGATAAAAATTCAGTTACACATTGAATTCCAGTTTATCGGAGCACACGTACTCAACGGTTGTCACTGTGAATGCTTCTAATCAACTTTATTGGTCTGAAGTGTGCTGTAAGACTGATTTAAAAGATACTTGTCAACAGATTTTTCAAAGACAAAATATATCGGTTTTGACAACGATTGTCACTTCTTGTGGTCTATTGAAACACAACTAACTAAAATTGGGTTTATGTTACTCCCTAAATATATGTTCACAAGGGATGAAGAGCCAAGTCAGTGGACTTACAGTTGTTGAGGTTTGCACAAATAATTTTAGTTTTTGTGGTCAGCATTATATATACTTTGACTAGAGACTTACTGCTATCCCACGTCAACTGCTTGAGATGAAGCATATCGTAAATCGAAGTAGGTGTTCATTTTGTGTACTTCTTTTCGAAAGTTAAGGACATTTTATTGAACGTCATGACTTTAAACTCGACATACAGCAACTTGCTCCACTTAGAAACTAAACATTTCCTTAATTGCTAATAGAGTTACACTCGGGTGAGTTTTCTTCAATATTGTTACTGATCTGTTTCCAATTTTCCCCATCGTGTCAAATCTGTTGTGATCATTAATAATGATCCGAACGTAACCTTTTTTCACCTGATCAACGCGATAAAGCACTAAAATATACAGATGTCCGCTAAATCACGAGTAACGACGGTTGAACCATCTCAAAGCTTCTCAGTAGTGATCACGTATATAGTAATATTGAATTAAAATAAAATCGGTTCCATATTCATATGCGTGAGTAGTCACTTCTAAAAACCTACTTTATTCAATCATCTACAAATCAGTAGGGTGACAACTTTCTTTAGGGTTGCTTCAGGTCATCAATATGCGAAAATTCTCCATTTCAATTTAGATATTTCAGTTTGACTACTGAATTCTCAATTTTTGAGAACAAACTGACTTCATATCAGATGTTTGAATCGTGAACTACAAACCTTAACATGACATTTTTTCTAATGAATGTAGCGCATCCCAATTTATTTACGAGTTGGAGTTTATTTGTATTCCTACATGCGTGAGCCACAATACACAAGACGATTCTCAAACCCTAAGGAATCGATGACTGAAATGCATTTTGACGAAACATGAAACCTGACACGATAGTAAACGCATATTTCCCGTGAAATTCCTGATCAACTGACAGTGAGTCTAAAATCAAATTATGTGAGACAACAAGAAGTATGTTGAAAAACTTCGCTTCATAAATCATCCTGAAATACTGAGCAAGCGAATGTAAAACTTCATGACATGTGCATTGCAACGATGGTGATCAAACGCAATAAAAATAATAAAACCATATCGCTTCGACAGCCAATCAAACTAATTTCTCTTCCTAACAGAGATTCGCTCAACATGATAGGACAAATAATATACACAGAGCAAACGATCAGGACACTATCTGTGATACAAACAGACATAAAATGCGAGCATATATTCAATACCTGTAATCATAAGGGCATAGCAACATAACTACATGTTCATTTACTCTGAACTGAACTCAAGCACAAACTGGAATGTGTCACCGAAAATGATCAGAGATTTTCAAGTCAGATGATGTTAGTCAGTCTACTATAAAACAGTTTTTACCAAGATATCTCAAACGTTCACCGATTCACAAGTGTCATCAACGAAACATGAACTCCGACAGCTGATAGATTCAATACGCGGTACGTATATTTGTCTAGATCTCAAAATCCTTCTTCATTTCTGTGCATGGTTGTACAGTTAACACTGATAATTACATTGAAGTCATTGAATGAAAGTAAAGATAATTCAGTCAGGAACGTGTTTTTTTGACGAAATCGTTTTCTCAAGCTGTACTTTCGTATTTATACTGAGTACTATACAATCATTATAAGTGTCACATTTCTGATCAGTAGTTCATTCAACTGTATCAAAGTTATAACTTGTATTCCTTTGCTTCTTTATCAATGACATTGGTACTTCTCGTACATGAGTGAATAATGGGTTTTGGTAATGTCTGTGTGATATTGTGACGAACAGAAATTGGTATTTTCGATGTTTGGATATTGATGTAAATCGCGTCTTATCAGTGAATAAATGAACGGCATTACTTCAAACAGGTCTAATTGGTAGAGATCAACATAGCTTAATATATAAAGCTACAATCATTGATTACATTAAATATTGAAAGTGTAATAAAGTAAACTGATTGATTTCGCCAAATGTTTTATGAACGGTTTGTGATGCGATGACTCGACGACATCTAAGAAGTGCTCCATTCAATCACTTTTGAAAATAGAACTACATATTTCTTGATAACTTGAACCTCACGAAAAACAGCTTATACCAGTCGATGACGAGATCTTTCCCCGAATTAGTCGGAACGGGAAGTTGAAACACCATCATGAAATCTATTCTCAGAGCATATTTAAAAATTAGACATAACACGTTATTACTATTATTGACCAATATTAAACAACTTTCAACAACGTGAAACCAGATGACTGTTAGGTGAACAATGGAACATAATTCATTAGAAATCTTAATTCAGCATTTTCACAGTTCGAGCACAAACCTCAATCCACTTAAAGCTTTTCTTTAGTTACTGCTAGAGTCAAGCCTGTGTTATAGATTAATTAATGAGTATAGTTTCAGCAACCCAATCGTGTGTAAAACAACCTTGCTAAGCATCGCTTACCAGAATAAATAGATTGGACCAATTAAACTGTGACATGGAGACTGAACAAACTACATTCCGACAAGTGATGACGCCCACAATGTTTATAAATCACGGTGCAAATGCTCCCTCTAACAAACCAAACAACAATTCATATTGGTAAATGAAATGTTCCAGAATGTGAGAGACCTGATAGATCAATCGCACTGCTACGAAAATGAGCAGATACAAAATAGCAGTGATCCGAATCAGTGAAACCTATTGAAACCATGCTGGACAGAAAAGAACGGATTCAGGAGAGGTGCTGCTGTACTTTGGTAGCGAGAAAGGATATGCTTCGCACACAAAAAAGTAGCTGTGATGTTGCCCAAAAAGCATCTATGGGCAGCAACACACACAGAACTTACAATAGATGTCGCCACATTGGTGACCGAAGAAATCTGGATGGCCATTTGTCAAAAGAAGTGTGGATGAACAGCAGTTCCAGTCAGTATATCAGCTGAAGCACAGAAGCAAATGCAAACATACACCACTTTCTATTCAAGAAAGTTTGAGAGATGGGACATGTTCTGATGGACTGGAAAAAACTAAATGAAAGCAATCTAAGCTAATGCGAGAACTGTGGAGGCATCATTCTACTATTTGTAACAGGAAACGTATTCCACACAGTGTTTTTGAACCACATGAAAGACACAGTAGTCGCCAAACTTTGGAATCAACAGTCTGTATTCCGAAAGAATCGGTTGTGCACAGACCAAGTGGCGACCATCGCCGGATAGTTAATCCGGCTCTTACATTCCACAAAAACGAAGGAATGCAGATGAATACAACCAGTGTAGTAGCAGCCTCTGTGTAAGAAGACCTCAATATGCACAAAGGAATGTTGAACACCCTCAAATTCAACACGAAGAACACCAATCCGACCACATTTGATGAAGAAACTGTACAATAGGTTTAAACTTACAAATACCAAGACAGCACTATCTGGATGTAAGTGTATGGAAATGCAAAGCAAAGATGGCATTCCCACAGATGTAGATTACACAGAACTCAACTAATATCAAGGTCTTCATCTTCAATATGAGCGTCAAGACATTTACACTACATAAAGTTGAAACTTGGAAAACTACCACAACAATCAACGTACAATTTTTTATAAACAGTTGTCTACGCAAAATACTCAGTGTTCATTGATCAGAAACTGTCAGCTTCGAATATTGAGGGGAAACGGAGAAGACAAAGGTCAAAAGACACATTGCTCCGTGAATTGGAATGAAACATCAGAAGAAGACTATAGAAGGGAGATATGAGTAAATGCCAAAAATATACGGATGCACTTACTACTATATTTAACGAGAAACGTCTTCAACACAGTGTTTTTGAAGCAGATGTGAGTCTCAGTAGACGCCAAACTTCTAGATCAGCAAGCTGTATTCCGAAAGGATCGGTCCTATACAAACCAAATCGCAATACCACAAACCATCGTTGAATAGTAAATTGAATAGAACTCGTCAGTAAACGTCAAATCCATGGACTATGAGAAGGCGTTCTACAATGTGGTTGGGAGAACATTATTGAAACTTCCTCGACACTATGGTGTACATGAGAAAATCGTCAAAATCATCAGGAATTTATACCACTGACAACAGTGCAAAGTCGTGCATGGATAACAGCTGACAGTTGTGTTGCGATTGAAGACCGATGTCATTTAATGCGACTTTTTCTCGTACATACACTCACATCTGGCGGTTCACAAGGTTGTGAATAGCTTCACATCTGAGAGAAAATACAAAATACAACAGACGGCTCGGAATTATTTGTAAGATTTGAACATACAGAACCCAAAACAACTGTCAACCAGGGCTCGTTTTTTCAACAGTCGACCTATATCGCTATAAGTATAAATTCTAAAGCCATTTATGAGTTATAAACTACCATTCCACGATATACAAACAATATATACTAGATAACATGATATCGCAACGCAAACTTCAAACGCACAGCAATGATCATATTTTGTCGAAATTATGAAAAAATCACATCGCAAATGTTAACTTGGGATATTGAAGGTAAGCGGAGAAGAAGAATTTGTAGTGACATAGAACCATAACTACACAGTCCTCAAAGCTGAACACGAGACTACTGGGAAAATAGATATTCAAAATTGAACGCGGAGAAATACCTAAGAATCAGAAGGGCGAGGAATAAGGATTTTAATTATGTAACGGTATTAAAAATTCATTACATTTGACTTTGCTAATGCGAGTTTGTTTCCATCATTTCAGGGCATTATAAAGTCAACGTACTAGAAGGAGAGGAACAAGCTTTGCGCAAGCCAGATCTGCGGGACAATGAGTGAACTCATTTTATAAATAAACCTTCCCCTTTTTTACTGGAACCGCGTAATTCAGCATTTACAAAATATCTCTGTTGTTTCAGTACGCCATGTTCTTACTCCAGTGGCATTTACCGTTCCTGATTGTTGTGTTGTGTTTCAGTTTGCTCCTGCTTGCCAGTAAAGGCTTATATTATGTGCTACAATTGGTGATGGAGGTGCCTATGGCAAAACATGATGAACACTATGACGAACCGCCAGTCCTCTCAGGCAAGATAACAGTCAGCGAAATTCCCCGTCAACCGTCACTCTTGAGAATTACATCAGACTATGATATTTGGAAAATCAGAGTGATGACGTGTCCACGTCAAATTTAAACATCGGAACACTTTGAATACTTGCTGTCCTACCTGAATGATGAAGCAGCGAAACGAGCGACAGCTAACGGCTTTACTGCGTGCAATTCATCATCTCAAAATTGGAAGATTCTAGATGAATGCTTTTCGTTGAAGGTGGATACCCAGTAGACGGCCATTCAATTTTTGTCGCGCCATCCAAAACCTCATGGAAGCCCCACCAGTTATCTTTACTCTTTACAGCAGATAGTAACCAAGCATTCCCTAGCCTAGACATATTGGGGCGAGAGGAAATTACACGCTCCCGTTTTATTGAAGGACTGCTGCCGTGTGCACTGAGAGAACATCTCATTCGAGTGCCACCAAATGACACGGCTGATCTGAAACAAATAGCACTCCGATTCTTGACTGCGGAAAGATTGTCAGTTACATCAGCGGCTTGTTGACAAACAGTGACGATCATTGGGGAAGCCACCGAACCTAACCGACAATATAGTGTTCACAGTGCCGTGGCTGTTAGAGAGCAGCCAACTTCCACATGGAATAGATGGTCTTCAGGGAAGGATTATCGAAACCAACAAACAGAATGTTTTTATTGTAAATGTGGGCACAATCGCGTAAAAAACAAAGTTAAACAGTGTTGTTTGCATATATCGTCCTGCTATGTTAAAAATTTGTGCTCTGTTACTAATAAAGGTAGAGTGCAGAGTACTGACGTTAATATACTATTAGATACAGGAGCCTCCGTATCGTTGATCAAGAAGACCTCCTTCAGAAATTTAACCACAGCACTCAGCGTAAACAATGCGCTTCTGCATTAATCACAGCGAGCGGAGAATCCTTGAAAGCGAGTTATAAGGCAGGGTTAGTACAAATGATAGACAAGAAGCTGTTTCAACCTGAATTCTGGGTTTGCCCCATACTGACTTTGAATATTATTCTCGGGGTCGACTTCATGCATAATTACCGTGTCTCTTTACATATGAATAGGTCAGAAGCGAGTATTGGCGGAGTTGTCGTGCACATACAACATCATGAAGTGCCAGTTAGGTCCGTAGCCCAGGAAGAAATTGCTGAAATTATACGTCAGGTACAGGATAAAAAAATAATGAGCGAAAAAGACCGTCGAGCAACCACTAACGTGCTCCAACAGTTTAGTTCCGTTTTCTTTGAGAATATCTCTGGGAATCGGACGACCACAGTACAAAACTCCATCCTCACAGGTGATCACACGTCATTACGTCAACCACCACCAGCCTCAATTAGAATCCATGATAAGGGATATGTTAGGGAAAAAGATCATTGTACCATCTTCATCACCATGGGCTTCGCCTATCGTTTTGGTAAAAAAGAGGGACGCCTCCCTACGGCTATGCGTACACTATCGCCGACTTATTGCTATAACTAAGCGGGACTCCTTCTTACGTACACGAATAGACGCTACATTGGACGCCCTGAAGGGCGCTCGTTGGTTCTCGACTTAAGACTTATCATAGGAGTATTGACAAGTGGAAGTCCGACCCCAAGATAGAAAAAAGACCGCATACACAGTACGCAATGGTTTATGCGAATTTCAAGTGATACCGTTAGAGCTAACTAATACCCCAGCTATCTTTCAACGTCTAGAGCAAACAGTTCTGCACGGTCTTGTACCACACCAGTGTCTAATTTACCTTGACGATAATATTGTGTATGGCAGAAAGCCGGAACATCATAATACTAATTTGAAGGCAGTCCTCAAACGAATTAAGAAACACAACATAAATTCAAACCATCTAAATGTCGACTATTGCAAAAAGAAGTGCTTTGTTTGGAGCATCGCATTACAGAAAAGAAAAGACACGTGCGATTGTTAATCCGCCGAAACCGAAACCACCTGGAGACGTTCGTAGCTTCCTTGAATGAGCTTCTTTATGTAGGAGCTTAGTACGCGACTTTGCATCAATTGCAGCACCCTTACATCGATTACTATCACTGAGGACGAAAATTAAGTCGGCGGTAGTCTACGCATAGCCGTAGGGAGGCGTCCCTCTTTTTTACCAAAACGATAGGCGAAGCCCATGGTGATGAAGATGGTACAATGATCTTTTTCCCTAACATATCCCTTATCATGGATTCTAATTGAGGCTGGTGGTGGTTGACGTAATGACGTGTGATCACCTGTGAGGATGGAGTTTTGTACTGTGGTCGTCCGATTCCCAGAGATATTCTCAAAGAAAACGGAACTAAACTGTTGGAGCACGTTAGTGGTTGCTCGACGGTCTTTTTCGCTCATTATTTTTTTATCCTGTACCTGACGTATAATTTCAGCAATTTCTTCCTGGGCTACGGACCTAACTGGCACTTCATGATGTTGTATGTGCACGACAACTCCGCCAATACTCGCTTCTGACCTATTCATATGTAAAGAGACACGGTAATTATGCATGAAGTCGACCCCGAGAATAATATTCAAAGTCAGTATGGGGCAAACCCAGAATTCAGGTTGAAACAGCTTCTTGTCTATCATTTGTACTAACCCTGCCTTATAACTCGCTTTCAAGGATTCTCCGCTCGCTGTGATTAATGCAGAAGCGCATTGTTTACGCTGAGTGCTGTGGTTAAATTTCTGAAGGAGGTCTTCTTGATCAACGATACGGAGGCTCCTGTATCTAATAGTATATTAACGTCAGTACTCTGCACTCTACCTTTATTAGTAACAGAGCACAAATTTTTAACATAGCAGGACGATATATGCAAACAACACTGTTTAACTTTGTTTTTTACGCGATTGTGCCCACATTTACAATAAAAACATTCTGTTTGTTGGTTTCGATAATCCTTCCCTGAAGACCATCTATTCCATGTGGAAGTTGGCTGCTCTCTAACAGCCACGGCACTGTGAACACTATATTGTCGGTTAGGTTCGGTGGCTTCCCCAATGATCGTCACTGTTTGTCAACAAGCCGCTGATGTAACTGACAATCTTTCCGCAGTCAAGAATCGGAGTGCTATTTGTTTCAGATCAGCCGTGTCATTTGGTGGCACTCGAATGAGATGTTCTCTCAGTGCACACGGCAGCAGTCCTTCAATAAAACGGGAGCGTGTAATTTCCTCTCGCCCCAATATGTCTAGGCTAGGGAATGCTTGGTTACTATCTGCTGTAAAGAGTAAAGATAACTGGTGGGGCTTCCATGAGGTTTTGGATGGCGCGACAAAAATTGAATGGCCGTCTGCTGGGTATCCACCTTCAACGAAAAGCATTCATCTAGAATCTTCCAATTTTGAGATGATGAATTGCACGCAGTAAAGCCGTTAGCTGTCGCTCGTTTCGCTGCTTCATCATTCAGGTAGGACAGCAAGTATTCAAAGTGTTCCGATGTTTAAATTTGACGTGGACACGTCATCACTCTGATTTTCCAAATATCATAGTCTGATGTAATTCTCAAGAGTGACGGTTGACGGGGAATTTCGCTGACTGTTATCTTGCCTGAGAGGACTGGCGGTTCGTCATAGTGTTCATCATGTTTTGCCATAGGCACCTCCATCACCAATTGTAGCACATAATATAAGCCTTTACTGGCAAGCAGGAGCAAACTGAAACACAACACAACAATCAGGAACGGTAAATGCCACTGGAGTAAGAACATGGCGTACTGAAACAACAGAGATATTTTGTAAATGCTGAATTACGCGGTTCCAGTAAAAAAGGGGAAGGTTTATTTATAAAATGAGTTCACTCATTGTCCCGCAGATCTGGCTTGCGCAAAGCTTGTTCCTCTCCTTCTAGTACGTTGACTTTATAATGCCCTGAAATGATGGAAACAAACTCGCATTAGCAAAGTCAAATGTAATGAATTTTTAATACCGTTACATAATTAAAATCCTTATTCCTCGCCCTTCTGATTCTTAGGTATTTCTCCGCGTTCAATTTTGAATATCTATTTTCCCAGTAGTCTCGTGTTCAGCTTTGAGGACTGTGTAGTTATGGTTCTATGTCACTACAAATTCTTCTTCTCCGCTTACCTTCAATATCCCAAGTTAACATTTGCGATGTGATTTTTTCATAATTTCGACAAAATATGATCATTGCTGTGCGTTTGAAGTTTGCGTTGCGATATCATGTTATCTAGTATATATTGTTTGTATATCGTGGAATGGTAGTTTATAACTCATAAATGGCTTTAGAATTTATACTTATAGCGATATAGGTCGACTGTTGAAGAAACGAGCCCTGGTTGACAGTTGTTTTGGGTTCTGTATGTTCAAATCTTACAAATAATTCCGAGCCGTCTGTTGTATTTTGTATTTTCTCTCAGATGTGAAGCTATTCACAACCTTGTGAACCGCCAGATGTGAGTGTATGTACGAGAAAAAGTCGCATTAAATGACATCGGTCTTCAATCGCAACACAACTGTCAGCTGTTATCCATGCACGACTTTGCACTGTTGTCAGTGGTATAAATTCCTGATGATTTTGACGATTTTCTCATGTACACCATAGTGTCGAGGAAGTTTCAATAATGTTCTCCCAACCACATTGTAGAACGCCTTCTCATAGTCCATGGATTTGACGTTTACTGACGAGTTCTATTCAATTTACTATTCAACGATGGTTTGTGGTATTGCGATTTGGTTTGTATAGGACCGATCCTTTCGGAATACAGCTTGCTGATCTAGAAGTTTGGCGTCTACTGAGACTCACATCTGCTTCAAAAACACTGTGTTGAAGACGTTTCTCGTTAAATATAGTAGTAAGTGCATCCGTATATTTTTGGCATTTACTCATATCTCCCTTCTATAGTCTTCTTCTGATGTTTCATTCCAATTCACGAAGCAATGTGTCTTTTGACCTTTGTCTTCTCCGTTTCCCCTCAATATTCGAAGCTGACAGTTTCTGATCAATGAACACTGAGTATTTTGCGTAGACAACTGTTTATAAAAAATTGTACGTTGATTGTTGTGGTAGTTTTCCAAGTTTCAACTTTATGTAGTGTAAATGTCTTGACGCTCATATTGAAGATGAAGACCTTGATATTAGTTGAGTTCTGTGTAATCTACATCTGTGGGAATGCCATCTTTGCTTTGCATTTCCATACACTTACATCCAGATAGTGCTGTCTTGGTATTTGTAAGTTTAAACCTATTGTACAGTTTCTTCATCAAATGTGGTCGGATTGGTGTTCTTCGTGTTGAATTTGAGGGTGTTCAACATTCCTTTGTGCATATTGAGGTCTTCTTACACAGAGGCTGCTACTACACTGGTTGTATTCATCTGCATTCCTTCGTTTTTGTGGAATGTAAGAGCCGGATTAACTATCCGGCGATGGTCGCCACTTGGTCTGTGCACAACCGATTCTTTCGGAATACAGACTGTTGATTCCAAAGTTTGGCGACTACTGTGTCTTTCATGTGGTTCAAAAACACTGTGTGGAATACGTTTCCTGTTACAAATAGTAGAATGATGCCTCCACAGTTCTCGCATTAGCTTAGATTGCTTTCATTTAGTTTTTTCCAGTCCATCAGAACATGTCCCATCTCTCAAACTTTCTTGAATAGAAAGTGGTGTATGTTTGCATTTGCTTCTGTGCTTCAGCTGATATACTGACTGGAACTGCTGTTCATCCACACTTCTTTTGACAAATGGCCATCCAGATTTCTTCGGTCACCAATGTGGCGACATCTATTGTAAGTTCTGTGTGTGTTGCTGCCCATAGATGCTTTTTGAGCAGCATCACAGCGACGTTTTGTGTATGCGCAGCATTTCCTTTCTCGCTACCAATGTACAACAGCACATCTCGTGAATCTGTTCTTTTCTGTCCAGCATGGTTTCAATAGTTTCTACAGATTCTGATCACTGCTATTTTGCATCTGCTCATTTTCGTAGCAATTCGATCGATCTTTCTGATTTTTCACATCCTTGTAACATTCCATTTACCTATATAAATTGTTGTTTAGTTTGTTAGAGGAAGCATTAGCACCGTGATTTATAAACATTGTGGGCGTCATCACTTGTCGGAATGTAGTTTGTTCAGTCTCCATGTCACAGTTTAATTGGTCCAAGCTATTTATTCTGATAAGCGATGTTTAGCAAGGCTTTTTTAAACACAATCGAATTGCTGAAACTATACTCAATAATTAATCTATAACACAGGCTTTACTCCAACAGTAACTAAAGAAGAGCTACAAGTGGATTGATGTTTGTGCTAGAACTGCGAAAATGCTGAAAAAACATTTCCAATGAATTATGTTCCATTGTTCACCTAACAGTCATCTGGTTTCACGTTGTTGAAAGTTGTTTAATATTGGCCAATAATAATAATGTGTAATGTCTTTTTTATAAATATGGTCTGAGAATAGGTTTCATGATGATGTTTCAACTTTCTGTTCCAACTAATTTGGGGTATGATCTCATCATCGACTGGTATAAGCTGTTTTTCGTGAGGTTCAAGTTATCAAGAAATATGTAGTTCTATTTTCAAAACTGATTGAATGGAGCACTTCTTGGATGTCGCTGAGTCATCGCATCTCAAACCGTTCATAATACATTTGGTGAAATCAATCAGATTGCTTTATTACACTGTCAATATTTAATGAAATCAATGAGTATAGCTTCATATATTAAGCTATGTTCATCTCTACCAATTAGACTTGGGTGAAGTATTGCTGTTCATTTATTCACTGATAAGACGCGATTTACATCAATATCCAAACATCGAAAATACCAATTTCTGTTCGTCACAATATCACACAGACATTACCAAAACCCATTATTCACTCATGTACGAGAAGTACCAATGTCATTGATAAAGAAGCAAAGGAATACAAGTTATAACTTTGATACAGTTGAATGAACTACTGATCAGAAATGTGACACTTATAATGATTGTATAATACTCAGTATAAATACGAAAGTACAGTTTGAGAAAACGATTTCGTCAAAAAAACACGTTCCTCACTGAATTATCTTTACTTTCATTCAATGACTTCAATGTAATTATCAGTGTTAACTGTACAACCATGCACAGAAATGAAGAAGGATTTTGAGATCTAGACAAATATACGTACCGCGTATTGAATCTATCAGCTGTCGGAGTTCATGTTTCGTTGATGACACTTGTGAATCGGTGAACGTTTGAGATATCTTGGTAAAAACTGTTTTATAGTAGACTGACTAACATCATCTGACTTGAAAATCTCTGATCATTTTCGGTGACACATTCCAGTTTGTGCTTGAGTTCAGTTCAGAGTAAATGAACATGTAGTTATGTTGCTATGCCCTTGTGATTACAGGTATTGAATATATGCTCGCATTTTATGTCTGTTTGTATCACAGATAGTGTCCTGATCGTTTGCTCTGTGTATATTATTTGTCCTATCATGTTGAGCGAATCTCTGTTAGGAAGAGAAATTAGTTTGATTGGCTGTCGAAGCGATATGGTTTTATTATTTTTTATTGCGTTTGATCACCATCGTTGCAATGCACATGTCATGAAGTTTTACATTCGCTTGCTCAGTATTTCAGGATGATTTATGAAGCGAAGTTTTTCAACATACTTCTTGTTGTCTCACATAATTTGATTTTAGACTCACTGTCAGTTGATCAGGAATTTCACGGGAAATATGCGTTTACTATCGTGTCAGGTTTCATGTTTCGTCAAAATGCATTTCAGTCATCGATTCCTTAGGGTTTGAGAATCGTCTTGTGTATTGTGGCTCACGCATGTAGGAATACAAATAAACTCCAACTCGTAAATAAATTGGGATGCGCTACATTCATTAGAAAAAATGTCATGTTAAGGTTTGTAGTTCACGATTCAAACATCTGATATGAAGTCAGTTTGTTCTCAAAAATTGAGAATTCAGTAGTCAAACTGAAATATCTAAATTGAAATGGAGAATTTTCGCATATTGATGACCTGAAGCAACCCTAAAGAAAGTTGTCACCCTACTGATTTGTAGATGATTGAATAAAGTAGGTTTTTAGAAGTGACTACTCACGCATATGAATATGGAACCGATTTTATTTTAATTCAATATTACTATATACGTGATCACTACTGAGAAGCTTTGAGATGGTTCAACCGTCATTACTCGTGATTTAGCGAACATCTGTATATTTAGTGCTTTATCGCGTTGATCAGGTGAAAAAAGGTTACGTTCGGATCATTATTAATGATCACAACAGATTTGACACGATGGGGAAAATTGGAAACAGATCAGTAACAATATTGAAGAAAACTCACCCGAGTGTAACTCTATTAGCAATTAAGGAAATGTTTAGTTTCTAAGTGGAGCAAGTTGCTGTATGTCGAGTTTAAAGTCATGACGTTCAAAAAAATGTGCCAAACTTTCGAAACAAAGTACACAAAACAAACACTTAATTCGATTCACGACATGCTTTATCTCAAGCAGATGACGTGGGAAAGCAGTAAGTCTAGTCAAAATGTATTTAATACTGACCACAAAAACTAAAATCATTTAGGCGAACCTCAACAACTGAAAGTCCACTGACTGGGATCTTCATCTCTTGTCGACATATGTTTGGGGAGTAAAATGAACCAAATTTTAATTGCTTGGGTTTCAATAGAATGCAAGGAGTGACAGTCGTTGTAAAAACTGATAAATTTTGTCTTTGATAAATCTGTGGACAAGTATCTTTTAAATCAGTCTCACAGCACACTTCAGACCAGTGAAGTTGAATAAAAGCATCTACAGTGACAAACATGGAGCACGTGTGCTCCGATAGACTGTAATTCTATGTGTAACTCCAATTTCTTATCTTTCTACAGCATTTTACACTAGCAAACATCACCTCTCCAATCAAAGCGTTAGAATTTTTCGGGAGGCTAATAATGACAACTTCACATAGGTCAATGTTAAGACTAAACTTTCAGTGAAACTATTGACCGCATACTGCTCATGTCAACGATCAAAAAGTGGAAAAAATCACAATCAGGTTTACATAACACCGAATCACTCAGCATTTACTGAACAATAAATAATGAAGTGACGGAAGATGAAAGTGATTCATTTTGCATTCTGATAGATTGGGCCGTTGTGAATTTCAATTGATACTTTTCAGTAGTCCGACGTCCTGATGATGAACATTCACAACGGTCTCATTATTGATTGGTATAATCACAAAATCACGTATACACAATACTACTTATCCAAGAATGAAATCTTATAAAATTCTCGTAAAACAAGTCAGTTTCTAATGAATGAAAACAATGATGCAAATATTAAAAACATTGTCCAGTATTTTATTGAAAAGTGTACATCAGTTATCATGCAAGCAAGCACATAATGTATATAATTCCATGAAGTTATCGTCCAAACCATTGCAATGAATAAAAAAATCCAAAGTTTTTAAATGTAATTAAAGTACACTTAGTCAGAGTATTCGACAATCATTCATTACTTCTTCTTTTATGCAAAAAATTTCCAAGTAACACATCCGATGCATACAGCAATGGAGACGGCCAGAGGAATTATTATATACAGGTACCAAAGCGATTTGTTCTGCCTGCTATCTTTCGTTATTTCAGTAGTAACATTCTAAAGAAAAAACAAAACAGTATCATTCATTGATAAATATCAAATATTTACCCAGTATTGATCAGTATTTTTTGTTAGTTTCCTTTGGGTTTTCACTAACCTCAAATTCATTAGTCCCGTCTTCAACATCTGGACTTTTCTGAGTAAACAAGACAGTAGCATTCATTTCAAGATACGAAGCACTTTTTTGAATAATTCATTAAACATTACTGTTATAAAGGGTGATAGAAGATAATTCAACAAACAGTAACAAAATGTGCATTTGTACAATCATTCAGAACATCTACCACCGATTTGACAATCAGTTAAACAAGTGCTTACCTCAGAATAACAACCATTCACTTTGAAGAAATGATTATCCTGATCTTTACTGTCTATGCACGTGTTCCATTTCGCACACCAAATACATGTTGTATTCGATGTGGTTGCGTTTTTGCATGTTTCAGATGAATTGTGTATCGGACAAATGGCTGTCAAAGTAATAAGGTGATATTATAATTCGAATCTTTGAACAAAAGTGATGAAAATTACAATACATGCAACTATAACTCAATGACATGATGGTGATATCAATGTTAAGCGGCTATTTCATTCACTGGAGAATTGTCATTACAATGCGCATTGCAATATTTAGTATCCTTTCAATTTCGATCACGTTTCATGACGTCATGTTTGGATCGAACGAAAAGAGTTTGAATTTCAAGTTTGGAGGAGGAATTACGACTGATAGCCTCGACAGATTTCAATGACTGTTTACATTTAGACATGTACACACGATGCTGTCACTCGGTTCAGTAAAGAGTACTGCATTTTATGTTGCATCACTGCACAGTTCGTTCTCATGAAATCGGTGCTGGAAATTCAGTTGATCTTGTACTAAAAATCATTTCATTTATGGTAATTGAGTTGAATAATAAATGAAGACAGACATGATTTTTCCAATCATCAATGACATTTTTTTTGAAATTATTTCAGTCGACCTACTGTGATGGAACATATTGAAGAATGTGGCTGCGTTCTGATGTCTGTGCTGTCAGTTAATGCAATAGACTAGTTGTTGAACGAAAATTCATCGATGATAAAGATAATATTTTATTTGATGAATACTGAAGGCGACTTCATCATTGGACAATAGAATGACTCTCTCAGTGCTCGAAATGTTATTTCTGTAGCCCAACAGTTGATGAAATGAAATCTGTTCGAAGTTACTGAAATGTATAACGAAGCAGAGATTTCATAAACTAGGCAATCGCGCGCCAGTTAATCGCAACTACATGGAGTGTTCTTCTAGTTTCAATGCCCCAGAAAAATTCGATATCACACGTACCAAACAGAAGCAGCCTTGTCAATGCACAACCAAATAACTGTCAAATAATCATTTTCGAGGTAAATATCATCTCATCTATCGTTTTGTTACTTTGTTCACAAGATCATTTCACCTAAGTGAAGACTTTACAAATCGTTCAAATTAGGTACATTATCATTTTTGATCTTTGAAAAGGAATCAACGTGTAGTAACAAATGGAAAGGGAAACCTCATTTGAGACGGATGCCTGGATATCATTCAATAGCTGACTGCGGTTACACATGAAAGTTTTCGACTTGTTGAAATCAAAAGGACTGATTCAAGTGTGAAAATAATAAATGATGATAAAATAATGTTGAACGTACTCCCAATGACTTCATACTCCACAAGCGTGTAACTTTTGATCCATTTGACAGGAACAGGTATCTCATGTTTCGTGCGACCTTGTATGAAAAATTGAACAGAAAGATACTTTTAAAATTAAGATTTCCTTTTTTAAGTATATCAAATTGTCTACATCGATTAAGGAGAGGTCAAAATAAGAAAATTAAAAATGTCTCATGATGGATGCAGTTGTGATCATTTAACATCCACAAAATTTATGATTTTCATCGCCATGCGTTTTGAATGTTACCTAACTAAGAAATCGGTGCAACAACTACGAAAATCACGTTCAACTCACTGAACATTTTGTTCAAATTTCAAATCACAAATAATCAACATGGGAGTGACAATTTAAAAACGAATAATGACTAGCATTCCTTTTTATTTAAAACGTCTCATCTGGATATTCCAGCATCTCGAAGTAGATTTTTACTCTGTGACTGGAACCTAGCACCATTCACTTGAAACGTCCTACTGATATTCACTTAACTTTTCCGCCAAGACACCCACTGGCAGGTACGAAGCGTGAAAAATCACTTCTTTCCTGCTTTGTTTATTGAATCTTCCCATTGATATTTTTGACAGCACTCGATTCCACTGCTAACCATCATCCATGTTGGCTTACAGTGCTTGTGACCAGAGACAACATCTGGACAATCAACATAGAAAGCTCATGAATCAATAAGAGACAGATCAATTGCAGCTCAAAACACCGGTGAAAGAATTCAAACAAGCAATACAGAAATGACAGTCATAATCACTCTTAAGGACTCAATAGTACACTTCAACCGATCAATATGTACCACGTGACCAAAAATTTGGTGCATTTTCCCACATGTCAACACAAAGCACTGTACACTGGTTATACACTTTCACTCGATGAACGTCTTGAGACTCCGCTGCGTCTTTCAAAAGCATATAGGGTTGAGCACTGTGTGATTCAGGTTCCACTTATTCATCTCTTTTTTATATAAAACACACCTCGTTTTGCATTGAGTGGTGATATGAATAGGGAAGGCTAGCGCGACTGTCGTTCTGTGAGTAATTGCGTAAAAAATATGTCGATATTTTGTCTGCCTAATTTTGTCGTTCATATATCTGTGCCTCGTTCAATCGGTCGGTCGCCATAAGTCTAAGGCGCCTCTAATTAGCCATGCACACTTTTGCGATAAGAACATCCATACAACTTAGTTACTTTACTCAAGATGGTTGGTTATGTGAGCCTCAGCAAACAGATGATCGATTTTGTACGACACCTTACATCAAAAAGTTAACATCAGTTTCTTACCTGTTTCACATCGAAAGTTTCCCCGGATTCCGAACGTCGGCTCCATTTCGCTAATGTTCGTGGTAATCTGAAAGAAAGAAATTCAATTTCGCATAAAAATCTGTCAACACACAACATCATATGTCAAAACCATTTATTTATTGAAGAAATATGTCTCCTTTCAAGTTGTCTTTTTCAGAGACAACTAATTACACTTGCATTAAGAAAACTGATAAGCTATTTTTTTTAAAGTGTGTTCTATCTGGTGTACATAGATATTCTGAGTCACCTCGGCTGTCAGTTTCACCCAATTTTGAACACTTACCTGTCTACCATGAAATATGGTTGCACAGTTTGGAGTGAAAACCTGGACCAGTTCTAATGAAATGTGATTGTAGACGGCCTCACGGGAACTGCACTCAGAATATTCAACATTTAACATTCCAAAAAGACAATCATTTGAAGATGAAATATAGTCTGACGGAATACGAATCTTTACATACAGTATTCTGACATACATTGGTTCGTACTTTTTGGCATAAAGACATCTTTGTTAAAGTTGATAGCACCTCAATTATAATTATTCACTTTTTTAACAAGTGCCATTGAAGGAATAATTACTTGGTCAAATAGTCTGTTGGCACATCACAAAATTTTGATCTCTTGCTATCGTGTACGATGTAGCTAAATATATTCTCCAGTACTCACAAACATGAACCTGTGGAATGATCACAAGTACTTAAAACAAACTTATATTTTTATTCAATTTTTATAACTTACGTTCTCATAATAGATAGATATCTTCCCATTCGCATGTATCAGATTAGTTATCTTAGCTGTAATCTCTACAATCAAAAGACCAACGATACTTAGAACTTGAAAGACAAGTGCGTCACAGTATAGGCCTATCTACAAATTGATCAGATTTAGTGGATATTCACAGAGTTCTGTCAAATGCTTTCATTAGATAGATCTGCAATCGATACATTGAAGTGAATTTCATGTGGATGAAACGAGCATGCATTCTTCAAAACTAGCGTCAAGTGCTTAGTTTCTGAATCTGTATAACTATTTAAACAATTGCTTCACTAACTCTGACTACAGTGTTTGTTTGTAGTAGATGAGAAACTAATAAATTTCAATATGTAACGCCGACGACTTCTCAAAAGGAAAGGATCATATATAATAATGATCATGCGATAAATTGATGTATAGATGAATATAATATGCACAAGAATCACTTTGTGGCAAACATATAACACGATTCATTCGTTTTGAAAAGCAGAAGTATCATCAAGTGTTATCGAAGCAAAAATGAATCTGCGCATTCGTTTTCCAACAGGCAAAATGAAATTTTATCTTACTTTATCTACGGTGATCAGTTTTCTTCTCGTCATAACTAGTCTTTTTCAATTCATGTCAACTGACCTTCAAGTCTCAATCAATGTGACAAATGTTTGAGTAAATTTTATATATGGTTCAACTTCCATTATTTACTTTGTTACATTTTCAGTTTCTGAGAAGAACTGAATTGCACAATTAGTGGGTGATCACAAGTACTTAAGTTGTAAGTATGCAGATTTCAGATGTAATGACTTACGTATACCATTATGTTTTCTTTGAGGAGACCATTTGACGGCAAAAAGTCCCTCTGAATTAATGAAATTAACAATAGATAATGAGATAACCCTAATGAATTTCTATCTACTTAAAAAAATTATGTTGCAACACGGACCGTTTTTGCATAAAAGTTATTACCACTCCGAGATTTTTATGAAATGCTCAATCATCTCTTATGAGGAAGTTTTGTCACTTTATTGACAGGATGAGCGTATTAATCCGGTCAACTTAGGAAAATATTCCACGTCTGCATATGCTATTCTAAGAGCTTCAGACTGAGTAAGATTCATTTAAAATCTATCTAACAAGACTGAAATAAAATAATTTCCTAAGATTCGGTTATTTCTCATTTCGGACAGCTGACCAAAATGAATGTATGTATATTTGATGTTTCAGGTGTTCAAGTTCGATCAAAACATGTTGTAATGGAGGACTGTTCATTATCGTTCATTAACCAGCTGTTTCAGGATATGTTTGCATTCAGAGCTCATAGTCACATGAATATGATTGGAGAGATAGAGTTGAATATTTGACCGTCTACAGACAGCGACTCAAAGACATTAAAATTTTATAAATCAACTAAGTGATAGAAAAGTATTGAAGAACATTAAATATGATTTGATAGATTGTATGCTTTACTAGTTCAAAGTAACGTCACTCATTTGATCAGTTTGATTCACATTGTTTACAGTAAAGTGTCATGTCAATGAGATATCATTTACTTAAACTGAACATAAGAAAAGTAATTAAAACAAACTACAACTGAATAATAAAGGAACTCACTCTCTTCCAAAACCTCGAATTCATATAACTGTACATTGTTTAATATATTGAAGACTACTCCAATTTCGTAATAGCCATGTTGTACAAGTATCGTACCTGTATTTATTTATTAAATTGGTTGATAATTTTACATTGAATGAATAAAAGATATCTTAATAAATTAAAGATTGGAGTGAAATGCATGAACTTTGTTTGCTTTGCTTTGGAGTGAAGAAATTCATCAACTTTGACTGATGAAATGAATTGTGAATAAGAGTTTTAGTTCAAAGAAAATTATTAACTTACCATTATCAAGAATAGTAAATGAATTGGCATGGTCATTATAATATTTAAACAAATTTGGTATTTCAGATGACTAAAAAAGAATGTAAACATATGGATTAGTAACTCCATTAAAAATTCATTCAACTTACTTGAAAAGAACTGTATTGAATAAATGTTCCATTTACAACTGGTTGAGGCTGATTAAGACTAATTGTTTGTAACGATAATGATGAGACTGCATATGTCTATTAGAATCTGACTGACTACTTACATATCGATATGAGTTGTTTTCTAAAATTACTTGTGTATAGTTTTTCCAATCTGGGTGTTTACAGAATTCTTCGCAGTAGTGGAATTCGGAAAACACGTTCAAGACGATATAGATCTGTATCAACAGATCATATGGAAAGTTGTATCTAAAATGATTCAGATGGAAAACCAACATTATTTCAGGTCTCGTGATACAGTCATTCAATCCACAAGTTGAGTCAACACTCACCTCATCATCTCTTTCAAATAAGTGAATGAAATTTTACTAAAATTTGCCTGGTTTATATAACTTTTTTGAGTGTTTTTTTGTGTCATTCTGATTTGCTAATTCAAAGTGACCATTGAGAAGATCAAATTGAATGAGATTATATGTTCACTGTTAACCAATGATAGTGATAGGTGAACGGATCAATATTCAATATTCTTCTATCTATTAAGATTAAGATCTGATATTTATCCACCGTTGGTTGGAAATCCTGACCCTATTCGATGGAACTGCTCTTGAATTTGATTAACAATACTTTGTAAAAAATGGCTGGTTAACTTGAAGTTCAAAACATGTGCTTGTCTGTTTATGAACAAACAGTTTGTTGCCTGTAATAGTCTCTTAATAGACTATCAATTGTGCATTGTTTTGGTTTGGTTGGTTAAAATCAATTTGACACAAACTGTTTTGATTGGATGTCACTATTTACACTTTTACACCTGAGTTTCATTGCAAAAGAAATTCTGTAAGGCGATTCCATCATTGTTCTACATGAAAATATAACATCTAAGCGAAGTCACATCCATTCTGTTTGACCACCGTATTATAACACTGGAGCTCAGAGCAGTTCAGAAAAAAGAGATAATAAATCATCTACCGATCATGTAGAAGTGGAACTGAATGAGTTAAAGATGACACAGGTATTTAAAGTTTGAAAACCAGAAACACCGTCCAATATGAAGCGTACCCACCAAGTGAAATCAAAAGACAGAAACGAGAAGGTTCGATGGTATATTTCATCTACTATCAGTATATCGAGGATCGTCTGATTTAATCTGGCTAGTGATTGCATTAGATTTTTATCACGGCATTCCCACACGTGATCTGGTGCGGATGCTTGACCGAGCGCTCTCAGCTAGATGAGTCCATTAAAACTATTGTGGTCAGCATCCAACGTCGAAAACTTACAGAGCCATTTATTTTAGAGATTTATTTACCGCTACATTGTCCAGTTACGTAGACTGAGGTCGTCAAATGTTGTAATAAAAGACAGACAATTCATTCTTTTAAAAGCGAACTCTTGAGGATTCACAACGATTTCTTGAACAAGACACTAACTTACACACGCCTGTTACTCTCAATGGAGCATAGGCGGCCAACTAGCACTCCCCAACCCACTCTGTCCTGGGCCTTCTTTTCTAGTTCCATCCAGTTCTTTTCCGTTTTTTTCACGGCTGTCTCCATTTCTCGGCGTAATGTTTTCTTTGTTCTTCCTCTCCTTCTTCGAACTTGACGATTCCATGTGAGAGATTGTCTCGTGACGCAGTTCGTTGCTTTCCTCAATGTGTGTCCTATCCACTTCCAGCGCTTCTTCCTCATTTCTTCCTCCACTGGGGTCTGATTTGTTCTCTCCCACAGTAGGTTGTTGCTTATAGTGTCCGGCCAACGGATCTGAAGTATTTTGCGTAGACAACTGTTAATGAACACCTGTGTCGTCTGGATGATGGATTTCGTAGTTTTCCAGGTTTCCGCCCCTAGAGTGGAACTGTCTTCACATTTGTGTTGAAAATTCTGACCTTGATGTTGGTTGCCAATTGTTTTGAGTTCCAGATGTTCTTCTGCTGTAAATATGCTGCTCTTGCTTTGCCAATCCGTGCATTCACATCTGCATCAGATCCACCGTGTTCATCGACGAAACTGCCCAAATATGTAAAGGTTTTTACATCTTCCAAAGCTTCTCCGTCAGTTGTGATTGAGTTGTTGCATGCTGTGTTGTATCGGAGAATCTTGATTTTCCTTTTGTTTTTATTGAGACCTATTGCTGCTGAGGTTGCAGCTACACTGGTTGTCTTCTCCTGCATTTGTTGTTGCGTGTGCGATAGAAGAGCCAGATCATCTGCGAAGTCTAGATCATCTACTTGCATCCTAGATGTCCACTAGATCCCGTGCTTCCCTTCAGATGTTGATGTCATCATGATCCAGTCGATAACCAGGAGAAAGAGAAAGGGTGATAGTATGCGACGTTGCCTGACGACAGTGTACATCAGTTATTATTTAAGCAAGCACGTTATGTACATAGTTGTATGAAGACATCGTCCAAACCATTAAAATGAATAAAGAAATACAATGTTTTTAAATGAAATGAAAGTACACTTTTTCGAAATATTCGAGAATCATTCATTCTTTTATGCAAAAATTTCCACGTAACATATCCGATGCATACAGCAATGGAGACAGTCAGGGGAATTATTATATACAGGAACCAAAGCGCTTTGTTTTGTCTGCTTTGTTTCGTTATTTCAGTAGTTACATACTAATGAAAAAACTAAACAGTAGCATTCATTACAAGATACGAAGTACTTTTTTGAATAATTCATTAAACATAACTATCATAAAGGTTGATAGATAATTCAACAAATAATAACAAAATGTGCATTTGCACAATCATTCAGAACATCTACCATCGATTCGACAATCAGTTAAACAAGTACTTACCTTAAAATGGCAACCATTCACTTTAAAGAAATGATTATCTTGATCATTCATGTCTATGCACGTGTTCCGTTTTTCATACCAAACACATATGTTATCCGATGTTGTTGCTTTTTGGCATGCTGTTAAAGTAAAAAGGTGATATTATAATCCGAATTTTTAAACAAAAGTGAAGAGAATTACAATACATGCAACTATAACTCAATGACATGATCGTGATTTCACATGTGAGCGGCTATTTCATTCACTGGGGAATTGTAATTACAATGCAAATTACAATATTATATATCCTTTCAATTTGTTGTTGCGTTTGCGATAGAAGAGCCAGATCATCTGCGAAGTCTAGATCATCTACTTGCATCCTAGATGTCCACTAGATCCCGTGCTTCCCTTCAGATGTTGACGTCTTCATGATCCAGTCGATCAACAGGAGAAAGAGAAAGGGTGAGAGTAAGCGACGTTGCCTGACACGTCTTTACTTTGAACGACTTTGTCAACTGTCCTCCATGAACGATTTCTCAGTTTAATCCATCATAGGATTTGCGTATGATATTGACTATCTTCTCAGGCACGCCGTAGTGTCGAAGAAACTTCCATAGGGTTGTTCTGTCCACGCTATCAAATGCTTTTTCGTAGTCAATGAAGTTGATATAGAGTGATGAATTCCATTCAATTGATTGTTTCACAACGATCCGTAGAGTTGCAATTTGATCTGTGACGATCTATACTTACGGAATCCTGCCTGTTGTTCGCAAATTTGTGAGTCTACGGAGTCCTTCATCC
Source organism: Schistosoma spindalis (assembly GCA_946903255.1). Lineage (NCBI taxonomy): Eukaryota > Metazoa > Platyhelminthes > Trematoda > Strigeidida > Schistosomatidae > Schistosoma > Schistosoma spindalis. Next base: position 46,052,972 of record OX336424.1, on the reverse strand, counting down.
TGGTTAACAATACCCTGTTGAAGACTTTTCCTGATATTGAGAGAAGAGTGATTCCACTGTAGTTTTCACAGTTGCTGAGATCGCCTTTCTTTCGTATTTTGACTAGAAGTCGTTCTTTCCAGTCTTTTGGTACCTGTTCCTCATCCCAAATCTTTCTGAAGAGAGTTTGGAGTATCATTGCAGTTGCCGCTACGTCTGCTTTCAGTGCCTGTCTGGTCCTGCTGCTTTGCCACTCTTGATTTGTTTGATGTCCGTGCTGATTTCTTCAATTGTTCCCATGCCAACATCGATTTGGAAGTCCGTGAGTGCTGCTTCGATGTTGGGTGGGTTCAGTGAAGCTGGTCGTTTCAGGAGTTCTACCTACTGTGTTCTACCCTACTGTTTCATTGTTCTTAAATGTTGGTGATTATCTTGCCTTCCTTGCTTTTCACTGGTCGTTCTTGTTTACTGTGATTTCCAGAAAGATTCTTTGTTGTGTCATACAGTTTTTTCATGTTTCCTTCTCTAGCAGCCTTTTCCGCCGTCACTGCTGAATATTCCACATATTTACATTTGTCGGTTTACTTCTGTGTATTCAGCCTGTGCCTTGATTTTTCAGCTCTTGATTGCTGTTTCTTGTTCCTCCCTTTTCTTGAATCTTATCCAGTGTATTGATCGTGATCCAATCCTTGTGATGGTGCTTCTTTTGGCCCAGAACCACATGACATGTTGAAGTGATTGCCTCTTTTATCTCTTTCCAGTTGCTCTCCATAGTAGTTCCTTCTCCATTGAGTCGATCGTGAAAAGTATGGAACTTATTGCTGAGGGTTATGTTGAATTTGTTGAGTTTGTCACTATCTCCGTTGTCAAGTGCTTCTTGAGTTCCAATTTCATCTTGGCGACCAGCAAGTGATGATCTGATGCTATATCTGCTCCTCTCTTTGTTCTCACGTCCTTCATCGTACTGCTGAACTTTTTGTTGATGCAGATATGGTCGATTTGGTTCGGTGTGATGTGATCCCAGTGGTTTTGTGCATGCGTTTATGTGGGAATATAGTCCCGCCTATGACCAGTTTATTGAAGGCACATAGATTTGCAAATCTTTCACCATTTTCGTTCCTTTCTTCCAGTCCCTGTCGTCCCATGATCTCTTCACATCCGGTGTTGTCAGTTCCAACCTTGAGATTTAAAACTCCCATCAGAATGGTCAGGTCCTTTGTTGACACTTCTTGACGATTGACTGCAGCCTATCGTAGAAGTGATCTTTAGCGTCTTCATTGTAGTCGTTGGTAGGCGCGTAGCATCAGATGTCGTTCATTGTAATCCCCGTTTTCTTTGTTTTGAAGGAGGCTTTGATGATCCTTGGTCCATGAGATTCCCAGTGAATATTACATCTGAAAACTAATTAATTTGTTAACACACCAGTGAATGACTTATCTCTATTTGAGTTACTCAATGAATTATCTGTCTACTTAAAAATTGCCACTGACTTGGCTCTTCATCCCTTGTGAACATATATTTAGGGAGTAACATAAACCCAATTTTAGTTAGTTGTGTTTCAATAGACCACAAGAAGTGACAATCGTTGTCAAAACCGATATATTTTGTCTTTGAAAAATCTGTTGACAAGTATCTTTTAAATCAGTCTTACAGCACACTTCAGACCAATAAAGTTGATTAGAAGCATTCACAGTGACAACCGTTGAGTACGTGTGCTCCGATAAACTGGAATTCAATGTGTAACTGAATTTTTATCCTTTGACAGCATTTTACACTAGCAAATATCAACTCTCCAATCAAAGCGTCAGAATTCACGGTAGGCTAATAAAGACAACTTCACATAAGTCATTTTGTAGACTAAACTTTCAATGAAACTGTTGACCGCCTACTGCTCATGTAAACGATCAAAAAGTGGAAAAAATCACAATCAGTTTACATAACACCGAATCACTCAGCATTTACTGAACAATAAATAATGAAGTGACGGAAGATGAAAGTGATTCATTTTGCATTCTGATAGATTGGGCCGTTGTGAATTTCAATTGATACTTTTCAGTAGTCCGACGTCCTGATGATGAACATTCACAACGGTCTCATTATTGATTGGTATAATCACAAAATCACGTATACACAATACTACTTATCCAAGAATGAAATCTTGTAAAATTCTCGTAAAACAAGTCAGTTTCTAATGAATGAAAACAATGATGCAAATATTAAAAACATTGTCCAGTATTTTATTGAAAAGTGTACATCAGTTATCATGCAAGCAAGCACATAATGTATATAATTCCATGAAGTTATCGTCCAAACCATTGCAATGAATAAAAAAATCCAAAGTTTTTAAATGTAATTAAAGTACACTTAGTCAGAGTATTCGACAATCATTCATTACTTCTTCTTTTATGCAAAAAATTTCCAAGTAACACATCCGATGCATACAGCAATGGAGACGGCCAGAGGAATTATTATATACAGGTACCAAAGCGATTTGTTCTGCCTGCTATCTTTCGTTATTTCAGTAGTAACATTCTAAAGAAAAAACAAAACAGTATCATTCATTGATAAATATCAAATATTTACCCAGTATTGATCAGTATTTTTGGTAGTTTCCTTCGGGTTTCCACTAACTTGAACTACATTAGTCCCGTCGTCAACATCTGGACTTTTCTGAGTAAACAAGACAGTAGCATTCATTTCAAGATACGAAGCACTTTTTTGAATAATTCATTAAACATTACTGTTATAAAGGCTGATAGAAGACAAATCAACAAATAGTAACAAAATGTGCATTTGTACAATCATTCAGAACATCTACCACCGATTTGACAATCAGTTAAACAAGTACTTACCTTAGAATAACAACCATTCACTTTGAAGAAATGATTATCCTGATCATTACTGCCTATGCACGTGTTCCATTTCTCACACCAAATACATGTTGTATTCGATGTGGTTGCTTTTTCGCATGCTTCAGATGAATTGTGTATTGGACAAATTGCTGTCAAAGTAATAAGACGACTTTATACTTCGAATTTTTAAACGAAAGTGAAGAGAATTACAATACATGCAACGATAACTCAGTGATATGATGGTGATTTCAGTGTTCTGTGTCTATTTCATTCACTGTAGAATTGTAATTACAATGCGCATTGCAATATTTAGTATCCTTTCAATTTCGATCACGTTTCATGACGTCATGTTTGGATCGAACGAAAAGAGTTTGAATTTCAAGTATGGAGGAGGAATTACGACTGATAGCCTCGACAGATTTCAATGACTGTTTACATTTAGACATGTACACACGATGCTGTCACTCGGTTCAGTAAAGAGTACTGCATTTTATGTTGCATCACTGCACAGTTCGTTCTCATGAAATCGGTGCTGGAAATTCAGTTGATCTTGTACTAAAAATCATTTCATTTATGGTAATTGAGTTGAATAATAAATGAAGACAGACATGATTTTTCCAATCATCAATGACATTTTTTTGAAATTATTTCAGTCGACCTACTGTGATGGAACATATTGAAGAATGTGGCTGCGTTCTGATGTCTGTGCTGTCAGTTAATGCAATAGACTAGTTGTTGAACGAAAATTCATCGATGATAAAGATAATATTTTATTTGATGAATACTGAAGGCGACTTCATCATTGGACAATAGAATGACTCTCTCAGTGCTCGAAATGTTATTTCTGTAGCCCAACAGTTGATGAAATGAAATCTGTTCGAAGTTACTGAAATGTATAACGAAGCAGAGATTTCATAAACTAGGCAATCGCGCTCCAGTTAATCGCAACTACATGGAGTGTTCTTCTAGTTTCAATGCCCCAGAAAAATTCGATATCACACGTACCAAACAGAAGCAGCCTTGTCAATGCACAACCAAATAACTGTCAAATAATCATTTTCGAGGTAAATATCATCTCATCTATCGTTTTGTTACTTTGTTCACAAGATCATTTCACCTAAGTGAAGACTTTACAAATCGTTCAAATTAGGTACATTATCATTTTTGATCTTTGAAAAGGAATCAACGTGTAGTAACAAATGGAAAGGGAAACCTCATTTGAGACGGATGCCTGGATATCATTCAATAGCTGACTGCGGTTACACATGAAAGTTTTCGACTTGTTGAAATCAAAAGGACTGATTCAAGTGTGAAAATAATAAATGATGATAAAATAATGTTGAACGTACTCCCAATGACTTCATACTCCACAAGCGTGTAACTTTTGATCCATTTGACAGGAACAGGTATCTCATGTTTCGTGCAACCTTGTATGAAAAATTGAACAGAAAGATACTTTTAAAATTAAGATTTCCTTTTTTAAGTATATCAAATTGTGGTGTAAGTACTCAATTTGACTACACAATTTAATAGTACTTCATGTAACTCATTATTCTTTACTTTTCCCAACTATCCGTTCACGCGCTTGTGAAATGAGGACTTTACTGTCTTGCGAAGAGTGCTGAAAGCAGTTAGCAAGGTGTTTGGATAATCTTTTAAAGTCAATAGTAATATGATTGCAGGTAGAAGTCCAATTTATTCCTTGGGCCTGGCAGATGTTAACTTATGAAACATTAACCATCCCCTTCATTCATATCTTTCTCCTTGTATATCTCCTGGTAGAACGAGACGTAAATACATTAGAATCCATGTATGCATTCAAAAGTATAAAAGCTCCACTATGCCTTTGATGTCTGAGCCAGTATATTAGAGATTACCTCTTTGCTTAGTCACGCATGTAGATAGTCTATTAGGTGTCGGATGTGTATTATATTCCGCTATCCTTATTATTACTTATTATTGATTTATAGTGAAAATTCCCATTTCGATATTTGACAAATAAGAAATTAATGAATTGAGCGAAGAAGCTTTTTCAAAAGCAACAAAAAACAATAAAAATGAAATGAAAAACTAAATGGAAAAATATTTCTGCTGCAAGCACTGTTGTACCGATGACCAAGGTAGCGAAACTGGTTAAGCGAATTTCTTTTGAATGCAAAGGTTAGGGTTGTGAACATGGATTGCTATGGCTGACGCAATGTGCAAAAATCACACTCTATAACCATGTGGCATTTCAGATGGCATATGGTAGATAACCCTTAAAGCTTTATTCAGTTGATGTCGATGACCTATTTCAACCAAGTGAGCGAGAATAGAATATTTAATCAGTCTTACTTGTCCTTTGCTTATGCACGACGGATGATGCTCTGTATCACGATGACGAACCTGCCGAATTGTACGCCCTATATAACTGGCCCTATAACAGCAGTTGAATCGTTAATACACATGAAGTTGGCGAATTTAGACAATTTGTCTAAACAGAATGGAGGTGACTTCATTTGGATGTTATATTTTCATATTGAATGGTGGAGAAAGCGCCTTAAAGAATTTTCCTTGAAATAAAATTGAACACATTTAAATGTGAATGAGGTGCTAATGTGACGTTCACTCAAATTTGATTGTTTTACAATTAACAGATAAGAATGTCCGGAAAGTCAGCGGTTCATTAGACTGTACTGCATTTGAAGTGGTTTATTTCCCATCGATGTGAATTGATTTTTCTAAAGAATAACACATTTCATTTGTTTTCCTCATCTAAAGTCAGTTGAATCAAACATTCTTCACATAATTGAATATTTGTTTATACGAAATGGATAACAACATAAAAGACACTTCACATAATACTTCTCGTTGATTTAGTGAATATGCAAAGTATTTGTGTATGTTAATGCAATGAATATTGAAATGATGATAGAGATACCTATTGTGATTCATTTCATTGCAATAGCACGACGTTTGGTAAATCTCAACGCCATCAGCCAATGGAAAGAATTGAAGCGTCTCAATGTCTATTGTGTTGCTTACAAAGTAGACACTGAAAAAACGAAACACACAAATTACCATATTCAATGTGGCCTACATTATTCCGCTTTTATTCTCAGTAGTGCACACATAAAAATGACGTTGAATACTAAATACACAACCACGCTTTTTCGCTACATTTACGAAACGAATTCGGATTTGATGTCGCTCACTCGTTGTCAGCTCATTATCGACAATCTAATGAACTCAATCTCTGCACGAAACCGTTGAATAATGACGTGTACACTGCAGATTCAAATGCTCTCAATAGGGTGTGTGATTTGATCATTTCAGTTGCCTGAAGAAATAGAAGAATATGCCTTGATGACCAATTAATGTTGAGCTGAATATAATGCAACGAACACTCCTAAAGAATTTTCCCAAACCTTTGTCACTTGAAATAGCTAATTAGTGATAATCAGAGAGATATTGATGCGTGATTTTAGTTTCATAATGAATATCACTGATTGTTCTTTGCTTCACTTGTTTGTATTTCGAATTCTCCATTTTGGTGAGGTAGACACTGACCTTTACGTCCATAATTTATTCGGGACCATAATGTGAATGACAACAAGGGGGCGAAGTTTAACGAATGCAGACGAAAAGATTGTCCACCAGGAACATATTATTCCGGATAAACTGTACTTGTTTGATCGGAATACAACATGTGCTTCGTTCGTTTACTTGAAACTGTTCACACTGAGGACTGTACACTGACGATTCAATCAATATTATGTGTTTAAATATTACACATAATCACTGCATCTATTTCATTTCATCTAAGCTACTATGCGTTTTATTATAAAAATTATAAATCTAACTATGTATATTATCCGAGAGTTTGATTTCCAAATGTCTGTATATTGATCTCTTTTGGTTTCTGTAGAAATGTGAATAATCATATGTTTTTGTTGTTTATCACCATATTTTATCTGAATGAGAACGTTATCTAATGTTATATATTTTATAATGAACGTAACATTAGTCTTGATTATAATAAGGAATGTCACTTTCTAAATGATGCACTCATATGACCGCAAAACACTGACAGACACAGAGCAGAGAGATGAACAAAATTCTCAATATAAAAAATTGAATATTTTCTGAAGAGAAAAGAAGTTGATAGCAATAAGTTAATTGTCCTCTTACAGTAGATGGGCACCAGCTACAAATAAACATAGATGTTTACCATCTTATTTCATATAGTCGTGGTGATCGTATTCTTACAAAATTCTCTATTTTGTGTATCTGTGAAACTCCCGTCCATAATCTGAATATTTTCAGATTCCACTGGTTGACACCTCCCATGGTTATTCGATGTCAGGCTGTAGACAGTCATCATCATTATCATCATATCAGACTCCGAATCACGTTCTGTTCATCGTTTTATTTCCATTAATCGTACAAACAAAATCGTCCTTACCCGATATTATGGATTGATACACTTGAATGTTCACCAGATGAGTGTTTGTGTTGAATGTTGATTCAAGTTGGATTACGTTCGTTAGGTGGAGGCGATCAAATTTGACAACAGATGGAATGCATTTTGAAATGTCATCTGTTGTTGAAATTTCAGTTAATTTTTCCACAGAATTGAAATAATTTTCTCCGTGAGGGAGCATTAGAAGATAAATTCCTAAATAGAGCAAGTACAAAGATTGATGCAGAACATTATGCATTCATTTTATTTTGTTAGATTCTCATCAGCTGCTCACAACCTAAAATATTGGGAAATCACAGTTGCTATACTTATTGACTAACATATATCTCAGAGAGTGATTAGGGGTGAATATATGTATCATGATGTAGCGATGATTCCGGTGGAAATAATTAGGTCATAAAATTTTGATTCGAATGAATAAAGTTTGGGAGAGAAGGTTCCAGGACATTGAAATAGGGATAAGAACTCATCTTATTATTCGAACACATTAGATGATTATGTAACAAAGTAACTGAAAATAGAATAATGGTAATAAATAAATGTGTGAACTGAAATCAGTCAGCTATTTTTGATGTAATTTTAGAATTCAGAAAGAGTTGGAATAGTAAATGACACGATAAATAAAAGGAAGTGTTTACGTTACCAGGGCACAGAAAGCCTTATTACTGTTTCTTTTTGTATACATAGATCTGATTTCAGACATTTGATTGCTGTTGCTTCGGCAATCTTCATAAGATTTGAGTGCGATTGTTTGTTTATCACCTTGAAGGATTTCAGTGTGTCAACTTCGTGTTTTAAGTCAAGGAAATATCCTGCAATGGCGCTGCTGAATGCTTCCAGTCCGTTTGATCCTAAACTCTTCGGTATATATTCTTTGAATCGAACATAGGCTATTTTTTCTGTTCTACCAATGTAACTGCTTTGGCAGATACATGTAAATTTGTATACACAGTTTGTGGTAACATGAGGGGGATACTTGTCTACATTTCATTTTGTCAGAGAGCATGTTGTTTTGCACAGGACAATCAATTTGTCTGCAGGATAAGATCTTATCAATGTAGTTTTTAGTCTGATATTGATTACCCCGTGACATTATCACCCTTAAATTTGAGTTGAATAGAATGAGAATTTTTCTGTACTATAATATCTTTCGGCATTTTATCTTCACTTTTTGCATATTTCTCAATAAGCTTCAAAGGTTATCCGTTTCTCCATAAATACTTTTTAACATTCACATCTTCTCTTTCTATCGTATTGGCAATACATATTCTTTGTGTTCTGTGAAACAGTGTTTTGACAAGTGCCTTTATTGTAATTCATTGGACAAAAGCTGACGAAATTGAGATAAGTCCCATTGCATGTGTCTTTACTTTAAACTAAGCGTTCAACTGTACCATCCCTTTTCGTTTCATCGCGATACCGAGAAAATGGAAGTTGTTTTCTTTTTCATGTTCCATAGTGAAATGGATATTTGTACGAGCTTCGTTGGAAATTTTTAGCCAATTTGTTGCACGATGCTGATTATTACATACGATGAAGTTATCTTCAGCATATCTGGAATAATACATAATTTCATCAATCACTGCTTTGAGCTAGGTTCTTTCGAGTTTAGCAATGAAAACGTCTGTTAAGACGGGAACTAACGGACTTCCTGTTGCTACACCATCGTTTTATCGATATATAATATTGTTGAATTAGAACTGAACATCCTTTGTACCCAAGGGTAATAGTCACTGTAATTCAGTTGCTGGTATAGGTAGGATTTCGGGATGTTGAGAAGTTATGTCTACGTTATCAACCGTTTGCCACGCATGTTTGGTTTGTCGAAAATATAAGAACAAGTTAACCCTTTTAGTCCTATTCTGTCAATGGTCAATTAACCACATCACAATGTTTCACGATGGCTGGTAGATATGTAAGAACGAGTTCGACAACGATTAGCCACATATACAGTAAATGACTCATTTGTATTTGCTGACAGCATGAACCACATAAATATTGCTAGTAAATTTATAGGTTCCTTTGATTTGACACCATTGTTTACAAAAATACCAATTCTTGAACAATCGACATTGACAGAATCACACTTATTTTAACCTGAATGGATCTGAATATTCTGTCTTTTTCCTTAAATTCATGGTGTTTTTTTATTGTAATCAATGAAATGTTCTAAAGAAATTAATAATCCTAGTGTAATACAAATTCATGTCACCTAACTTTGCACGATAAGATGTAGCCATTTTGTTACTCAAACCACAACTGACCGAATTGTAATTGCATTATTGTTTATTTTACTCTATCTGACCCACATTAATTGTGATCATGGATCTTGAATTCCAATTAACATATATGAGGATTCAAAATCACATTCTAAATATGAGTCATATCAACATTTATAGTTTTCTTGTATTTTGTTTGGCAATCCTAAATTCACATGATTTAAATGATGAACTTTGCCCTAAACCTGTTCATATTTGGGATTGATAATTTAGATATATGAATTGTAGAACCTGAAGACGCTTTATCGTGGAAATACTCTTCATTCATAAACTAGTCTTTCAATATGATGAGGATATTTAAACAATATGATGATTGAATTTTAATCAAACAAGCATGAATTTATGCCAAATCATCTGAACAATGGTTAGTGAGAAATTGTTCTTGTGGCATTTTGCCGATTGGATTATGATCATGTGCCTGTTGATTATTTCGGGTCACATTGTTTGCATAATATATTTCAGTTTGATGTGCAAACATTTTTATTCATTTCAGTAAGTGAGTGTTATATCAAACAGCAAATCATTCTAGTTGTGTAATGATATGGCCACCCATCGAACTTTCAATTTGAAAGCTTTAATGTGGCTTACATAATATCTTGTGTGTCTAAAAACATCATGTTGCCTGACATCTTTAATATTCTCAAGCAAACACTCTTCAGAATGTATTCAAGATTTAAAATGTCTCATCCAACCTAACTGTCATTCAAATGTGATTCGATACGCAGGTTCATTTTTAACGACATTAGGTGTAAATAGGAAGAAGTCACCTTTTAGTCTGATGATGAATCGTTCGATAAATTAGCTCACAATGGATCCAACAAATTCAATTTGCAAAGAAAATCAATATATTAATGATTCATTGTGTGATATCGTGAATGGACATCAGATAACCAGTACCATTCTGATCACATTATATTACCCATGGTTCAGTGACAAATTGAATCGAATAACATGCATTTCAATGTAATAGGTGCTTGACACTTCACTCTCATATATCCATGTAATTGGTTTTCTATTAGTTCAGGATAATACACAAAATATTCCATTTATTAACAATAAGATAAAAAAATTTACATAAATGTGGAGACCAGATTTCTGTCAACAATGCCACTGAAACACACAAGCATGGAATACTCTGTGTGACGATGAGTATTTAATGTATATGCGTATAGAATGAATCGTCAACGAACTACTATTTTGTTTCCATAACTACTGATATTGATGCAGTTGATGAATTCGTGTGGACAGTTTGTTGTCCAGTTTAGAATGACGCACTATTTTCTGTATTACATGATGTTATATTATCGAGCTGTTCAAAAGAATTGTTATTATTTTGTTTCAGTTAATATTCAGTTGTGTCTTTTGTTGACAATATTGATGGCTATCCTTAAACTCATCTTAGAAGATAAGGTTTTTGTCTTTTAAAATGGTTTATGTAAAGGAAATTGTGGAAAGATAAAAAAAAGTTCAAGTACCAGATAAACATGCATCGAAATCGGATGGGGTGGAACTTGCACGACAGTCAAACTCTTACCAATGTCCTAAAGGCAATGGCCTTAGAGAACGCTAAAAAGTAACCAGCAGTAATTTGTTGACAGAAAACCAATTTCGCGTATGAACTGTCAGCAAAACATATCAAAGTAATGCTGAACCATACACAATATCAACAATGAACATCCATTCTCATATATTACCTTCAGCTTTACATAGCAATACAACTCATGCTAATGTATACATTTGCTTAATTTGTATTGAGTTCTGTAACTTTCTATATTTGTCTTAACGATGATAATTGAGCTAGCCAATTAGTCAAATGTAAACAATAAAGAAAACAGCTTGAATTTATTTTGACCTAAAATGTCACATATTCATCAAGAAAAAGAGCGATCAATTTAAAATAATATAACCACATATTACACAATGATGAAACAGTTCCAAGGGAAAGCTGAATATAGGTAATATGTGTATCATACTGAAAGAGTAGAAGAAACTTGGGAACATTTATATTGGGTCAATTCGATCTGCATCAGTGGGCCTAAACATAGACAAAGGAGAAACCAAGATTCTCAAATACAACACCGATAACACTAAATAAATCACACTTGATGATTACACTTTGCAAGATGTGGAATCATACACAGAACTGGGAAGCATCATCGATGAACATGGAGGGGAAATTAGGAAAAGGCGATGGAAATGGATAAGACACATACATTACAGAATGCATCAAACTGCATCCCATGACAAGCGCTAACTTGGAATCCTGAAGCGAGGCAAGAAACAGGGAAGGCCAAAGAACATGTTACGTCTGTAAACAGCAGCAAATATGAAACGGACGAAAGACAAATAAAAAGAGCTGGAAAGGATCGCGCAGAACTGGGTTGTATGGAGAATGCTGGTGGTGCCTAAATAAAAATTATCACAAATTTAATGTAAAAATAAAAATTTTCTTCATGGATTTCTCATTTTCGACGCTTCATCAAACTAACTTCAATTCTTTTAAAATGAAATAAACTCGAATCAAAACCACAAAATTATTTTTGTTACACTAAAGTAATCGGCTTCAGATTATACGAATAGAAAAATGAATAACAGATTAGTCGTTAATACAATTGGATACCAGCCGGTTAAGTAGAAAATGAGCTAGACGCTCGCGCATGGAACCTATAGGTTTTTAGTTTGAATCCCACGAGTGAGATCGTGGATTCGCATTGCTGATGAGTCCTATACCGAGACGAAGTGATTGTCCAGTGAATCTATATTTTCCATAGGTCGTGAAGAAATAGCATCAAATTATTGAACTATGGATATTCTTAGATTGTTCAACATTTACTTAAAATAAGGCATATTCATTTCAATCAAATAGAATTCGTTATCATGGAAGAATAATACAATTATTAGAATAGAGGCTTGTGGAAATTTTATTGATTTTAATAGTTGAATGCACGAGTCAATGTAAGCTAAAGTCACCATTGAAAACGTAGAAGCGCTAAACGAGTAATTTGTTATAGTATAGGATTCCTCATTGATACACATTCAAGATCTCTTCCCATTTTTTTGGAACTGTAATTGTGCGTCATCAGCGGATTGCCCTGATATTGCCTTAGGTCACCGACTTTATAAACAGTAATGGATAGTGGCTAGCAGTGGAATCCAAGACATAAGTTTTGGCCTACTTTGGACTGGTTAGCTAGTTATACTTCAATCTTAGAGTTAATGTACACTCTAGCATTCGAACCTACTATTCGGTATATAAACAAACTAAACAGGCCACATCAAACCATATAACAGAAAAACAACATTTTACCGAAATCTAATTAAAGTGGCTGTGAATGTGAGACATAGTAATTCATGGACCGAGCATCACTCAAGAATGGTTAATCGTATATTAATAGTCTATAAATCAAAATGAAGCTTATAATTAGAGGAACACGAATATGCAAGGTGTAGCTACTTAACGATGATACAAACAAATGAGAAAGGTATGTCGGCTGAAACCAGTTATGGTCAAAAATCTAATGTTAGATGTTCATTTTCCGAGCAACCTGGTATCCACTAATGAGATTCCCAATGAATTTCTGCAACACAATAACCGAATCTTAATTATTTCGAACCAAATGACCGTCTAGCCATTTGTACTGGATTCTCCATTCAATGCGAGAAACATGATTTGAATAAAGTCATGTTAATTTTAAATTGGAGATATGAGGATCCGACATTATTTTGTGGGGGTGGAGAATGTTGGAGAATATAAAGTTTCACATACCTTTTTTCAAGACTCAGAATCCGACTTTTGAATCTTCAAAAAGGGGCTGTAGGTGATATATCCTAGTGAAAAGTGAAATTCGAATAACGTCTGAGACCGATTAACGGACTAATATTATCTATATATTCTAAGGGTATAACCCTTCTGTAACTATGTTGTATATATCTATATTCACCGTATTATAAGCTTCATTATGAACTGTAGATTATTATCGTATGATTTACTGTTCTTAAGTTATACTCAGTTTATTAGTTACTGTCTCCCTTGTTCACAGCCACTTTTTTGGCTTTATTGTATACAAATGTTAATTTCTATTTTATGGTGCGTTGCGTTCAGTTTGGTTGATATATAAACACAGTATGTTTAAAATATATGATTCGTTTTGATTCGATTCGCATAGTGGAAGCTGTTGTTGGCATTCTGGATTCAACTGGACGGTCTAGGCAAACAAATAACGAATAGAACGACCGGTCGAATGACATTGGCTTAGTACAGTATAAAGGCGAATAAGTCGTATTTTAATTGATGAATTGATTACGTGATAACAAGCGGCTCATAAAAACACAACAATATCTGTCTTGTATTAGACCATAAATAGATTACAATAGTTACCATTCATTATTTCCATCGAGATATTATTAAAAAAACAACTAAAAATGCATCAATAATTAAATCAAAAGAAACGGAACCAATTGATTAAACAATCCAATTCATTTCAAAGAAGAAAAAAGAAAAAAATAGAGAAAAAACAAAAATTAAAAAAGTAAAATCAAAGAAATTCAATATGAATCTTCTCAAATCATTATTTTTCTATCCATTATCATAACGAAATATTGAATATTGAATAGAGGAATTTTAATGAGTTAATACGCATTATGCTTAATGGTATCGGTTGATTGTTAATTGATGAAATGATCTTATCACGTCATGAAGTAAAAGAATATCACATACTGAACTCATTAATTAAGAGAGTGAGTGAGCGAGTGTGTGAATAAGTGAGTGATCGAATGAGTGTGTGTGAGTGAGTGGGAAAATAACTCAACACATGTTCCACATAAACTGATCGATTTGTGTGTGAGCTGGGATATTATCTGTGTACACAGACTGATTTAGATTTTTTACCTAGGAGCTTACACCTCGAAGCCTTTGACCTGAAGGACCAATCCATCAGGCAGTAGAGCAAGGTTACAAGATGCAGTTGCATGGTAGCCGGTGATCAACAATTGGTTCATTCATTGTTTAATCCTTTTGTATACTGGAGGCCATACGCATCATAGGTTTGGAATCAGGGTTTTCCGACTCCCTTGAGTAGATCATCTATATCCAGCAGCCTGTTTAAAGCACTGGACATTTGCTATTCATTCACTCAATTTTGTAAACAACAGTAATGCTACGAGAAAGCAGTCAGTAGGATTTCTCTGGCAGTGGATGTACACTAATTGCCAGTCTTCTAGTTCGCTTTTCGCTTTCTCGATATAGTAATCAACTGTTATGCTTTGAGTAGGTAATGAGCAAGACTTCACTGATAGTGGTTGTATGCACGTTGTCACGTGTTAGTATTTCGAGTGGGAGGGTGCAAACTTCTCACTCCCGACCATACCAAGGCAAAAACATATTGCGTTCGTAGACTTTTGCTTAAACCGTTATTAAGAAAACAGTTAGTTTTTTGAATTCTCCATTGTTTTTCTGAAGTCATTTCAATGATGGATTTTCTTTATCTGAATGTATTTTACGAGATAGCATACTAATCTATAAAGATGTTTTTAGACTTCTTATTATAATATTATAAGTAGTTAAAAATCCTGTTATACTTTTATTTTTCAGAACAATGTTATTTTTAATGTAAACTAAATTAACAACTCAGTTATTTGTGTACTTAGAAATTGTTATGCCCATTCTACATTTGCGGGAATTTCGCACTACAGAACAGGTTCCTTCAATCAGAAAATCCATGTCATGAACGAATGGATCATCAAGTATTCGAATAAACGGAAAATGTGATCACTTATCAAGAAAACATGGATAACGTCTAGCAATGTGATCCAGTCCGACGTTCGTTTCGTCATATTTGGGACTCTTCAGCTGAATGTACTTGCATCCAAGAGTTGATGTTCACATTTAAACTTGAACTCAATATCGTTCGCTTTAAACGACATTGCGTTATCCACTAAGCTACTGAGTCGTGAAAGCCATTTGCTTGGGCTATGGGGTTAAGTTTAAATTCACATGGAATTATTTTATTCGAATCTTCCAATTGTTTTTCACGACTGCACTTGATGAATTTTATTTAGTATATGTGCATCATGTGTATGTCGCTTTGATATTGGATTAATTCTTAAGCTTTGAAAGAAAAGTTGGATAGTTGCTAGTATTGGAACTCAGGAAAAATGTTTCATCCTATTTCGGACCCGTCAATTGGGTAAACATGCATTGCAGAATATTTGTGTCACTAGGGAAACCGAAACCAATACCGTTCACTTCAAAAGCCATTGAATCCTCACATTGTCGCTATGGACTGCAAATAATCAGTATCTTATTAGCATATGTACATCCTGTATATATTTCCTAGATAATGCCTTAAGTCGCGAGTTTTCATAGGCAAAGATAGTAAGTAGCTAGCATCGAAATCCAGGACACAGGTTTCGACCTATTTGAGACTCATCAACTACATATACCTATATTCCAGTGTTTATCTATCACTTCAGGACTCAAACCAATTCCATCCACTTGCCTACTAAATTCCAATCAATAAGAAGATTCAAACAAACAATACTATTTTGGTTTTTATGAAATATTTCTTTGAAATGACCTTCATTTTTATTGCTCCGTCTCTGCAAAAACAACGGCAAAAATTTAAAAGAAAATCTTGACTGATCATATTGATTCATCTTTTCACATTCGTAACCTTCATACAAATTTAGATTGACCCTGAAATAATTAGGCGTATTTTCTCTCTCTATCCATTCTTTTCTTTTCATTCTCTTTTTCAATAGATATGCTCTGAAGAAGTGGTTTATAATAAGTTACGAAATATTAGTAAATCTTCTGCCTTTTTTTCTACGCTTTATGATATCTAACTACACGTTTAGCTCTTCCACAGTTACTGGCGGACCTACGTCCAGGTAATGGAAGATGGTTGAACATGAGGTTAGCTACCACATTCCGTAGAAATCTCACTCGCATAGAAAAACACTCTTACCAGAAAAATTAATTAAATGCGATATCTATAAATATATTATTATGATTCTCAATGAATAGACTTCTATATGTGTGTGAAAGTGATAGAGAACGGATGTGATGGTCAGTTGTTTCGTTGTCAGCTGATAGAATTTCATCGTTTGTTTGATGGGATTCATTTATATTTATACAAGTAGCCCAATTGGATTTATTCTTTATACCAATTAGATCTCTTGATTGCACATATGTTTTGAGCAACTCTATGGTTTATATAGTCTAGAAATACTATTCATTCACATATTATCGTAATAGCCATATCCTCAAATTAATTGATCCATAAATTAGATTTCAATATAAATTTATTGAAACATAATATTAACAAATGATGAAACAGCTTCTAATTCTGTTGCTGGTTTCCCATTCATCTCTTGGTTTGTCATGGAAACTGTCTTCATCTTGTTTGTTGTAATAGTCAGCGAAATAGTTGACCAGAACAATATTAGGCCTTGTATAAATGTACATCCTTGCAAGATATAATATCACTACGGAGATTTGAAATTAATAATATGAATAGAAACCTGTTAAGACAGTACTGATGTTGAAAAATATAAGTAGTATGTTTCGACACTCAAAATTAATAATGGCTGGCGATAGAAAGTTAAGAAAAATAAAGAAAAGAGAATGAGAAGAGAAAATGATTTCTGTAGAAATGAATGACCAATGAAATCTGAGATAATTGATGGATAGTTTGTGAACAAACTATTTAATTTATTGTTCTCAGATTTTCTGTAGATAAGTTTAGACATTATATTTACTTATAATCCTATTTATTCTATATGTATGAACTTGTCTTCCAAGAGAAGCTACTTCCTGTTTAATGTTGTTGTTGTTGTTTTAGCAACAAAATTTATACAGAATAAACTAATGAAATTAGTAGTAAAGATAAATTCGAAAGACAACATGAAATTAATCACGGTGTGTTTTACGCCAATAGAATGTTTTTTCTTTTGTTTTTCACTTTTGCTGTTGTTGTTATTATTAGTGGATCCATATCACGCGATAACTTCCTTTTCGACTTTATATGTATGACTAAAATGCAAAGCTTGTTAAGTTAACGAGGGACAATGATGTTTAGTTAGAGGATTAGAGTACTACTTAAATTGTCATATTTGATTGAGATCATGAATTGATTGATGGTCAACCACCATTAAAAACCTGGAAGCACTGGAACGTAATTTCGTACTGGTATCCAACTGTCAGATTCAGTTACGATCCATATTCCACTTGGTTGTTCAAGGAAAAATGTACACTTATACTTCATTTTCAAATGTTGAAAAACAATTTTTACAGTTCATTAATGCATATGTGCGGTGACTAGTTGATTGGGAGATATATGTTGCCTTGTGTCTACTGTATGGCTGGCTTTGCAATTACCTGTGACCATTGTGCCATCAGATCGCTAAAACGTTTTTGTGAGAAATTAATAAACCAGTCAGTAGTAACAATCAAGATGAATAAGCAAAGATGGAGAGTGGTTAGAAGTGGAATCAGGGACACACGTTTGGTTCTATTTGGGACTTATCAGCTGGATGTGCCTGTAAACGGTACTGGGTTCGAGTCTCTTGCTGAACATCAAATGTGAAATACGGCAATCAATTACTGTGGGATTACTATGGGACTGCTCAGCTGTGCGCATCAACATTTTGTTCAGAATTGTAGAAAAACGAATAGTTTTATGGTGTTTGATAGTTATGCTGCTAGATATATGTAGTATGTAGTCGCTATTGAAAGTGGAATGTCTGGCAGTAGAAGATTGAGCATACTGAATCAGAGCCAATATAGTAGGTAATAGAGACAACGTAAAATGGATGTGCAAGTGTAGCAGTGAATATAGGATTGTTATATTTTACTACTCCACTAGAGCTATAGTGAATTTTTCTGAAACATTTATAATTTCAACGTTTTGTATCATCCGTTGTTTTATAGACATCGATTTACTTTCGAAGACACTTTCTTCGTACCCACCTTATTTGGTTAGTGCGTTTGCAGGGCTAGACTAAACAATATTCGTGGGCTAAGATATGCTAAAGAAGCCTCCATCTTATAGTTTCAGTAAAAGACGTATTAGAATGAATATTACTGACAATTCTTCCATATATATCACTTTAGTTACACTATGAAAACTTACTGACAATCGAATAATAAGTGAGCCAAATGTTCTAAAATAATTAATACTATCACATAAAGTCCCTAAACAGTTGAGGAGAATTTCACCGAAATAAACATATTCATATTCGCTGTTGTAGAGGATAAGCATTTTTGAACGAAAACGAGTGTCTTGGGTTCGAGTCTTGTACTAAACTTCGTGGACGTGCACTAATGTGGAGTCCCGTACTAGAAGGAAACACTAGTCTGTTGCTTACATGTTTTCAACTGTGGTCAAACTAACATTGACTCATGAATTCAATTATTTAAATTACTACAATTCTCACAAATCTACATTCTAATATTCTTATAATATTCTACCATGATTATCAATCTTATTTTATCTGTAGACCTATACTGATTAGTCTTTGAATACGGTTCATTCTAATTGGGACTTCCCAACAGTGTATGCCGTGGTCTGTGTTGAACAATTTACCTAAAGATATGAATTTACGCCTGAATGGGATTCTCATAGACCAAGGATCGTCAAAGTATCCTTCAAAACAAAGAAATAGGTATTAAAATGAACGTCATCCAATGCTATGCGCCTACCAACGACTACAGTGAAGACGCTAAAGATCAATTCTACGATAGGTCGCAGTCAATCGTCGAGAAGTACCCAACAAAAGACCTGACTATTCTGATGGGATACCTAAATGCCAAGGTTGGAATTGACAACACCGGATGTGAAGAGATCATGGGACGACAGGGACTGGAAGAAAGGAACGAAAATGGTGAAAGATTTGCAAATCTATGTGCCTTCAATAAACTGGTCATAGGCGGGACTATATCCCCACATAAACGCATGCACAAAACCATTGGGATTTCACTGGATTACACCACACAGAACCAAATTGACCATATCTGCATCAACAAAAAGTTCAGTAGAACGATGGAGGATGTGCAAAATCGTTTTGGAATCGTGGCTTTTCAACCCACAAGGTAGACTCTCCGTTTCCACCAACTCTGTTAAAACGACAGAGATTCGCTTTCTTTCCTCTTACTTTTGTAAACAACACCACAGCCACGAGAAGGCAATGAGTAGGACTTCCCGAGGAGATGTTATATACACGTGACCATATTGGAGCACTTTGTGTGGGAGAGCGGACTCTTTCCACTTTCGGACGAACAAAGGAATTCGGAGGTTATTCAGAATAGAGTTGAATAGAGATTGCCGGTGACTGGTCTATGCTCCTCCATGAGGGTGGTTTTCAATTCAAATGAAGTCAAGTATAGGATTCAGTAAATCATTTGAACTACTTCGTTAATCGTTTGTTGTTATAAACTTTCCGCTTTTAACACATTGTATTACGCGTATCAGTGGTTTCCTGAATGGATAAGTGTTTTGAGAGCATTCTTTTGATAATAAACCTATGTTCAGCAATCCAGTGCAAGTCATAGTAATCTAAAAAAAGCGTAAAGTGAACATATTGTTGATCTTATGGGAAATGATAATATTTCACAGTAAGGTCAAGTATATGAAACATTTTACATCATACATTATGTGGACTAATAACAAAAACCTCTACATTACCAGCACTCACATGTTTTCTACGTATTTCAATAAACTTGATGCGATTTTCTTTGAAAACATTCTTCAAAAAAAGAAAAGGCCAACAGTCTCTTGTTTGAATTGTCATCGAAAATGGTTCCTAGAAGATAGTGTCTCAACACCAGAATACATTCAGAAAATTGATGAATAGAAATAATATCATCAGTGAAACAGAAATTCAGTTGAATATCAAGAAGTGGGTTTTCTTTTCTTGTTTCGATGATAATCAAGTACATTTCGTTGTGAATATACACAAAAACCTCCTTTGTAATCTCACTAATATTGACTAATCAATTGTTAATTGAATGAAGCAAATATGGCTAACCAGAAAGCAAGATGTCTGTATGAATGTAATATATATCAGCTTTATCATTTACAATGTTACGGAATCATTCAATAAGGTTTATAAACCCTGGTTAGAATGGTACTACCGGCAATCGATTGATTGATTAATTTATCTACATACATTTCATAGCATCGGTTGATTAGTGTTTTTGTTTTTTCTCTATTGTCACAATACACATTTAGAAACAAAGAAAAGATTTGACGCTATTTTCTGTAAATACTTACAAATGTGTCATTCCAGTGGAAATAGAATCTTTCAGAATATTTGTGAGGTTTAAGCAAAAACTATTTGTATCAATTAAGCTCAGTATATATCTGGTAAAGTGCTTCAATATGATATGCATTAATGTGCACATGTGATGGACTGGTGTCTTATGTGTGAAGCATCTAACATTCTTTCTTTGAGTGAGAGATGATAACCTCACTTCATCCAAATCATTTCAATAAACTGGATTAAATCAATCACTCTTACACATTGGATAATGTGAAAATTAAAGTATATAAACCCGTAACGTATGAATAATTGATTGATATTAAAGCTTAGATCAATCATTAATAAATTGGTATGATATTATTATCCGATAAATGAGTGACAAATTAGTCAAATTAGTCCTTTCTATGATAACGGGATCTAGAAAATGGAATGTATACACCAAATACATCTCAAAAAATCTGATCAAAGACATATTTAAAGCAATTAGTCCCTTTTATAAATTTCCATAGAACAATGAGAAGACGGAGTTGATCTGATCGAACAATCTGGTCACACATATACTTGTCAGGGCATTTTATATGAAAATTAATAAAGGTCAATTACATGAAAGTTAAAGTACAAACAAAAATGACAAAGGGGAGAGAAAGGATAAGAAATTGTCGCATTATCCTAGGCCATAGAATGACTCAAGGATTACCAAGGTAAATTCAAGGTTACGACAAATTGTTTTTGTACACATAAAGGGGGCTTAAATTTACGAATAGCCAAGGCTTCTATAAACTTATGAATTCGTCCTTGACAATTTCTATACAGCGTTTTAAAAGCTGCATTAATATCAATTTTGTGCCCCGTTTCAATTATATGTTTCGCTATCGATGACCCTGGTTTTCTACCACCCACGTTGATCGGATCGTTTGACACACATTGATTTTGAAGCCATTTAGGCACATGTTCATTGACCCTTGATTGCATTGTTCGATTACTCCTCCCTATGTATGTGTGTCCACACAAACATGTAAATTGGTAAATACAATGGGATGTGACGTAATCATTGGTGCATTGTCTGTGTGTACTAGGAATCATGGCCTTGGACTTTTCAACCACAATCTATTGAGCAGCATAATAGGTGTTCTCGATCGCTGCTTTCAATCTCTGTCTTAAAACTATGCTATTAGATTCACCTCTATATGGTAGATTGATGTAAACTTTTTTCTTTGGGACCGAATAAACAAGAGGTCCTGGTATTAACTGACTTTTGCACCTATTAATAAACTTTAATGGATAACCATTTGCTATTAATTTGTCAATCAGTAACTTTTCATCTTTTTCCACCGTGTCAGATGTACAAATCCTTTGAGTTCTTTTAAAGAGACACTTAACCAAGCCTCGCTTATATTGCAATGGTCATATGTAGAAAACAGGACGAGTGAGCTTATTAGTGAGGTAACTCTATATAGAAGATACATGGACGATATTCTAATTATATGTGCTAAAGACTTTGACGTTTACGGATTATTGGATAAACTTAATAGTGTTCAAGACGATATCGTGATGACACATGAAGCAGAAAGTAATGGCAAATTGGTTTTTTGGACATACATTTAAGTCGAAGGGATGATGGTACTATTAGACGGTCAGTGTATAGGAAACCTACCTGGACGGGACAATACTTAAATTTCCATAGTTTTTGTCCAGATAATAGTTTTTGTTTAGATAATATGGATTATATGGAAATAAACACTACCGTAGGCCATTAAACGAACTAATGACTACCGTAATAGATTTATGCTAAGAATAAGTAATCCTTATATGTCTAATATAATCAGCAGTAGTCTGACGCTGAAAGTTTCTATGAATTCAAAAATACTCTCCCCCAAAAAGAGTGACAAACAAGATTTTAAAATAATAATAGAGATGGTTGAGATTTGTAGCTCAGTTGTATGATTTTGATGGAGTTTTGTTCTCTGAGCTGGAGAGAGAACAATGCTGTAGAATTGTCATCAACTATGAATCGAATATATCAATCATGATAATATAAAATACTTACGTCAACTTATACTCAAGTTTAAATGATATTTATATCTGTATATATATGTGATGTGTGCTACTTATTATAAAGACATAAGTGTTATATGACGTGAGTTGTAAGCAGAATATCTGGCAGCAGAGAGAGACAATAAGATTGAACAGTAAAGAATGAAAACAGAACGTATTTTTGATTGAGATCATGAATCGACTGATGTTAGACCACCGTTGGAAACCTGGAAGCACTGGACGGCCGTTTCGTCCTAGTATGGGACTCCTCAGCAGTGCGCATCCACGATCCCGCACGCGGGATTCGAACCCAGGGCCTTCAGTCTCGCGCGCGAACGCTTAACCTACTCGACCACTGAGCCGGCATCCAATGGTGTTAGTGTCTAACATCAACCAATCCACGAAATTGCGCGACCATCTTCCATTGTACTGAGGTAGATACCTGTCTCTACCCGACACGGATTAGCTCCACTGGTCACGGCTTCTCACTAGAACTCCGAGAATTCCCTCACGAAGCTAGTCACTAGTGAGCACCGTCCAGTGCTTCCAGGTTTCCAACGGTGGTCTAACATCAGTCGATTCATGATCTCAATCAAAAAGCTTAATAATCTCCACAACCCCAATACTGAGAACGTATTTTGTATGAAAATGCAAGAACAAAGGATTTCTGAGTCATTTCGAGACAGTAGATGGACATTTTGCAAATTGTGCATTTACGATATGGTTGTTAGATTTTACTAACTAGTTCTGTAGTTTGTTGTCCAATACATTCGATTGTCTTCATTGGTGTTCTTGTTCACTACGCACACATATGTATATATATACATAAATGTCTCGTGTCTGTTGATGATATAACACAAAAAGCTTAATCAAAAGAAAATCGATCCAACCACAGAATGTATGTTTATTCACTTTATTATTAATATATTATTAGTATTATGATTTCTTCAAGAGTTTGTTTTCCAAATTGGTTCTAGGGTTGAATTGAGGTTCTATTGATTCTTTATATAATAATAATAATAACAATAATAATAATTTATATTCTGAAAATATGATAATTGCAGAATTCACGCCTGTTTACAGGCATGATCAATTTGATATAAATAATATCATTATATGTACAGAACAAACATGTGACAGGAGTTTTAAGTTTACTAGTTCAGTAATTGTTTAGGTATTACAGCGATTCAATGTATCAGCCGGGATCATGTAATATTTCTTAACTGGACTGTCTGTTGATTTATGAACGGAGTAATCAAAGTCATTTCGTGTGCCAGATCGATTTAATGATAAATATCTACAACTAGAGAAATTAAAACGAAAACAGAGAGCACGGAACAACAAAGCAGTAATTACCGAAATATGTCAATCAGATCTATCAAAATGCGTATGTCATGTGACACAGTGATATACTGTTGATGATATTCAAATTAGTTAAACTAGCTGGGGTCGGTATTAACATAAAGTGACAGCGAGTAGGTGGTTTTATCCAGAGAATGCACTAATAAAAACGCCTAAACATTTAAAGTTCCTATAATAACACATGTGGAGTGAGATACACTTTCAGGTGCTAGAGCATTCAATGCGTTTTCGGAGGAGCAATATGCATCGACGCAACGTACAAATAATGGGAGTGATTTTATCGTACGGATATGTTCTGGTAGGTTATTACAGGGTCTAGAAAATTCACAGGCAAAGTAATTCATATAAAGAGATTATTTAGAATAAGTTTGTTTCACAAGTGCCAAGGAATTACGGGTTTCATAATGAGGAGTTTCGGCGTATTGAATTACATGATTGGATGTAAAGGATAATTTATTAAGTAGTTTGAAGAAAGAAATAAGATTTAGTTTGAGTCTTCTCTTCCATAAAGGCTCTAGCTGTAGTTTTTTACATCTAGAATTATAAGTTAAGGAACAATCAGCTCCAAGAATACGAAGTGTAAATCGTCTCTGTACTGACTCCAGCCTTAATTTATTCTTTATGCGCGCACTGCTAAAAATAAACGTGCAATATTCTAGAAGAGGTCGAACACAAACTTTGTACGTTAAAATTTGTGATTCATTGTTATGAAGGTTTCGAATTTTGTACCCTACCAGTCGTTGTGACTTGGAGATCTGTTTCGATATCTGTTCTGTAAGCGATAAGTCTTGGGAGTATCTAAGTCCTAAGTCTACTACTGTATGTAGCCTAGATAACATTTCTCCATTTATGGTAAGGTCTAGGTTAAGTGATGTATCACCGAAGCATATCCATCCACATTTAGCCGTATTAAGTTCCAGTTGACATTTTAAGCACCACTGTGCTACCTTGTTAAGCTCCAAGTTAATGCAAGTTTGCATATTTTCCAGCTCATGTGGAGAAAATGAATATACTAGTTTAAGATCATCTGCATATAGAAAGGGCTTACCTACACAAAAATTTTCACAAATGTCATTGATAAACACTAAAAAGAGCAAAGTACGGATTGATGGTCTTATATGAGACCATGCGAGCGTTTCTAAACTTCGTAAGCGCGCATATCAGCCGCTCAGATTCTTTTAGCTGTCCCGCTAATATAAGAGAATCAAACCTGAACAAGACCGGGCACGATTATGCTTTGATAATGTCATCAAGTTCCGCAGGAACGATGTCTTTTGACAAAAGCAGTTTTAAGGGTGATAGTGTCTTTAAATCTTGCTTAAGATCATCATGCTTTGATAAAGAGCTCGAAAGTGACTCGACTTTAGATGATAACTTTAGGTAATAACAGAATTGGTAATATCTGAAGTGTAAAGGCTTTTCCGCGCTCGTTTTTTTGACAGTCGACCCATATTGCTTAAAGTATGATTTCTAAAGCTATGTATGTGTTATAAACTAGGACTCAACGATATACAATCAATATATATAAGATGGTGTACTCGTAACGCAAACTTTAAACGTACCGCACAAAAAAAATATAGACAAATCATAATATTATTATTCGATCGATTTTTTATATAAAAGGCACATGTGATTAGTAACCGAATGGTTCAGTTTGCATTTTTATTTTTTCTAAATAAAAACAGGGTGAGGGGATTTTGGTTGGGGTATTTTCTCAATTCATAGAAACGTTCAGCGTCAGACTACTGCCGATTATATTAGACATATAAGGATCACTTGTTCTTAGCATAAATCTATTACGGTAGTCATTAGTTCGTTTAATGGCCTACGGTAGTGTTATTTCCAATGCTCACTTACCATATTATCTGAACTCTTAATTTTTATATATAGATTTATTGATGAATATGTCTTGATCAGATTGTTTGAGATGTATTTGGTGTATACATTCCATTTTCTAGATCCCGTTATCATAGAATGTACTAATTTGTCACTCATACCAATTTATTAATGATTGATCTAAGCTTTAATATCAATCAATTATTCATACGTTACGGGTTTATATACTTTAATTTTCACATTATCCAATGTGTAAGAGTGATTGATTTAATCCAGTTTATTGAAATGATTTGGATGAAGTGAGGTTATCATCTCTCACTCAAAGAAAGAATGTTAGATGCTTCACACATAAGACACCAGTCCATCACATGTGCACATTAATGCATATCATATTGAAGCACTTTACCAGATATATACTGAGCTTAACTGATACAAATAGTTTTTGCTTAAACCTAACAAATATTCTGAAAGATTCTATTTCCACTGGAATGACACATTTGTAAGTATTTACAGAAAATAGCGTCAAATCTTTTCTTTGTTTCTAAATGTGTATTGTGACAATAGAGAAAAAACAAAAACACTAATCAACCGATGCTATGAAATGTATGTAGATAAATTAATCAATCAATCGATTGCCGGTAGTACCATTCTAACCAGGGTTTATAAACCTTATTGAATGATTCCGTAACATTGTAAATGATAAAGCTGATATATATTACATTCATACAGACATCTTGCTTTCTGGTTAGCCATATTTGCTTCATTCAATTAACAATTGATTAGTCAATATTAGTGAGATTACAAAGGAGGTTTTTGTGTATATTCACAATGAAATGTACTTGATTATCATCGAAACAAGAAAAGAAAACCCACTTCTTGATATTCAACTGAATTTCTGTTTCACTGATGATTTTATTTCTATTCATCAATTTTCTGAATGTATTCTGGTGTTGAGACACTATCTTCTAGGAACCATTTTCGATGACAATTCAAACAAGAGACTGTTGGCCTTTTCTTTTTTTGAAGAATGTTTTCAAAGAAAATCGCATCAAGTTTATTGAAATACGTAGAAAATATGTGAGTGTTTGATAATGTAACGGTTCTTGTTATTATGTCACATAAATTTATTGATGTGAAATGTTCCACAAAGGAGGCTTCTTTCTGAAACCTTTTCTTTAAGCAGTATCATTTCTCATAAGATTTACAGTATGTTCACTGAACGTGTTTTTTCAAATATCTTTGACTTGCAAGGGAATGCTTAACAGTAAAAGTAGTGTTTCTTATTTTAGAAATGGAACGTATTACAAGCAACCACAAACGACTAACAAAGTATTTAAAATGATTTACTGAATCCTATAATTGACTTCATGCTTGAATTGGAAACAATTTATGAGAATATTTTGAATGAATCATTTTCAAACCATTAGATTTTACTACTGAAACGATAACACAAATATTTTACTGTATACTAGTTTGGATTATTCAATTGTTGACAGTTGAATTGTATTTTGATCACTTTTAGTGAATAAATCAGCATTGCTATTTCACAGTATTTATACAGAATAAATACGATGTGATTAGAATTGAAAATGAGAAGACAATTTTAACGGCAGTTGGAACGCATTAGCTAGATGCGTTTCTCTCACAATTTTGTTATTCACATTGAGTACACTTGTACATGATTATTCCTTAATAATATCTAGTTCTATGTGTTATTGAAATGTTATAACAAACAAAAAGCCCAATTTTAAACAGATAAGCATAAGGATAATAATTCTTATGGAAACGGATTTCTTCAACTGTACAGGTACAACTAATTATATACCTCTCTTTCTTATTGTTTTAATAAGCATATGAACTAAAACCAGTATATTTTGCTTTCAGAAAACCTGTTTTTCAGATAGGATAAGGTGCTGTTCTTCTGAAGTAACTTATTTCACTATAAGTAGTTGTATCATGTAAAATAGTTTTATGTAACGGCGTATTCAAAAGGTACACAAAATTTCAGCTTTCAACCAATTTTCAACAAAATTTGATCGAATGGTAATTGCACCAATATTTTTCTCTCTCTCTCTCTCTCACCCCCATTCGAACCGTATTTATTCTGATCATGGATCTTAAAACTTTTCACTTCACATATATGCAGATTCAAGTTCACATTCTCTATATGAGTCTCATATCAACATGAAAAATTTTATGGTATTTTGTTTATCACAATCCTAAATTCACATGCTTTAAACGATGTTCTTTTACCTTATAACCTGACCATCTCTCTGGATTATCAATTTGGATATACATATGAATTGTAGGAACCTGAAGAGCATTTATCGTGAAAAATACTCTTCGTTCAAATACTAGTCTTTTCATATGACGAGGATCTTTGGACGATTAATTTTAATTGGGAAAAATAACATGTTGACTTCGGGAAATGAAAACATTGAGCTTAATTTGATGTATTCAAATATGATAATTGTAATTGTTAAGGAAGTGATGATGAAAAATCGACTATGCAGTTTATACTATTGTTATATGAGCAGTATTTTAATTTCCTTTTCGATGAATGGTAGAGATTACTGTTATTTGATATTAGAAGCAGTGTTGTGGATACTATATAGTATTTTTAATAGTTGACATCATGAGTCAATTGAAACTAGACCTACGATGGAAGAATTGGAAACACTGGACGGCCGTATTGTTTCAGTAAGCGACTTCTCAGCAGGGCGTATCCACGATCACGCCTCATGACATTAAAATCGAAAGAACGATAGGTTGAGGTATTTTCATGGTGGTCTACTTTCAATTGGCCCATGATCTCAATTAGTAAATTTCGTCATTTGTTAATTTTGAGAAATCACAACAACGTACATGAGTCGTCACGTATCAGGAATGTGTTGCGGTTACATTAAGCTTATCAATTGTCTGTCATATAGCTTGTAAAAGATGCTAAGGTCTATGTATCTTCGATCAAACGCCTATGTTTAAATTGTGAAAACAATTTAAAATAATAAAAAAGGCTACGCATCATCATTAGCGATTCATATTAGTTACCAAACATCATCTGTATCATTGATTTAAATCACCATATATATATATATATATATATATATATATATATATATGTCTACATTGAATTCATCAAGTCCATCTCCTTTGAAATCTTAGACAACGTGATTTTATGATAAGAAATGATAGATTGTAGTTTTGATAACAGTCAAATATACTATGTTACTATGATTACTATATGATGTTGTATAATAATAAATCCATGTTAATCAATTGTATACAAGTTAATTCCCAATTGGGTTGCTACAGAAGAATTGGTTGACGTTGACACCTTAATCAATTATTATTCAAGTTGACAACCTTTTTAAATCCGACGTTCATTACTCATTTCAACCATGGTGACAATTCAATTATCTTTTCTCAATGTTTCAAAAGGTGTGTTTATCATTTAAAACAAAAATAATCCACAATCAAATGATAAGAATAAGAGAAATTCACCTATTAAATCTTGGTTTTTTTTCATTTTTCGACTGTAATCGATTGGAGAAGCTTATTCTGTGAATGAAAATTTGTGAAAAAATAAAATTCAATGAAGAATATCAAATATTGAGCATCATATTGATTATTGAAATCAAGTTTCTAATTTTGAATATTTTAGATTCTCTTAGCAACAATCGCTTCTTTCTTTTTTTTTTTGTGTTTTTTTGGATTTGACGAAATAACCCTGATAATGTGTAAAGTTTGATCAATCAGTACTAAAATAAACATAGAGGAGGGATATAGTTTTTCTGGATAGATAAATTATGTCTTCTAGAGTTGATCCAGATAGCTTCGGCTATGTAAAGTAGTCGTGATCTATCTTCTTGAGGTAGATATTTTGGAACTTGATATAAAACAGAGAAAGCTTCCTCTATTTTGATATGATGTTCATTATCTACCAAATGTGAAAAAATAGCACTGTTAGTCGATTAAGTAGCTCCTTTTCCCAACCATGTCGGTACATGTTTCTGAATATTCTATGGGGATTTTTAATCTGCTGCAATCAGTATTATTATCAGTAACAAAAACAAAAACAGAAAAATTGTCATTTACGTTCAATTATCTATTGAGTATAGTAGATTTCTGCTTATCCAATATGTTACTGATTCATTTAAACCAAATACAAATTATCTTCTTGATTGAGATCATGAATATTGATTTTTATTAGAAAATTAAACAAGTTGATCAATATAGTATGGAGACAAAATACCCTTTACAAGATTCCACTAAAATATCTATATAGCTCATTTATTCTAATATTGACTTGAATGCTATTTACTATTTGAAGTCAATCCACACAGGATGCATATATATATATATATATATATATATATATATATATATATATATATATATAGATCAACTAAAAACGGATCAAATTTTGATCCCAACGATCAATAACTGGATCATGTAGAAAATTTCAACTTTCATTGAATCATATGCTCATAGTGTTATTGAGAGTCTATGTGGACAGAGTAGGTAAGTGAATCATACGAAAATGGGACGAATTGAAAGTGAACTGTAATATGCAGCTTGGATTTCACTTCTAAACACATTCTATCTATTCTTTGTAAAATATGTTTAGGTTCATTCTACTTGTTCTACTGCAAAATTTTGATGGAACTCAATGGAGTGTCTCTGTTTACTGGTTGTCATGTTGTGAAACAATCATTGTGATATCATTTAGAATTTCACTAATCTATAAACATCAGCCTATTGTTAATGGTTTTGAGAATTCTCTGTCAAGAGTAGAGAAGTTAAAGCTTCTTAACTAGTTCATAAATAGTTAGCATAGAATAAAAGGTATTTATAAATTAATATGACTAGTTTTTTATTATCCATATATGTTGTTTTTCTGATTTGAAATTGATTTTTCAGTTTATGAGTAACTCAATAGACAACTAAAATATTCACAAATTGATTGAAATTATGATGAGAATATTATTTATCAATTTATTGATCCGAGTACTGTTGAGTAACTAGACCTCTTATAGAAACAAGGTTAAGATGAGATGAGAAATTGTTTGTATAGAATATGAATTAATTAAATGATCCATCCCTAGTCATGGTAACCAATTGTATTAAATACAAACACACTAAACATGTTGTAGTGAACTCTTGTGGCTTAGTGAAAAAAAATGTAGTTCAATATTAAAGAGAAAACATGACCTTTCACATGAATGTCATTATTACTTGTTGGTCATTAATGCTGAAATCATACATAACTTTGACATTGACACCATACAGTTGTGAATGATCCTGGAATACTCAAAGTCAATTATATCCTGGTTGAAATTTTTCCATGAGTGTCTGTCAATAGAAATACTGAAATCTAAAACTTTTTTTCAAGGAAGCATGTTCTGGATTATTAAAACATCTGAGAAAGCTGTTAGTGCGGTTAAACTCTCTGTTTTGGATGTTTAAATACCACAATCTTCATACTTCTTATAGAGGACATCTGGTTATCAATATGATCTATTCCTATATACAAGGTACGGTGTTTTCCTTTTAATCTAACAAAAATCAGGAATAACTGCATTTAATCGAATATAGTTTGTGGTAATCGTAGGAAGCAATTGACTCATATAATTATGGTAACTACCAGGTATGAATGACACACAAATCCTTCATATTTCAAAAACAGAACAAACAGTTAGTCCCTTGACAGAAACACAAATACATAAGGATGAACAATTCACCATTGTTTTCACTGAGTTACTGTCTCAATAACAAAAATTGTTGAACTACACTGACCACGGACTCTACGTGGAAAACCAGGAAGTACGTCACGAAGCCAGTCACAAGTGAGCACATGATGGTCATTGTACCCATGGGGTCTCGACGATACTGTGGTGATTTTTAATAGTTGCTTTCATGGATCAATTAAGACTAGATCTCTTAGTAAAATCTGAGAACTATACATTAAAAAATAATGTTTTATTTACAAAATATCAATCGTCTCCAACTTCATTGTTCTTTTGTGTCCAATTGATGTGAAGAAAGCCACAACTTAAGAGGTAATGTCTGTCAGTCAAATACAACGTAGAATCAGACACATATATCGATCAGTTCAAGTTGACATACCTCATTAGTACAGCAAGATGAACTTTGGTTTCATAGAAGTACTTAAATCAATGGTAGTAATCTATTTGTGAGGGCTGAGATACTATCTCAGTGCTTAAACCGAAAAAGGTGGTCTTCTGAAGGGGTCACCCTTGCAGCCTTTCACCTAAAGGTCTGATCCAAAAGGCAGTGAATCATCGTAAGGAGATTCAGTCACATGGCAACCGGTGATCAACAATTGGTTCATATGCTTTTCGTTCCATCAGGATCCTGGAGACCATGTACACCATGGGTTTGGAATCAGGGATTTTCAAATCTCTAGGTGTGTCCCCAATAAACATCAACCCGGTTAAAGCACCAGATATTTCATTCTCGTCCTTTTACTTTTGTAAACTACACTACCACCACGCGAACTCAAATAGTAGAACTTCCTTGTCACTGGTTGTATACACCTGATCATGTGAGAGTACTTCTTGAAGGATAGCTAACTCTTCTCACTCTCTTCCGCATCAGGGCATTTCGGGGCTCTTCACTATTGAGTATTGAACAATATCACGTCATTTTTGAATAATCAAATATAAATGTCAAATTTTCTAATACAGTGTTTTTTCATGTTAAACTAACGTTATTTACATTATATCAATTCGATCTATTCAGTTGTTCAATTAATTATGATATAAGAGATAAAACACAATAGGAAATTAACAGAACAACCATAAAGTTAACGTTTCATCAGGAAACTTTGAAAACCAAAAACAAACGCAATCAACTCAACTTTTAGTGATAATCTAACACCTCTGTTACCACCCTCATGGAGCAGCATAGACCAGCCACCAGGATTCACTATCCAACTCTATTCTGAATAACCCCAAAATGCCCTTGTTCGGCCGAAAGTGAAAAGAGTCCGCTCTCCTCCACAAAGTGCTCCAATATGGTCAAGTGTATATAACATCTCCTAGGAAATTCCTACTCATTGCCTTCTCGTGGCTGTTGTGTTGTTCACAAAAGTAAGAATAAAGAAAGCGAATGTCTGTCGTAATAACAGAGTTGGCGGAAACGGACAGTCTACCTTGTGGGTTGAAAAACCTTGATTCTAAACCGATTGTGCATGCAAGCTACAGTATCCTGTAGGAAAAGTGGCCCATAAACCGGCTAAGATGGGACCGCAACTTCTTAAGATGCCTCACCGCCAGTTGGATCAGACCTTTAGATCGAAGGGCCTGAGTGTGTCTCCTTAAAAAGAATTCTTGCTTCGGTTTGGGCACCCTGGTAATAACTCGTCCTCATATAAATCTAATGAGATTTGTGTAGTGCATATATATCTGTAGCCACCTTGTACCAATTTCCAGGTGTTCAAATAAATATAATAAATGTTCTGAATAGTCTTTCCCAGTTCTTTCCATTCACGATTCTAAGTTGGTGTTTGCTTCATAATGCAGTTTGGTGATTTTATCAGTGTATTTCTCATCCACTTTCAACATCTTTTCCTTTTTTCCTCCTCATCTGAATGTTAGATTGTCCCCTCCCACAAAAGGCTATTGCTGATGATATCAACATCAAAGGACATTGAATATCTTACATAGACATTTGTTTAAAAATATTTGTACATTTTTGATGATAACTGTTGTAGTTCTCGACGTTTCAGCTCCCTACAGTGAGACTATCTCGACGATTGTATTGTTGATTGTGACTTTTATATTAGTTGACAGCTGCTTTTAGTTCCATATCTTCTACAGCTCCAAGAATGCTGTCCTTGTTTTCTGAATTCTCTTCCTTACGTCTGCGTGCATTTTTTCTTGAATTCAGTAAAAGTATTTGGTATTATTACAGCATTCACTGGTGAATTAGACTACGGAAATAATGAAGAAGATTCAAAAGCTTGAAGAATACTTTCATGATACTAACTTTCTCGATCTGTATAGTTGATTCATAATGCTTTCCTACCCTATGTCCATCTAAAGTGGTGGTGGATCTGTTCATTAGTGCTGAGAATTAAAAAAGCCGAGGGAACTGTAAGGACGTTACAAGAATACCTGATATTATGGTTTCATATCAGTCTACAATCAGTAGATAAATCAATAATGATCAATAGAAATATGATCAATCGGTTATCTGGTTATAGATTGATTGAAGAAAACATTTAGTGAGAATGTTGAAACTGATGAATATCAAATCTCTGAAGATGCTTATTCATAACTAACGTCATTAAACTAGATTGACTTAACGTTTTGAATAATCAATTTTAGGTCACCGTAGTTTATACTAATACTTTCTGAGATCACAAACAGCGCATATGAGTTCACAATTGATTGATCACTGAATGGCTATTACTGTCATGTATGTCAGGTCTTTCTTAGTGCAGATTGAATACTATCAAAAAAGTTGCAACGTGACTACTCATGTAAATGATTCGACGTTATGTACACTATGTTGAGATAACGTCTATAGCTGTGAAGATCTATGATACGCAATCGAATCTGTTAAAAAGCATCAGTTCCGTCAAGATTATAAGTACACCTTGATGACTGTTGTCAAATAGCACGAAATCTGGGTCTTTGGTTTCCTGTTGACTACTTCCAACCACCGTTTTTCTTTTGATTTCAATGATGAATTTTAAGGAGTGCATTGTCAATGCAACAGATGAACAAATCGCTGAAATTATTTCATTCAACCCGGTTCTCAACATGATCTATTTCAACATTTACGGTCCGGTTTTTTTTCCATTTAAGCTAACAAAAATCACGAAAAGCTGCATTTAAGTATGGGACTCCACAGCAGTGTGCATCTTCGATCCCGCTTATTGGATTTGAACCTTCGGCTCTCTGTCTCGCGTGTGAGCGCTTAACTTCTATACTATTGAGCCGACATTTAATAGTGTTAATGTCTAACTCTAAACAATCCACGAAACCTCATAATCATCTTCCATTGTTTGAGATAGATACGTATCTCTAATCGATACGGATTAGCTCCACTGGTCATTGCTTCTCGCGTTATGTAATTCGTATATTTGTTAATCAACAACTGATGTTAATTTCAAGGCAAGTTAAATAGCATCATCCTCTATATATTCACCTATGAAAGCCACAATACAAGAGAAATTATTATGTTATATTGTTATAACAGAATTTTATTCAACACAAATAAAGTCAAAAGAGGTTTCTTGGAGATTGTTGAGATCATTAGTCAATCAAAGCTAGACCACCATGGAAAACATGAAGTCCTCAAACGGCGATTTCGTCCCATTGTGTGATTCTTCATTAGTGCGCATCCAAGAAAAACTAAATGATAACATTGATCAGAACGATGATCAAAACTTCACTAATAAACTATTCAACTCATATAAATGGATCACCCATTGAAGTAGTCGAAAGAATTGCGATTCTTTGATCGATGAAAGCTATACCATCATCATGGAAAACCCAGAAGTACTGGTCAGCTATCTGGTTCTAGTATGAGACTCCTCAACATTGTGCACTTACATTCTCATCCGTGAGGTTAAAACCCATGACCTTCGGTCTCGCACGAGGAAATTTAGACGCTGGACCCGCGAATTAGCCGTTATCCAGCAGTGTTAATATCCATACTCAATCATTCTTTTATTTGCTATTAAGAAATTTCCAGGTTTATTCTGTTTTTCTTTTTTCTTTTTTATTTCCTGGAGGATTAAACTGTCCATAATTTCAATTCATTAAATAAGTTTGTTCTAATAAAACAATAACCATTACCACTACAGCGACTACTGCTAGTACTATCGGTAATGCCACTAGACTACGACAACAACAACTACTGCTGCCATTGTTATTATTATTCATAAAATTATTATTGCGGTGAATGAAAAGACACGAATGGGGACGATTGAATATATTTCAGTAAATAATTACGGAATCCCTTAGTAAAATCTGAGAACTATACATTAAGAATATTTGAGCGAACAATTGTTTTCAATAACTTCATCATCAGGCTCTACAGTTATAAGTCCATAATTATTGTGATATTTTACAAAGGCCAAAAATAAGGCATGTATTAATGAAATTTGACAATGTTATGTGTTAAAAAATTGGTGCACTTTTGCATCTGTTACGATATATATATATATACTTCAAAATGGTATTATTTGCAAATGAGAAAGGTCATTCAATAAAGGTCAAGCTGATTTGGAGTAAAGTGTTCAATCAAAATAAGTAGAATAGTATTATAGCAAAATCGAAAAACAAAATTGTGTGAATAGAATGCATAGTAAGAGAATTTCATCTTGTCAATTGGGATAATAATAATAATAAGATTGTGGTGTGAATATAATATGTAATAAGGGGGTAGGGGGTGTTATCAAGGTAACTACGATCAACGAATTGGGAATGATAGATGTGAAGATTAAGATAGGGATAATCAAAATTAATGATAATAAGGAAAATAAATAAAATTAGGGGAAGGGGGTAAGAGGTTTAAAATATTCAGACTAGGTATTCGGTGATCCAGTCCTAGGCCAAGGTAAACATAGAGGCTGGATATATTTTTTCTGGATACATAAATTAGGTCTTCTAGAGTTGATCCAGATGGCTTCGGCTATGTAAAGTAGACGTAATCTAGTCTACTTTACATAGCCGAAGCCATCTGGATCAACTCTAGAAGACCTAATTTATGTATCCAGAAAAAATATATCCAGCCTCTATGTTTACCTTGGCCTAGGACTGGATCACCGAATACCTAGTCTGAATATTTTAAACCTCTTACCCCCTTCCCCTAATTTTATTTATTTTCCTTATTATCATTAATTTTGATTATCCCTATCTTAATCTTCACATCTATCATTCCCAATTCGTTGATCGTAGTTACCTTGATAACACCCCCTACCCCCTTATTACATATTATATTCACACCACAATCTTATTATTATTATTATCCCAATTGACAAGATGAAATTCTCTTACTATGCATTCTATTCACACAATTTTGTTTTTCGATTTTGCTATAATACTATTCTACTTATTTTGATTGAACACTTTACTCCAAATCAGCTTGACCTTTATTGAATGACCTTTCTCATTTGCAAATAATACCATTTTGAAGTATATATATATATATCGTAACAGATGCAAAAGTGCACCAATTTTTTAACACATAACATTGTCAAATTTCATTAATACATGCCTTATTTTTGGCCTTTGTAAAATATCACAATAATTATGGACTTATAACTGTAGAGCCTGATGATGAAGTTATTGAAAACAATTGTTCGCTCAAATATTCTTAATGTATAGTTCTCAGATTTTACTAAGGGATTCCGTAATTATTTACTGAAATATATTCAATCGTCCCCATTCGTGTCTTTTCATTCACTGCAATAATAATTTTATTAATAATAATAACAATAGCAGCAGTGGTAGTTGTTGTCGTAGTCTAGTGGCATTACCGATAGTACTAGCAGTAGTCGCTGTAGTGGTAGTGGTTATTGTTTTATTAGAATAAACTTATTTAATGAATTGAAATT
Source organism: Schistosoma spindalis (assembly GCA_946903255.1). Lineage (NCBI taxonomy): Eukaryota > Metazoa > Platyhelminthes > Trematoda > Strigeidida > Schistosomatidae > Schistosoma > Schistosoma spindalis. Next base: position 46,015,316 of record OX336424.1, on the reverse strand, counting down.
ATGGAAAGTTTAATCCTCCAGGAAATAAAAAAGAAAAAAGAAAAACAGAATAAACCTGGAAATTTCTTAATAGCAAATAAAAGAATGATTGAGTATGGATATTAACACTGCTGGATAACGGCTAATTCGCGGGTCCAGCGTCTAAATTTTCTCGTGCGAGACCGAAGGTCATGGTTTTAACCTCACGGATGAGAATGTGAGTGCACAACGTTGAGGAGTCTCATACTAGAACCAATAGCTGACCAGTACTTCTGGTTCTCCATGATGATGGTCTAGCTTTCGTCGATTCATGAGGTGAACTATTAAATCAAAGAATCGCAATTCTTTCGACTACTTCAATGGGTGATCCATTTATATGAGTTGAATAGTTTATTAGTGAAGTTTTGATCATCGTTCTGATCAATGTTATCATTTAGTTTTTCTTGGATGCGCACTAATGAAGAATCACAAAATGGGACGAAATTGCCGTTTTTGAGGACTTCATGTTTTCCACGGTGGTCTAGCTTTGATTGACTAATGATCTCAACAATCTCCAAAAACCTTTTTTTGACTTTATTTTGTGTTGAATAAATTCTGTTATAACAATATAACATAATAATTTCTCTTGTATTGTGGCTTTCATAAGTGAATATATAGAGAATGATGCTATTTAACCTGCCTTGAAATTAACATCAGTTGTTGGTTAACATATATATGAATTACATAACGCTAGAAACAATGACCAGTGGAGCTAATCCGTATCGATTAGAGATACGTATCTATCTCAACAAG